>CM076571.1:189162105-189510806 GCA_034641835.2 Pinus albicaulis | reverse complement strand
CAAGGACAGTATTACAGCCCTTCCGGTCAACCTGTCCAGCCTCAGCTGGGGTACCAACCGGGACCGGTCTATGGTCCTGGGGGGCAAATATAGCCTTCTCCACCAATGCAACCATAGTATCCTATTGTCTCTAACGTTGCATATCAGCCAGGACCATCCTATGGTTCTGCTTCAGGTCAAACCAGTTTCCAGCAACCTCCTGGCCCTATTCCTCCACCAGGCCAACTGGCTCATCCGGTAAAACCCGGTGTTCCGCCTCCAGGCCAACCGGCCAATCCGGTACAACCTGGGGCTCCTCTACAGCCAGGTCAGCCTGTACAACCAACGCATCCTGTCTATCCGGGTCAACCTGGTCACTCAGGTTAGCCCTCTCTGTCGAGTCAACCTGTTCACTCACGGCAGCCCGCTCATTCCATCAACCCTGCACAGTAGCCGGTTCATTCAATGCTGCAGCCAAATCAACAGTTGCGCCCTACGTATCAGGCTCCGTAGGGTTCCACTTTTCAGCAGCCTACTTATCCTCAGGGTGGTTATTATCCTCATGGTCAGTCTCAACCGAACTATAACCACCCCAGAGGCTCTCAGTATTATCCTCCTCCGCCTGGTTTCACCTATGCTCAGCAGCCAAATCCAAATGCTGCTTATACAGGGCCAACACATAATCAGGGTCCGTACCCTGGTTATCAAGCCCCACACTCTGGTTACCAGCATCCAAATCAGTCTGGTTATATGACCTACGCCCTCTACGGTCAGAATCCTGTGGGACAGAACCCATGGGGGCAAGGATATTCACAACCATTGTGGAGTATGGGTACCGGACCTCATCCTGGGCCTGGCATGACGGTTAATCCACCATTTCCGTTCCTGGATACCTTGGAGCTGCTGGCTCTTTCAAAATTGACCAATGATCCGATTTTACATAATCCGTATTGGCCTCCGGTTCCCACCAAGATACCTGGTGATTGTCCCAAGTTTGAGGGAAAAGCTGGAGAGGACCCCCAGGCGCATGTGATGACGTATCATCTTTGGTGTTCGTCTAACTCTTGGGTCGACGATTCGATCCATTTGCGCCTCTTCCAGCATACTTTAACTGGAGCTTCTGCTAAGTGGTACATAGAATTACCCCGTGGCATTTTCCAAGATTTCAATTCTTTAACCATGGCTTTCCGGGTCGACGATTCGATTCGCCTGCGCCTCTTCCAGCGTACTTTAACTGGAGCTGCTGCTAAGTGGTACATAGAGTTATCCCGCGGCATTTTCCAAGATTTCAATTCTTTAGCCATGGCTTTCCTCACACACTTTCAGTTACCGGTTCGTTATGAAGCCGGGACGCACCTCCTGACTTCTTTGAAGCAGGATAAAGCCACTCACATCTCTGATCACATTCATGAGTGGCGGCGCCATCGTAGACTGATCAAGTTTCACATACCTGATCAGATACTGACTCACTGGTTTACCACCTCCTTTGTGAATAAAATCGCTCAGGATATTGCGATGGGAGCGTGTGTGACGGAGGAACAAGCCATTGCGCGTGCCCAATATCTGGATCTTGTATATTCTCAGTCCGACACGCTTTATGATATCTTGCCTGATGCCCCGCGGTCCGGAACCTCTAAGGCTCTGCCTACCCCCGCGGTGGATGGTGTCATTGGTTCTGTCTCTCAGAATTCGAAGAAATCTTCGAATGGGAAGAAGAAGTCTAATTCTTCCAACAACGCTCCTGCTATTCCCGCCCTGTCCGATTCTGGCAAAACCGCGGAAGTGAATGTCGTTCAGGCCAATCCTACGAAGAAAAATTCCAAGGGGAAAAAGAAGGGCAAAGGCAAATCTAAATCTGATGCCCCAAAGCCAGAATCTAAATCTCGCACTGAGGATGGCTCTCAGCGTAAACCGAAGTACCCTTGCCTCATTTGTGAAGGGGACCATTATACTAAGGATTTTCCACGACGATCCGAGGTTAGTCAACTTCTCAAGGGCCCTAAAGGGACTCCGGCTGTTCTAAAAGAGCCATTCCCATCTCAGCAGACCCAGATGGTCGAACAGCCGTCACCATCTGCACCGTTTGGGTCTCAGGTTTTCATGATGAAGAGTGTTGCACCTATCTCTGTCGCTACGCGGTCGAAGGATTACAACGAATCGCGACAGGCACCCGGGAAGGCAGTTGCGGATGGACTGCCTCCCCTACCTTCCTCCGGTTCGTTGGAAATCGAGAAGCCTACTCTTGAACCCATTGTGAAACCACCTTCTAAAGGTGTCCTTCGAAGATCTTCTTATAATCCGAATGCTCGTGCCACTCAACATTACAGCATTGTTGAGGATTTGGCACAGGCGCCGTCTGCCATGTCTGCGCTAGAAGTTCTTCAAAGTTGTCCTTCGCAACGGAAGGCTTTACTGTCTGCGATTGGGGGCATTGATCCTGCCGACTCGAGTCTTCTCACCTTCGATTTAGAGAATTTCACTCCCCGGCTTCCACATCAAATCGCTCTTATTATTCAAGTCGGGATTAACGGTCTGAACATTCATAGGGCTGTCGTGGATGAAGGTGCATCTACCTGCGTTATGTCCTCCGCTTGCTGGAAGGCCATCGGCTCTCCAGCCCTTTCGTCATCTCCCAATGCCCTTGAGGCATTTGATGGTCGGGAATCCAAACCCCTGGGTGTTCTCGAGAGTCTAGCGATCACATTACAGGGGAAGACTGTCAACGTGGAAGTGGAAGTGGTTGACGCTAAACTCAACTACAATATACTTCTTGGCCGCAGCTGGACTCATGCCATGCTCTGCGTGCCGTCCACCATCTTTCGATTCCTTAAGTTCCCTCACGAGGGCAAAATTGTCACGGTGGATCAGTTGTCATTTTTCACCTCTACCTCTGAGAACAACGTGCCATACGTGGATCAGATTCCGAATCCCCCCGACAGTGTGGGACCTGGTCTCTTCAAAGACCCGGTCCTCATGGGTATTTTTCCCGCACCGCCACCGCACACCGCTCAAGTCAACATGATGTCCAGGTCCGATGACCCCTGGCTTATTCCTACGCCTGAGCAGGTGTTTGAGTTTGGAGAATCAATGCCCTTGACTCCAGTAGAGATCAGCTACTGTGAAATTGTTGCCGCATATGATCATTCACCTCCTCAGCATGCTCCTTTGAGCATGTCTCTTCACGTCTACTCTCAATCCCCCTGGCTTGGTCAGGCCGATTCGCCTGATCCTCTCAAAGAGACTTTTCCTTCCGATGAGGCCATCATTGAAACTATGTCTCTTGAGGAGCTACCTTGGGGCGATGGACATCATCGCTCCTCTTTTATGCCTAGCTTGGGGGCAATGACTGACTGTCTGGAGCGTTATGCTACTCAGGTTCCTACCCCTCCTCTTCAAACGCCCATTTTGACGCACGAGGTTTTTTCGGAGGGTAACCTGAGTAACATTACTCAAACCATCCCGATCAACATCTCCATTAAACTGGGGATCGTTGAGAATATTCATGTGGGTGTGACTTGTTCTCCCGATGAGATTCAAGTCTATACTGAGCTTTTTAAAGAATTCAGAGATGTATTTGCGTGGTCCTACGAGGAAATGCAGGGGATTGATCCCAGTATCGTAGTGCATGAGATTCCAACCTATCATGGTGCGAAGCCCGTGCGCCAACGCTTACGCCCCATGCATCCTCGGAAAGCCGCCGCAATCAAGGCAGAAGTTGAAAAACTTCTGAACGCAGGCTTTATTTATCCCATCCCCCTCACAGAATGGGTTTCTAACATTGTCCCTGTCGATAAAAAGTAGGGTACGATTAGAGTCTGTGTTGATTATCGCGACATCAATCGCGCCTGTCCAAAGGATAATTATCCCACTCCGTTCATAGACCAGATCATTGACGAATGTGCCGGAAGTGAGATTTACTCCTTGATGGATGGTTTCTCGGGGTATAATCAGATCAATATTGCACCTGAGGATCAACACAAGACGACATTCATCTGTCCGTGGGGTACGTTCGCTTACAAAAAGCTCCCGTTCGGCTTGAAGAACGCTAGAGCCACTTTTCAGCGTGCGATGTCCTACGCCTTTCATGAGATTCGCCATATCGTTCAGCCTTATCTGGACGACTTGCCAGCTCATTCGGCTAAGCGAGAGGACCATCCTGAGCATCTCCGCCAGATCTTTCTTCGTTGCAGGCGCTACAATATTAGGCTTAATCCTCATAAATGCGTCTTTTGCGTTGATTCTGGCCGTCTTTTAGGATTCATAGTCTCGAAAGATGGAATTCGCCTTGACCCTTTAAAGGTCGAGGCCATCGTAAATCTCCCATCACCCTCCTCCCTGTATCAGTTACAGAGTCTACAAGGGAAAGCGAACTTTCTTCGGCGCTTTATCCCGAATTATGCCGAGGTGGCCAAAGGATTCACTCGTTTATTAAAGCAGAACGTTCCCTTCCATTGGGACGAAATCGCTCAGCAATCCTTTGAGAAGATGAAGACGTTGCTTGTCAATGCTCCGTTGCTTCGTCCTCCGGACTACCACCGCGACTTCACTTTATATATCGCCGCCGCATTTAGCACCATAGCCATGGTCTTGGTGCAGGATGACGATGACGGTAATGAACATGTTGTTTATTATCTGTCACGGAACCTTCTCGATCCAGAAACGTGTTATGCTCATGTCGAGAAGTTGGCATTAGCAGCAGTACACGCTGTGCAGCGCTTTTGCCATTACATCCTTTTGCGTACGATAACAGTGGTTTCAGACTGCAACCCTATGACGTATATTCTTTCTAGACAATTACTGGGGGGCAAGTACTCCAAATGGATTGTTATCCTGTAGGAGTTTGACTTAGAGTTCACTACCGCTAAGTCAACTAAATCACTGGTTTTCGCGGATCTTATATGCTCTCTCCCTACAGACTCTGCTCCCTCACACTCTGAAGACCATATACCGGACGAAACACTTTTCCTCATCAGTACTCGTGACCCTTGGTACGGTGACATAATGGTGTATCTTCAGACCTCGACATTTCAGTCTGAGTTGGATAAAGCTGCCCGCCGTCGGATTCGGCACTAGTCCCAGCCCTACCGTATAGTAGGAGATACCTTATACCGCATTGGAGTAGATTCGGTGCTTCGGCGATGCCTAACCTTGGAAGAGGCTGAAAAGGTCCTAAATGACTGCCACAGTGGCGCCTGTGGTGGACATATGTCCGGGTATGCTACTGCCCAGAAGATTCTGCGAGTAGGTTATTTCTGGCCTTCCATATTCAAAGACTGTATCACTGCAGTCCGTAAATGTCATGCGTGCCAAATATTTCAGCGCAAGATGTGCGCGCCGCCTTTACCCTTGCATCACGTTATTACCGTCGGCCCTTTTGCGAAATGGGGCATGGATTTTATGACGTGTAACCCTCACTCGGCCGAGGGGCATGCGTATATAATTGTCGCCATCGACTACTTCACCAAGTGGGCCGAGGCGATGCCTACACTAGCTGCTGACGGGAAAACGGCTGCTCAATTTATATTCAACCACGTTATTGCACGATTCGGGGTTCCTCAAGCCATCGTCACTGATCACGGTACTCATTTCCGAGATTATATGATGGCGGAGCTGACTTCAAAGTTGGGCTTGCGTCACGATAGCTCAACACCATATTACCCTCAAGTGAATGGCCAGGTTGAAGCAGTGAACAAGGTTTTAGTCACTATGCTTCAACGAACAGTTGGTATTCACAAATCCAATTGGCATCTCCAACTGTTCTCAGCTCTCTGGGCATACCGAACATCTGCAAAGAGTGCAACTGGGTTCACACCATTTCAATTGGTGTATGGTCTGGAAGCAACTCTTCTGGTTGAATGCGAGATTCCTTCTTTGAAATTAGTTGTGGAACTTCTACCTAATACTTCTGCTGAGGAAGAATGTCTTCTGTATCTGGAACAGTTAGATGAAACCCGTCGTCTGGCTGCTTTGGTTATTGAAGCACAAAAGAAGAGGGTCAAAACTCATTTTGATCAATCTGTTTCTCCTCGTTCCTTTATCGAAGGAGACCTCGTCCTCCTGTATGATCAAGCACATGACAAGCTTGGAGCCGGTAAGTTCCAGCCTATGTGGCATGGGCCCTATATAGTAAAACGCGTTTTGAAAAACAGGGCTTATGAGCTTATAGATTATGAAGGAGTTCCGCTGGCGCAGCCCAGAAATGGGTTGTACCTCAAAAAGTACTATGCCTGAAGTGATTTCTTGGTGTGGTGTGTGTACATAGGTGTGTGTTTTTCATTTGTGTGCATGTGTGGTGTGGTGTGCCTTGTAAACATCTTTCTGCTGATCGGGTCTTCCTGGTTGTGCAGATGTCCATTCATCCATTTGTTGGTTTCGCGGATGGTGCCTCCCGCAGTACCAGGAATCTGTCTTCGGCAGCCTGGGTAATCTATGATCCTGCTGGTGAGTTGGTCAACCTGCAAGGAGTGTGTCTAGGACGTACTACGAACAACATCGCGGAATATAGTGCTGTGTTAGAATTATTAATCGAGGCAGTAAACCTTGGTATCCGTGAATTGCTCGTGTATCTAGATTTGCAACTTGTAGTGTTACAACTGAACGGATACTATTCGGTAAGAAACCCGTCCATTTTAAGTCTGTATATGCGTATTCAATTACTGGAAAGGAATTTTGACTACATTACATATCAACATATACCCAGGCATTTGAATACATTAACAGATGCAGTAGCAAATTTGGTATTAGACAGACATTTGTGCAATTTGTAAATCATCATCACATGTAAAGAAAGATCCATCCAGAAATAGATATGCATATATATATAGATATCGAAATGTTTACATAGAGTGTGTCACATAAAGTCAAAATATACATAATCGTCTTAAGTACATTCGGAGACGATATGTCTCTCAAAAAATATGTGTGGTATAATCCCTAAGAGCTAATCCGCATGGTGCTCATGATAACATGTAACTGCACGCACTAAGCGTCTCAGGATTCGGTGGATCTGACTTGGAACTCCCACCGTATGACGCTGGTACGCCATCGGTACATCCGCCAGCCGAGCATAGTCCGGGATCCCTCGGGCAATGCCCTCGAGATTCTGGATCAACTCCTCCCCTCCTGTGCCCTCTCCCTGAGGATCAGGGGCGAGATGAGTCCTCCGCGAGATTGGAGACATCCCAGCTAGTCTCTCAGGGCCCACATCTGCATACATATATAAAATGTGTTAGGACGAATGTGTATTAACAAAAAAAAAACATAAAACATAAAAATCAAAAAACATGAGGTCTTACCCAACTCCTCGTCCCAGTCATCTCCTTCTGGCAGTGGGAGATCTGGGTCTCCGGTGAAGTCAGTTCCTGCATATGGCCAGTCCTCCACTACAATCAACTGGCGCCGTAACCACCTAAAAAACTCCGGCCTCCAAGACATCTGTTGGCCGCCTCCAGCTCTGGGCATTAGTGCTGCCCAGCGAGCCATTCTTGGCTCTCGTGGAATCGGATCTGCTACTATGGCCCCTTGGCCCTGGAAGATTGGTAAGCATTCCAGAATGAACGATACCAGGATGGAACCATAGCCAAACTGTTTCAGTTTAGCTTGCTTGCATTTTGTGAGCTGTCTCTTCATGTTTATTGTTACTGCTGTAGCCCAGTCAAACAATAAGGGACTCATGCATTCTGAGGCTAGCAGGAGTTGGGCCTTTGTGGCCTCGTGCGGTGCCTGCGATCCTGCAGCCCGCATGATGGTATGTAGGACAACTCTCAATGCCAGGTCGGGGATGGTGTGGATATCCACCTTTTTGCTCCCTGATCCCATTTGTGCTCTTGGGCACACTCGTGCCATCACTTCTTCCATCTTCTCGCCAGATGGTCTGCTCCCAGTCAGGATGGGTACCGGACCTCTGCGAGACAATCCGGTTATGAAATACACATCGGAGACCTCCAGTTCCAATACCTGGTCTCGCAACTTGAACACTTGTTCCTGTTCGTCCCAAATACTGATCAGATACTGGAGGAGCTCGGGCTGAGCTCGTAAACAGGGTGTAAGGAAGAACTTCTTTAGCCCACAGTTTCTGAGGGCATTCATGCAAGCCTCACTTTCTCTGGCATGTTCATCCTCTTCTCCATGCTCTCTTTCTTTCCACTCAATCACCATTTTTCTTGATTTCCTGCATCCACATGGTCATAAACCCTTAATTAGATCTCTGGTAGGCTTCAAATTTCATTTAAAATGATTAAAATTTCGAATTTCTAGGCGGAAATTTGGGTTCGGCTGTTGGCGCGGCTGTTTTGTGAACAGTCACGCCACGTGGCATGAGCCCTTTGCATAGAAAAGCCCATTGGCGCGAGTCCGTGCCTGATACTGCGAAAATGAGCACAGCCCTAAAAATTCAAAAAGTTGCCACAGAGCCTGATATATGAGGGAAAACTATCAAAAAATGGATTGAAATGAAGTACAGGGAAGCGCCTCTTACCTGTAGCAGACGAGAATCTGAATGGTCAACCGGATCTGTCGCAATCGCCGTCAGAAGTTTGCACTCCAAATGGACCACTGTTGCTTTTTACCAAGGTAAATAGTAAATGTAATTTTGTTTTTACCATTTTGGCATATTTATAGCTTTTTGACATAAGATGAGTTTTAAAATTTATTTTTATCAAATATTTTAATATGTTATGTCGAAAATGCGTTTTACGCTTGCTTGGTATGTGCAGCAGTAGGTTTTTTGCAACTTTAACGGTGGAAACGAGTTGTATTTTATACTTTTTCGGACTCGGTAAACACACGAAAAAGTCACTTTGGAGTCATCTTTCAGCTCTTTTCTGACTCTCTAAACATGAAAAGATTGCCGAGGCCCTTGTCGTTTCGATCTCGTTAAAATGGACACGAATCAACATCTACCCAGTATACGTTTACCCCTTTTTCGGGCTGGGATAGATTGATTACGAAAAAGGAATACCCTAGCCTATCGTGACTAGGAGGTTTTCTCGGATATTGTTTTCTACCTTTTCGGATCTGAGGAACTATCTACGAAAAGGGACCTGTGTGCTGTCTTTTCAAACTCTCTAAACATGAAAAGACGCCGAGTTCTCCCTTTGTCAGACTCGTTAAACCCTGATGACATCGGATCCAGTCGAAATGACGTTCTCCAAGTTTCTCCTTCCTAGGACTCGTTAAATGCACTAGGATGGATTCGCCCGAAGGGCGGACTTATATTACAAGCATATGCTATCCCCTTCAAGCTTGTTATCAAAAATAATTGGGGTACTCGCCAGAAATGGTGGGGGAAAAAATGGAACCATCATCGTTGTCGTCGGTAGTATGTCGCTCTTGAACATGGCACTTGTCTGCATTCGTGTCGGGTTGGGGACATCTCATCTCGTTTCTTCACTTTGCCTCCGTGGGTTTGGATAATCCTTTTTGACCTCTCCTCTGCTCATTGCCTTGTCACCATGACCTCTGATCCGTTGATGTCAAATACTGCCAAGTCCACTGTCGTGCCGTTTATATGTTCAAGAGAAGTTGGCCTCTACGAATATCAACCTTCCTCTGATTCTCATACGATCCTGATTCACAACAAAAACATCATGTTCCTCTGTCTCGTGTCGATGATGTGGGAAACATTATGGCCCACCTTCGATCAAGGTCACTTCCTGTCGACTTCAGCTCATTATCCAGGAAGATGATCTAGAGACTCCCTTATGGTACCTTGGAGCCTGCATGCCTCAATGGCAGGTTCGTCGCATTCGACGTGAGGTTTTCATCATTGGCCTCCGATCGAGTGATTCTACGGGTGTTTGACACCAGCTCATTGATTCACATGCCGTAGATTGTACCTGTAGTACCTTGAGAGCCATTGTCATTATTGGTGGTTCCTCTCGCGTCTGTTAACAACTTTCATCATTGGCTGGTAATCAGACGATGTTCTTGCATGTTCGACTTCAGCTCACATATTCGCATGCTTGAACTTGTACTTTTTTTGGGTCGAGATGGAGCGCAAGACCCTGGATTGTGTCTGTTGTAATCCAGGCTGCGATTGTGGATTATTATCATTATGTATATGACTCACTGATTGGATGGCTGCGACCATGCCTGAGTCTATTTATTTGATCCTCGCTAGATGGCTGCGCCCATACCCTGGATCCGGATTATAGTGTACTCTGTTTCGGATGGCTGCGCCCATACCGCATATACATCATGTACTTGAGATATCAGTTGTATTTTTCTGCGCAGGTTTTCCGACGGCGGGCCTTCAGTTGAACATGTTCTCGTAAAGCATTTCACCCCTCTCTCTCTCGGGCCTCATACTTTAGGGGCATCTGTTACACAGTAATTTGTCACCGTCCCTACCATTCCCCGTCCCGCACAATGGAGGACCCATTTTGTGACCTGTGAACATTGTCATGCCTTGAAACCATCATCAATGCATTCCTCTAAGCATGAGCTTCAATTTCCCTAAAGACATCTCCTTGCAAAAAATCATGAAAACATCTCCTTTTGCATTGGCGCGGGCAGACAGTTCATCACTCGCGCCAATGGGGAAAATCCTACAAAGAGGCCGCGCCAACTAGCGCTCTGTCCCAGAGCAGCAGTCGCGCCAGCCAATTTAAGGAGTGTTTTTTAAATAAAGATGGCGGAAGTTGTGTTTCAACAAACTCAGAAACCATTACCTATCTTGAGTTGGGAGGTTTGGCTACGGGAGTTCCATGGAAGGGAAGTGGTTTGCCACCTCTCATGGAACCTTCCTTGATGATAGGGCCAATCCCACAATAATAGGGATCCCAACTCCTTCCTTCCCCATCTATAAAAGCTTGCCTATTGCCATTGCAAGCTAGTCTTGAAGTGCCTAAGCTTTGAATCTCCAAATTCCCAAGAGCCTTTGTGCTGTAAGAGCCCTCTTTCTTTCCTTAAGGCCGACTCAAGTAAGGAGACTATCGTCGAGAGACTCTAGAGAGGCTTGCCCTTTCCCTGGCGAGCTTTGCGAGACGTGAACGACTGGGGACCCTTCCAAAGGAGACCGCGGCGTCAGAACATTGGTTGTACTCTCTTTCGATTGTTTATTAATGAATGACTACCGGTTATGGTTCCACTCTGTTTTTCACTTATGTTAATAATGAGTTATATCCTTTCTGACTGATATATAGTTGCGTATTCTAGATTTTATGCTTGTATTCGTGTTGTTTCTTGCATGTGTAGGTGTCCATTCACGGAGATCGTGGGGATCGTGATCTGCCGAGGCTGAGGAACGGGAACGCTCTCTCTTCTACGAATCATAGCACTGGACTCCAGGTAGGCCTCCATTGTTGGCTTATTTATTCGCAATTAGGAACTTGCGCTGTAGCATTTGATGATTGTTGCTAGACCCCTGTTGGGCTAGTAGGGATCGCCTCTGCCCGCAGAGGGGATTTACCTCCTCAACACACCCCCTTTTTGCCTAATTAAGTCTTATGTACTTAATATTTTGTTTTAACATGGAAAGGGTAGAGCTATCATGGTAAAATATTTTATCTCTTCCTATTCCTCCCTTACCCTAAGTTTTATTCTTGATTTAATTCCTTTCGTTCTAACATCATATGTCACTTGATATGAATTAGTTGGATTTTCCTATATTGATTATATTTATTAGTTTATTTAATGATGTCGAGGGTTTCAGAAACAGTCCTTGTAACCAAGAACCTCTCGCAAAGTTCCCGAATTCTCCATGGCTAAGAATTTATTTATGATACCATGGGTGCCAGTGGTTGTACCTTCAAGAATTTCTCTTGAAATTCCAAGGGTGCCACCATACCCTTCAAGTATCAGTAGGTTACGAAGTGTAATACCAGTACCGAGGAGACCCCTATCATCTCGTATGTTGCCTGCTATAGTGAGAATAATAGTGCTGGGGATCAAGGAATTCGCCTTGATGCGTGCCCGCCAGAAAATCCTCGTGAGCGAACCAATTTTGGGACCTACCCTCATGACATCGTGATCTTCAAGGTGAAGGTATTTCGACCTTTCCAGCCTAAGTCATGGCGGGAGTGCTAGTGGGTGAGATCAGGAACATTGTTCCACCCCTCCCATGTTTTTCCATTCAATTGTACAACCCCATCACCCATATGTGAGTCATTCGGCCAAGCAACTAACATGTTCCTGCAACCACTGACATATCATCAGAGTATATGTAATATATATAACAAGTTTCAAACTGAACTTGGAGTTTCAAAGACAAAATATTAATTTCTATCAAACCAGATGTTATCCACTCATCATATGCAAGTGCCTCTGGTCGTTTCCTGTCATATTCAATAATCATCAGTAACAAAGTTCTCAGTGTTGGAAACATCAACATGACCTAGTCATTCTCATCACTGTTTATTTTGAATTAGAACTAATGTAAGTAGTTAACATATGGGACACATCCCTCCTGTTTATCATAATCATAACATCAATGGTAAATTAGCATATTCATCAAAGGCATTATCATCGTAACATCAATAGGAAACATATCTATTCATAAAATCTATCATCATCATGATATCAATAGAGAACCTGCATATCCATCAACGCTAAAATCATATCAATAAAAAAACATGCATATCCATAAATGCTATCATCATCATAGTATCAATCACATCCACTAATAATAGAGTCATGTGTCCGGATCCTCAACCTGAGGTCCTCAAAGAATAAAGTGCGGGTCTTAGGGCTAAATAATGTTAAAATTCATATCACTGTCAGTCAACAAGAGTAGGGCACTACATACACCCCCTCTTAATAGTGGACTTCATCTCGAAGTCCTTGGAATAGATAAGGAAAACGATGATGCATCTCTTCGGCATCCTCCCAAGTGGCTGAACTAGGACTATAATTGTCCCACTGGACCTTAACCTAGTCCAATAATCGTTGTCTAAGCTGCAAAGTTCGCTGGTCCAATATGCGAACTGGTTCGATCATCATCTCGCCCTCATCTGAAACCTGCAAGTGACCTAAGTCAATAACATGTGATGGATCTGAAATATAATGACGCAAAACAGAAACATGAAACACATCATGAATACGTGCTAGGGATGGAGGTAATGCAAGTCTATATGCTACCGACCCTTTTCTTTCTAAAACTTCAAAAGGTCCCACAAACCGTGGAGACAATTTTGCTCCCTTTCCAAATATTATAGAGCTCTTTTGGGGCCTTACTTTCAGGAACACCCTATCTCCCACTTCATAACTTAGGTCTATTCGATGAGAGTCAACATAACTCTTTTTTCAATCTTGTGCTTCTTCTGAGCCTCCCTTTAATCATCGTCATTTGTTCTTCCATCTCTTGCACCACTTATGGCCCTATTAATAATCGGTCCTCTAGTCGGTCCCAACTAAGAGGTGTTTTGCATGGTCTTCCATACAAGAATTCAAATGGTGCCATATTGATGGAATTTTGATAACTATTATTGTAATAAAATTCCACCAAAGGTAAAAACTCCTCCCATTTCTTTTGTTGGTCCATCACATACATTCGTAGCATGTCTTCGAGGATTTGATTAGTCCTCTCAGTCTGACCATCTGTCTCAGGGTGATATGTAGTGCTGAAGTTCAATTGGGTTCCCAAGGATTCTTGGAAATTAGTCCAAAACCTTCCAGTAAACACTGCCCCCCATCTGATATGATCTTCCTAGGAACTCCATGTAATCTTACAATCTCATCAATAAAAACTCTCGCTATCTCTGGTGCTTTATATGTAGTCTTAACTGGTATAAAATGGGCACTCTTGGTCAATGTGTGCACCACTACAAATATGGAATCATGTTGTCTTGAGGTCATTGGTAGTCCCACAATGAAGTCCATTGATATAACTTCCCATTTAGATTTTGGTATTTCATGGGGTTGTAATAACCCTGCTGGATGTCTGTGTTCAGATTTTAGTCGCTGACACTCTAAGCATCTTGCTACAAAGTTTACAATGTCCTTATTCATTCCTTTCCAAGAAAAAAGTGGTTTCAGGTCAGCACTCATCTTCTTAACACCAGGGTGGGCCATGTATACTACATGATGTGCTTCATTCAAGATCAACTGGCATATATCTTCATTTGGTGGCACATATATCCTTCCCCGGAATCGTAGAAGTCCATCACCATCAAGGGAGTATTCTTCATATTTTGGGATTCTCATTTCGTCCTCCCTCAAACTCTTGCTAACCTCCTTGTACTAGGTGTCCTTAAATTGCAAGTCAAGCAACTTCTCCCTTAAGTTTGTCTTTAAGGGAATCACTGAAAATATTCGAGGCCTACTACTTAAAGCATCAACCACCCTATTTACTATTCCTTTTATGTAAGTAATATCAAAATCATATTCACTGATTAGCTCATACCATCTTCTTTGCCTTACATTTAAGTGGTCCTGAGTGAATATGTGTTGTAGCCCACAATGGTCACCTCTAAGTTCAAACTTCCTTCCTAGAAGGTAGTGTCTCCAAATCTTCAGTGCGTAAACAATTGCTGCCATTTCTAGATCATGGGTTGCGTAGTTCTCTTCGTGGGTTCTAAGTTTTCTTGATGCATATTCTATTACTCTTCCTTCCTACATCAATACACAACCCAACCCTTGCTTGGAGGCATCAGTGCAAACCAAAAATTCTTGTTCCATATCTGGCACTTTCAAAATTGGTGCCGTCGTTAATAATACTTTCAACCTTTGGAATGCCTCTTCACTTTTTTCAATCCAAATGAATTTATTGTTCTTTCTTTGGAGCTCGGTAATGGGGCTTGCAACCCTCGAGAATCCTTCGACAAATCTACGATAATACCCTGTCATGCCCATGAAACTTCGTATTTCATGAAAATTGGTTGGTGCTGGCCATTCCATGATGGCCTCTATATTTTTAGGGTCTACCGCGATGTCATCCCCAGAGATAATGTGCCCAAGATAATGAATCTTTGATTGGTAAAAGGAACACTTTGACATTTTTCCATACAATTGGTTTTCTCTAAGGAATTGAAGAACTATCCTCAAGTGTTCATCATGATCTTCTGAGGTCTTTGATTAGATCAAAATGTCATCGATAAATACTTGTACAAATTTGTCTAAGTAATCTTGGAATATCCCATTCATCAAAATCATGAAAACACCCAGGGCATTTGTCAGTCCAAAGGGTAAAACTACAAATTCATAATGCCCAAATCTTGTCTTCGGAATATATTCTTCCTTGATTCTTAATTGATGATATCCTGACCTCAAATCGATCTTTGAAAACATAGTTTCCCCCTTCATTTGATAAAACAAGTCATCTATCCTAGTTAAAGGATATTGATTCTTTATTGTCACTTTTTTCAACTGGCGGTAGTCAATGCACAGTCGCCAAGACCCATCTTTCTTCTTAACGAAAATCACGAGAGCTCCCCACGGAGATATGTTGGGTCATATGAATCCCAAGTCCAACAATTCCTTTAATTGTATTTGAAATTCCTTTAGTTCTAGAGCTGACATATGATAAGGTGTCTTTGAAATAGGCTCAGTGCCTGGTTTAAGGTCGATGGTGAAATCAATTTCCCTTTTTGGGGGTAAGCCAGGTAATTATTTAGGAAATACATCCTTGAATTCAACAAGAATTGGATGTTTATCAAAGTTTTCAGTATCACCCTTATCATTTAGAGCCATCACCGTGAACATTTGACACCCCTTTCGTCTATATTTCATTAGTTGCATGGAGGAGATGAACCTTAGGGATACTCCTCGGTTCTTTCCCCTCAATGATCTTCTTTGTCCATCATCATCTGTGAAATATAGTACCTTGTCTTTGCAATCTAGGAGTGCCTCATGTCGCTCCAACCAATCCATTCCTATAACTACGTCATAGACTCTTAAAATCATAGAATACAAGGATACCTTGGTTTTACATACACCCAGGTCCACCTCACAATCCCTTACCATTTTTCCTACATTTATTTTCATACCACATGCCATTTCTACATGTCTAAAATCATGTTGAGCAATTGATTTGTGTTTAATCCTTGATAATTCATTTAAAGAAATAAAAGAATCAGTAGCTCCTGGATCTATTGAAATGACAAAACTCATACCATCAATGTTACCTGTGGTCTCCAACACAGTGGACTGGTGTTCTACTTGACGATTGTTCACCGCTGCATGGATGCGATGAGCCTTCCCCAGGTCCCCCACCGTAGCTAGTTTATGAGTTGAGTTAGTATTACCTGTCTTTTGAGGGAAATCCCTCTCGTAGTGAGCACCTCCACAAGTCCAACACCCCCTCTTAGGAGCTTGGCTTCTATTATTGACTGAACTGGGAGTTGGCCTGGAACTCTGTTGGAAAGAGCCAGACTGTTGGGATCGATGCTGAGGTGGTGTGACTTGGTGTTGTCGCATAAGACGATGATGTTGTTGTTGATGAGCTTGCTGAGGTACCCGATGCAGCTGCTAAGTTGGATGCCTATATGGTGTTCCGGTAGACCACTTTTGATGATTGAGCATAGGACCCCTTTGAGAATTTCTACGTTCCATACTATTTCCATTGTTTACTCCTGATCTTGCGGGCCTGTTTGTTTTACTAGGTCCACTATTCATGATTTCCTCCTCTACAATAATTGCTCATTGAATTGCCTCGTGCAAGGTGCGAGGCGTTAAGATCCTAACCTTAGCCCGTATGTTACCATTTAATCCATACACAAATTTGTTCACCTTGAGTCTTTCTGTGTTTAAGTGAAGGGCATAATGGAGTAACTCCATGAAACGAGCCTCATACTCCGGTACTGAGCGACTCCCCTGCTTTAATGCATTGAATTCATTTAATTTCCTCTCAAGAAATTCCTTTGATAGGTAGCGTTCTCTAAACTTTTCTTCAAACAATTCCCAAGTTACTCCTAAGATATCCATCCCCAATTGGGGTAATAAAGTCTTCCACCAAAGTAGTGTGTTTCCCTTTAGCTTTAATATACCCATCTTGGCCTTCATGTTTGAGGTATACTCTCTCAGGTTAAAGCACATAGCCATGTTTTCTAACCATGCCTCTGCATATTGACCATCTGTGGACCCCCAATACTCTGGAAATTTTACCTTTTCCAGATCTCGACATACATCATTTCTTGTAGTGTTTCGGGGTGTTTCATTTTGTATGACTGGTCCTCCATGATCTCGTTCCAGACGGTTTATTAATGCCTCAGACATGTGCTGGAATTATTTCATTAAGTTTAACACTTCTCCTACTGGTATTTGTTCTTGTGCTGAGATGTTTTCCTCATCATTGGGTGGGGTGGTAGGAGTTGACTGTTTTGGTGGAGCCACGTTGCACCCTCTAGTTTCCCCACTCCTTCTTGTACTTCTTCTAACCATGGTTCACCAATGAATCCCTGCAAAAATTTAACATGATTTTCCTTATAAGACAAAACCAATCAGTTAAATTTTTTAAATAACCTAAGTGGTTTTATAAGATTTAGTTCACTTATGATTTTTCAAACCTTCTTGTAAGGTTTAATCATAATGATACAATTTATATGACTTATCATAATCGGCTTAGACTTCGTTATGTCATGTAAATGATAGATGTGGTTGGTAGCATTATTATAACATAAACTGAGATGGTCATAGTAAAGGGGAGAAATTAGGTTTCTAATTATTTTATGGTGTCAATAATGGAAGTACAACTTATTATTAATAAAATACCTTCAATCCAAAATTGAAATTCGTCACAATTAAAACTCATTTGCGCTTGGCATAAAACTTAATTTCATAAGCATATTAATTATGAACCATCAAAGCAACAATAGAGAACATTAATTAATTAGTTTTAATTAATTAATTAATTATGTAGAATTTAATTTTCAATAATTTATTAATTCAAATTTCAAACAGATTGACTTTACACAAATTTAATGAATTCACACTCTTCTTGAATAAAAACCTCATTAGATAAAATCTAGTTTAATACTCAAAGTTATTGAAATATAACAATTCTTGGGTAACAAACTCTTAGTGGAATCTTGAGAAATTTTCATGTACTTTTCCATGGAAAAATAAAACTTTTTGAATAAACTTTTTGATGCTCATTACTTTGTTGATGCTCATTACTTTAAAATCCCTATCTACTCTCCCAGTTAATTGATTTGAAAAAATTAAACACATTTTTCTTAAAAATAAAATCATATATATATATATATATATATATCTTGTAATATGTATAAAGATAATAAATGGAAATTATTTTATGCAAAACATATTTTAATAGTGTGTGTTTAAAAAAAAAAAAAAACAGTTGCAAGAATGATTTTCCACAATTAAATATCCTTTATAAAAGAAAATGAAGCCCATTTTGAGAAACCATAATATAATCTAAAGAAGTTTTCAAATCAACGAAATATATATACACATGGAGAAACCGAGTGCTATGAAATATATGTTCTACATTATCATAATTTGAACTTGAACCCATGGAAAATTTTAGTGGCTGATATTCGTAGGTGGGTTAATTTTCCATGGTTTTTCCAAAAAAAAGATTCACCAATTTCCATTTTTTTATAAAAATGATTCGCCATAATTTTACAATATAAATTTATTTTACGTTAAAAATCGCCAACATTATATAGACAATATAGATAATATCATTATAAGTTTGAATAATTTTACAAATACATCAATAAAAATTTTATATTTTGCATATTATGGACTAGTGATATTCACCAATTTTTTAAACTTCAAGATAATTTTCCATCCTTAAAATTATCCCTAATGAACCTTAAACAAAGTTAGGTTCAATTGAAATCGTTTAATCCAGAGCTTTTTCTTAGAACATTGTTCCATAAAGTATTTCACTTTTCACAAAACACCATTTAAAATGTTTCTAAATGGAATTAAAACTCGCTTCAATCCAACGTGGATAGGAACTAATTTTATAAATAAAGTAACGTTCCCTCTCATTAAATCAAATAAGAAATATTTTATAAAAACCTCTTCCAGGAAATGTCTACTAAAATGTTCTACTGGTCAGTCCTACACCTAAAGTTATCTGACTCGCACCAAATTATATAATCAATCCCCAAGGCATCAGCTCATAGGAACGCTTCAGAAATTACCAGTTCAAGAAAGGGTTCAGATAGTTCTTCCAATTCTTTGTTTTATGTGTTGGCAGAAGTTGGATAAGTTACGGATGTTCCCTGTCAACGTGTTATTCAAAAGGTGGAATGACTGTGAAGAGTTAGCCAGTCAAGTTATTGCATATGGGAAAAGCGTTTACCGAGTTAAGTAAAGTAAATTTGGGTGATTAAAAAGAAGTAATTTGGGTGATCTACTGTGTCTCATTTAATTTATTTAATTGTGTGAAGTGAAGATGGGTCACCTGCAACGCTGAAAACGGATCTGACAGGCTACTACGCACCATAAAACGCAATTGGGTCACATTATATGGTAGAAATTGTGACTCTAAAACAAACTATTCTAGATGTATAATTAATTCCAGATATTTTCTTAGTTATCCCGATCCCTTTGAATCCGCGATCCCGAATTTGACAATCTCGAAATTGAGCAACTGCGTGTTCAGAAATCCAGAGACTGTGATTTTGCTGTCAAGCTCTGCGTTTTATGAATTGGACTGTTCATACTCCATCATAATATTATAGCAATATTTGTAAGAATAAGTTTCGTATTGTTAATATGACATTGCAGAGATCAAACTGAGTACACTTCTGTTCGGTTCCAGCACTGCTAACGAGATAAATGGAGGTCAGAATTACTGCAGAGAAGAAGAGTAGAATGTATGGGTGGTCGTTGCTCGGATTGGAGCCACCCTTAGACACATAATTTTGAACCAGAGTTGAAGACAGAGAGTGAGGTCTACACCAAATAATAGATCCTGAGATGAGTTAGGTTCCAAAGAATAAATAAATTATTGTCTGAGGTTTTCCAGAATTTTGAAATCTGATTTGAATCTGTGTAGATAATTGGATTTCTGATTTAACACCGTTGGAAATCACAAATCTTATTTGAATTTCAATGAAAATATTATTCGAGTTTCGATTTTTGTTTTGTTTTGTTTTTGTTTTTTATCTGGCAAGGCTCAAAGATCAAATTGAAGTACGTATTTATTAGGTGCCTACTTTCTCACTGTAGCTTGGGATGTCCGTAGGGAAACTTTAAGTTATAACAGTGTTTTGGGTAATTTCAGCGTTTTTTTCACAGGTGTCTGACCTCGCCCAACAATTTTTTATTTTATTTTATTTTATTTATTATTTATTTATTTATTTATTTTTTCAGGTGAAGCCCTCTAGTTGTCTGTCCTATAGAGGTTGACAAAATATGTTGATCTCTAACTGTCTTGAAGAGAGGACAACTCGGTCGATACTGGTGCATGTTATTCTCTGTTCAGGTTACAGTACATACTTGAAGTCCGTGTTGGGTTTCAGATAATGTTTGTTTGGAAGAATTTTGAAAGACAAATGTATTATTTGAAGCAGCCTTGAGGAGGATAAAGAAAACCTTAATTACAAAGTTGAAATATATTTGTGGTTTTGTTCATGTCATCTTGCTGCCTAAAAGAAGGGTAAATCGAAATTTCCCAGATAAGATAAGTCTGCAACTTTGCTTGAATCTAGCTTATTATCACTATTGTGGACTTCTGTGTATAGTAATCACAACTACGACCAATTAGTGAGGAAAATCGTTTGATCCATTTAGTTTGATTCATTTAATTATAATTTCTATCTTTATTGTTGCTATCTAAAAATTTACATTAGTGAATTTACCATGGTGGCTTACGAATTGGAATGATAAGCATAGACATTGTTCCTTTACATATAATGTGCTTTGATCCTAGAGCTTCAGCTTTACTAGAAATGCCTAATCTCCTAGAAATCCATAATTTCATGAGTAGTTTTCATTTTAGTTCAAATAAAAACAGGTGTCTCTCTAGTTCGTTCATTATCATCATATCACCCATAATGATTGAATGGAATTGTAATTCTAATGCAATTGCAGGATGCTTCTCTATGAGCTGAGAAAAATATCTCATTTAATATACAGTAATGTATTTATTAGCTTACAAAACACAAAAATTAATACAAGAAAACCTGAATACTTTATGGGCCTATAGGTCCTAGAGGTTGAACCTTTGCTCTGATACCAAGTGTAGAGACCAATCCTATGATTTACTAGATGAGTGCTAGGCTTTACATTTTTTTTTTATAAATAAAACACAGTAATTAGGAATTTAAATCATAATCATACAAGTTTGAAACTCGGTAAAATTAAATCAAGTATATCAAGTACATAAATTTAACTTCCTAACACATACATATATTTAACTCGATTATAGACACCATGAAATCATCATAATTAACAACAATATAACTAACACATGTATCGTTCACCCTTAGACGAGAACCAAACTTGACTTGCCGCTGCTTGAGCTCCTTTGTTGTCATCTACCTCCAAGCCTGAATGTTGTCGTGCTTAGTCCGAATGTAATGACCCACCAGTTGACCTCCCAGCTTACTCCTTGGGTACTCTCTTTCCCCACGGACCCCAGAGCTGCAATGGGGTTGTACAACGAAGGAATGTGCTAGCTGATAGAGGTGAGCCCCTCTTGGCTCAAGAGTCCCCTCTCTATAATAATCTATCCCACCAAACTCACTATAGCTCGTAACCACTCAAAATGAAATAATCTCCTCCATCCAATAATAGGGTAAACAAAAGGTCCTTTTCCCTTCCATTTCCCTTTCTTTTATAGAAGCCTTCATAGGTGACACTTGGAATTTCATGCATAAATAATTAATTTTTATTAACTCAAAATTTGATTATTCACCCACCCATGTGTCACTCTCTCATCAAGACTCTCCAAAAATAATTTACTTAATTATTCATTTAAAATAGTATTTTTCCTCAACCCAACAAGACTTCCTATTTCTTCTCCTAGTTGTCTCTTGATTCCCCCTTTTCTACTCCTTAATTTGTGTTTATTACTGAAGTTAATTGATAAGTCTAAGATTTGGTCCCCTATCCTACCTCAATTTGCCTTTATGATGAATATTCTTATGTTGGCTCTTGCCACATGGAAGTTCTCTAAATTTCTCAAATTTTAATTTATTAATCTTATTTTAATTCACCACCCTCTTCTCTTAATGAAGTTTTTAATAAAATTTTCTACTTAACTCTATGTACCTCTTTCCCCCTTTTTGCCTAACTAAGTCTTATGTACTTAATATTTTGTTTTAACATGGAAAGGGTAGAGTTATCAAGGAAAAATATTTTATCTCTTCCTATTCCTCCCTTACCCTAAGTTTTATTCTTGATTTTATTCCTTTGGTTCTAACATCCTATATCACTTGATATGAATAGTTGGATTTCCATATATTGATTATACTTATTAGTTTCTTTAATAATGTCGAGGGTGTCAAGCTGGTCATTCCATTCAAGAACTTCCATTCGAAGTTCCAAGGGTGCCATGCCTAAGAATTTATTTCTGATACCAAGGTTGCCAAGTCAGTCGTGCCCTTCAAGAATTTCTCTTGAAATTCCAAGGGTGCCACACCACTTGCCCTTCAAGTATCCAGTGGTTACGAGGGGAAATTATATGTGCAACGCTAGATACCCCTATCATCTCGTATGTTTCCTGCTATAGTGAGACTAATGGTGCTAGGGATCAAGGAATCCACTTTGATGCGTGCCCCCCAGTAAATCCTCGTGAGCGAACCAAATTTGGGACCTGCCCTCACAACATCGTGATTTTCAAGGCGAAGGTATTTCGACTTTTCCAACCTAAGTCACGATGGGAGTGCTAGTGGGTGAGATCAGGAACATTGTTCCACCCCTCCCATGTTGTTCCATTCAATTGTACAACCCCATCACCCATATGTGAGTCATTCAGCCAAGCAACTAACATGTTCCTGCAACTACTGACATCTCATCAGAGTATATGTGATATATATAACAAGTTTCAAACTGAACTTGGAATTTCAAAGACAAAATATTAATTTCTATCAAACCAGATGTTATCCACTCATCATATGCGAGTGCCTTTGGTCATTTCCTGTCATACTCAATAATCATCAGTAACAAAGTTCTCAGTGTTAGAAACATCAACATGACCTAGTCATTCTCATCATTGTTTATTTTGAATCAGAACTAATGTAAGTAGTTAACATATGGGACACATCCCTCCTGTTTATCATAATCATAACATCAATGGTAAATTAACATATTCATCAAAGGAATTATCATCATAACATCAATAGGAAACATATCTATTCATAAAATATATCATCATCATGATATCAATAGAGAACTCACATATCCATCAACGCTACAATCATATCAATAAAAAAAACATGCATATCCATAAATGCTATCATCATCATAGTATCAATCACATCCACTAATAATAGAGTCATGTGTTCGGATCCTCAACCTGAGGTCCTCAAATAATAAAGTGCGGGTCTTAGGGCTAAATAATGTTAAAATTCATATCACTGTCAGTCAAATAGAGCAGGGCACTACATAAGCGGGGGGTGGAAACCCCCCTTTACTTGCACTGGGCACAACACGGGGGCTTTAGCCTCCTTGCACAGGGTTTGGGGCAGTGCCCCGGGAAATTTTTTTTGGATGCTATATCAGGTGGGAGGACCCACTTATGGTTTTGTGCATGAGTTTGCACATGGTTTTGGGGCATGATGGTTTTCCGCTCTTGGTATTTTGTAGATCTTGTCAAGGGAACTACGGTTATGTTCCAATCCAGGGTTAATGGATTGGGGTTTATGAATGCTTCAACATGTATATGTATGTGTTGTAACACTAAAAGGAATATAATGAAAAATAAAGTTGGTAGTCCTAGTTTGGGGTCCAAGAGAAAATATCTGTGTATATATGTTTTATGTTTTATGCCCTTGCTATTATTTATTTTTTGTTTTTAAGAGTTTGTTTGCAAATAATTTATGTACAGGGTTAAAACGTACATTTGGTATTAGAGTTGTTTCAGCTTCAAGGGGGCACCTTTGTTGTTGAGGGTTTTTTTGATAGGGCCTGTGGTAGATCCTATTGAGGGGTAGATCTGCGGGATAATGGCTACAAAACCAAGATAATGGCTCATGGCATAAAAAATTTGAGACAAGGGATCTCATCACGAGTCAAATTGTTCAAATTTATTATAAATAGTGAATTACATTGTCACTTCTGGTCTCCAAACCAGGATAATGATTTTAAAGTGGTAGAAGAAAAATCTACAAAGAAAATGAGTAATTATATTACCTTTGGAGATATCTACTATATTATGAATGGGATACTGGTTCATTTTTTGGTTAAATAGTAACCTTGTCGAGGCTATGAACACCTACTGGCAGCAATGGCTCTACTAGTGACTAATAATTTTATCAAATAAGCTAAGATTTGATTAAATTCCTACTTATATTTTCAACTTATTAAGATTTGATTCATTTAAAGATAAATTTCATTCACAAAAGAAAGAGGAAAATTTTCAAGTAAAACCAGGATATTTAGATTAGAATTTACCTATATCAAATTCAAATTTCAATTATTTAAAAAAATTCCTAGAATATTGTCTTTAAGTATTAAGATTTATCATAGATTCTTGATTCATCCAATGTATCGCCAATTGTTGTAGTATTACAACAACTCCCCATTATCTAAGAAAATAGATTAAAGGATAATGGGGACCCTTTAAAAAAATTTAGGTTAATGTTTGTTTTAGAAATAAAACTTAAATATAGATTTTGTATTAGAACAAGCATTATAAAATAAAGAAAAACACCTAAAAGGGAACCCTCAAACTGAAAAGGCACATAAGCAGGGGGAAAGCATCAGCGAAATCGCGAACAGTGAATCTTTGAAATAGCACATTGCCAAAATCCAAGTAGTGAAGTCGTCAGTTAATAGATGCCGACATCGCAAACCATCATATGACAGATGTCGATATCGTATCCCGTCTCAAAACATCGCAATGTTTCACTTCGCGTATCAGATATGGCTTCGAGCGTTATAAATCTCCAACAATCAAAATCGCCGATCAATTAGTCCCGATATAATGACATCTGTCAAAATCACACGAACCTATGCTTGTCAATTTAATGTTCATTCAGGTGTTTTATGATCTTGAGGTTTGTAATTTATTTGTAATTATTTCAAATATTAATACCAAGGATTTCCCATTATGCATGAGTTAAGTTGATAGGACAGTTAATATCGTTCGAAGTGATTTCAACTTTTCCTCTTTGGAAATTGTGCAACAGTTGCAGAATGTTGATTGCCTCTTCCTTCTCTCCATCATATGTTGGTGCTTGATTTTTCAGAATTATCCTTGTAGTTCTATTTTCTGCTTCTTTTTCATCCCTTGGTCATTCCCATTGTTAGACTCCTGCTCATGCTCAATTCTCTGTATCTCATGGCACTAACTTCTCTGAGTATGGCTCTCCTCCCAGTCATCACTAGTCCATTGTTGTTCACTTTCATATTGTGTCTCATGATCTGGACTGGTTGATAAGCTCTATTATTTTTTCTATCAGAGAGGATTTTTAAAATTTTCTCCTCCTCTTGAATCAGTCTTACATTGTCATTCCTCATTTATGCCATTTCATTGTGCAATTGTTGCACGATTTCCAATAGTTGTCTATTTTGTTGTTGTCTTTCCTCTAATAGTCTATTGGTTTGGTACTGCCAATTCACATTCAGATGTACCCACATTTATGGGTTAGTTCCTCCATAAGCGGCTTCTGGTCTTCCTGATGATCCGGATCCTCTCTGCATCTTGTTCCTAGTTCTGCTTCACTTTGCTTCACTCTCTAACTATGTTCACCACATCATTGCACTTTCAGTTCCCACAAAGCCACAATGTTTGGAATGTAGAAATTATACAACATGCATATATATCTTGGATTCACCCGATATAACAATGTACTAAAGTTAAATACTGAATCAATTCTACAAATATTTTGCGGAATTAAAAACACAATCGCCAATTAGATGAAGTAAAGAAGAATCAAATCACACACAACACAGATAATTTCCCAGGGAAAGCTTGTTGCTCAAAAACCCACTATATTCTATTGTATATTCAACAAGGATCATGAAACAATTACATACAAAACTCTTCTCACGAGAGCCCTCCAGTACTAAGCTAATTGTCTCACACTGTCCTACATAAAACTGACCAATACTTAGCCAATTTACTGCCTCCAGACAACTTGCCTTGCTTGCGTAATCCCTAATGGATGCAATCCCTAAAATATAGGAATTATGTCCTTCCTTGAGTGCGCAAGTATCATGGGCACTCCAATGGGTGTTTGGTTGCATGTGTGCAACCCAATAATCCTACAACTGATAATCAAATTCCCTTTCACCTAGATCTCAACTGGGTCTCCAATGGATCTGACATGCATACAACTAATAATAGTAAATCCTCAGTTGCATGTGAGATAAAATAGTAAATCTTCAGTTGCATGTGAGATCACTGATTGTGGATTAATTAATATTTAATTCACTTGGTCTCTCACTAGTGTATCTAATTGTTACAACTAGCACAACTGAATTTAACTCACTTAACTGAGTTAAACTAATTACAACCTACATTAACTAATGAACCACTTCACTTTGAACTCTGTTACAACTAGAATTACTCCGCATGCTTCACCAACTACCTCTAACTTGAAATCCACTAGCTAACTGAGTTTATCACTCTCAGTTAACTATTACAAGTTATCATTGAGAATAGATTACAATTTATTTTCCATCTTAATTAAGGGATAAATTAAATAGACATGCACCAAAAATAGCACTATGGGCCCCACCCTAGTGTAGGTGCTTAATGCACTAGGCGTGGGTGCTGAAATTTTCTAGTTGAATTTCAACATGGAACGTGGCTCTCATACCACTTGTCACACCTATATACATCATACCTTATAATTTCACTTGTAAATACAAAAATAGAAAAATAAACAAATGATAACTATATAAAAATTACCCAAATGTCACATCTGATACTCAAAATATTCATATATTAACATCATATATGGTACGTATAACACTGATACATATTATATTATGAATTGTACTTATAGGAATATCAAAAAAATATGTAAGGGATTAAAGTTTGTAGCATATAATTACGATATCAAAAAGGTTGTGCATTGTACATTTGGGATATTGTTATGAATCTTAATGGTTTTAATGAAACATTTCCTCACGTGTGTACACATTGGACTACCCCCCATTTCTGGTATTCGACCCTTAAATAGCACGGCTGAGACCATCCGATGCATGAGTAAGGAAAGTTCTTGAGGATGTATGCCTAGTAGTTGTCATTCATCCGGTGGGTGATTGATGAACGTTGATCTTAGATCCTTAGATCTGACGGTGGAGATCTATCCGTTGAGGGTTAGGGTAACCAACCCTTACCCCAAGCGCCACATCTCATCTACATTTGCTCGAACCCTTGCTGGTGCTTCTTTGCGTCCTGGAATGGTTTCCGCTGGTGAGCCACGCCTCCAGTCTTCGCAGGACTTATCATGTTTGTTTCTCGATGTATAAGCAACCCACTTTACTTCACCTTTGAGTTCCCATTTTGGCTCATGGCTCAGCTGGGTCTCTTTCAGTGCAGATATGGTAGAAATGCCCATACTACAGTTTGTGTTGGTGTTTGTTTTCTGTTCTTACATTTTGGGATTTCTCACTCAATAAGGTATTAATTCTTCTCAGTTAGTTTATTGTTTAGTTCATTTTGGACAACATCTCCATGCTTACATGTTCTAACTGTATTATTGCTCTGACTTCGCAGATCCTCCCAGATTTTATAGGAATTAAGAACTTCATTGGTGCATCCTCCGCCTTCTTCATGCCCTCACCGTTGTCTTGGTAGGTTTCTGCTTGCTCCTCTATGGTTGTAATGTTTATTGTTTATCATCGATTGTTAATATCCCCCCCACCAATCATGCTTTAGGTGCTCCTTGTAGGGGGTTTATGGTGCCAGAACCTTTCTGGACTCGATTTGGGTATGCAATTTTTATATCCTAAATTATTTCAACCATATTTATATTTTGAGTTCCCTCTTGGTTTAACATTTATCCCCGCTTACGGGTGGACATTCCTAGGCTGATGTGCCAAGGGTTTACTGTACAGTTTTCAAGTTTGTGCGTGTATTTGGTTATGTATTCTTGTCATGAAAACAAGTAAGGTTGGCCACTCTACAATTCATCATGGCCACGGTGATTTGGTCCATTACCAAGGTATAGTGCCCTTTGTATTTGTCTATAGAGAAATTAATACAGTTTTGACAGTGGCTATCTAACTGAATTTGTAGTTTAAGTTGCATGTTGTGTTTTTGGGTTAGCTCCGCCTCTCTCATTAGCTCTTGGTACTACTTTTAATGTATATATATGAATATTCGAAATGGTTTTAGCCCAAAAATGTTATGTTTTATATATCTCTGAGATTTTCGCTTTTGGTTTGCAGCTTGGTTATTCACCTGTTTTGTGCTTATCTTTTAACGAGAGGGTTTCTGGCCTGGTTGTAATACCCCCAATAAGGGTTTTACTGTTTAATTTATTGTAATACTCTCTATGTGGAATCAAGTTTATATCATTCTATTGTTCCTGTAATATTCCATAGTCAATACCGGATATGTTATATATTTTTTTGGGTTTTCCACTTATAAGCGTTTTGTGCATAAATATCAAATATTGTTTTCCGTTTCCCAAAACTTACTGATTTTATATCGGGTAGCTACTCTCTAGCTGCCATGAAATTCTTACTGTGTTTAAATTACAAGATGTCGTGGATTTACATACATGTATTTTCTTTTTCTCATTTAGTAATTTGTTTAGCCTACAAAATGCTCTGTTTTAGTGTTTGTCAATATTTTGTATAATCTACAAAAGTGTTTAGCATGTGCAATAGTTCTCTAGTATGCGTAACTATTGGTTGAATATTTATATTTTGTGAACTACCTGCATGCACATATTTTGTTTTTAGAAAGAAAGACTTAGAGGGGACAAGGAAATCTCTGATTTGGTTTGGAAGTGCAGCTAAACCCCTCAAGTCCCAATGCCCAAATTACTAAAATAATTATAATTATAACAGTAGCAAGGTGTTTGAATGTAACTGGTTGTTCACAGGTTCTATAACCTGATAATTGTAATATTGGTAAAAACAATATATTCTTGTTCTAGTTCCTACCCTGAACATTCTACAGTAGGAAAATTCATGACTGTATCTTCTTTTAATATCATTCTCAATAAAAATTTAGATTTAATAATTTGCATTAAACTTCAAGTTAAATATTGAATTCACATAGTAAACCTGCTTCACAAGAAAGTACTTATCTGGATTCCACTGGGAAAAACTTCACTAGCTTGGATGGTCCTCCTAACCATGAGAAGGGAAATCACGTCCTCTTCTCCCCACCGAGCTTCCGCTCCTGGATAGCTTAACAATTGCTTCACTTGTGAACTCCTAGGGCAATGGGACAACAGTCCAGCCTCTAGGACCTAGGTCAAGGGTTCTCTAGTGGCTCTCAGTCAAGCTTGGGAGTTTTCCCATTGGTAGTGTTCTGCATTTTTCCATAACTTTTGTCTTCTTTTCCTCTTGTCTATTCACAGACCCCCTTATTAATCTCAACCAGCCCCTTCCTCTCTTCATATTTCCTATAAATCTGCAGGAAGGTGGTTGTAACTGTGCAACTGTTCCAACTGTCTAGGGCTGAAATTCACTCAGCTCTCCTATTAATTTGTAAAATAATTATCATATTCATAACAAAATAAAAATACTCATATGGTCTCTTGGCTATTATAGGTTCTTGATCAAGTTTGAAAAACAAATAAAAGTTGCTATAGTAAAAGTTACTTCAATAATATTTTAAACAATTAGTAAATCCTTAGACAGCATGAGGGTTACATTTATCTTTATTTGAAATTGATCTAAATATTTGATTTGAAATGAATGTATTAGTTTTGTTGTGCTAAGTGTCTTTTCAGTTTAAAAACATGTGCATAATCAGTTCATTAGTTTGCATAAGGTTTAAGGTGTTTGTCCATGAATTGTAGATGATTTTTGAGTGAATTAGAAGCATAAAACAAGCTTAAATAACACTGAACCATAGTGTAAAATGGATAAATAAGTCACCACATGAAATTTACACAGCAGGCATGATGAAGCAGTTCACCCCTCCTGGGCTACATCTGATGGTCCAGCTCCCAATGACATGTCCATCTTTCATTATGCTCAAAATTTTGCTATTACATGTAGTTACAGTGCTCTCATGGCCATTTTCTCTGCACCAATGGCTCCAGAATGCTCTAATTAGTCAAAAATGACTCTTCATTCACTCAAAATCGGCGAACATTGAGTCTCCTACTCTTTTGCTCAGTTTCACCTAGAAAAGCACCCTTATAAGTGGAGAACTCTACTTAACTGTAGTTAAAATAGAAAATCACGCCATTTTAGGCATCCCTACCAACCTGAAAATCGAATAACCGTTGCAATAATTGTTAGCGGTTGGGGTGGCCACATGCCAACCCCAAAACTGCAGGTTACTAATCGTAATTGTCAGCGGAACTCTTGTTTAAACCTGCGGTGGAAGAGTTGAACTGCGATTGATGTGTTGGGTTTCGTAGACCATGGGGCGGTGGTTACATTAATCATTATTCCATGTGACAAAGAACGAGAACCGTTGGCAGGTCCTAACCCCCAACTCTCACTGCATTAAAAATTAAATACAACTTGCAACTATAGAGGTTAAGAACCAATCATTTAGGGCGGACGGTAAGGCTTGCACATGCTCGGCAGGAGGTTACGGGGTCGATTCCTGCGGACCCTCAACAATTTTACTGTGTGGTTCCAGGGCCATGTGGCAGCCTCAGGTCTAGCCATGTGGCAGCTCTTGATTGGCCCCTTAAACCCCATAAAACCAATAAAAAAAAGCACATTTTTCAACCTGCAGTTGGTTCTGAGGAAGGAATATTCCTTAGAATATTCCCTGTTGCTGACTATGCATCCCTTGTTGCTGATTGTGCATCCCGGTCAAACTTGGTCAAACTGTCAAAAATTTACTTGTTTGGCATTTCGACTAGAATGCGATATCTCCCTCATACAACATCGATTTTTCGAACCATTCACGGCGCTAGAATTAGGAAGATGAGATATACGCAACCATATTGGTTTCTATTGGCTCCCTGTAATTTTCAAGATTGGCAAGAACAAGTAGCAGAGAACCAAATTAAACCAATTTGGATTCCAGGACCTAGCCTTCTTGGGCTCATAGAGGGATCTCTCTGTGTTTATGATTATCTGATTTATATTTATGCTTATATTCTTTTGATTTTAGGCTAGTTATGAAGTTTGGGGGGTTGTTTGTTTTGATTGATTGTTTGGTTAATTGTTTTAGTTGAATAGATGGAATGTGGGAAGCTTAACCCATTGGGTTATGGAGTCTAAAAAGGTTTTAATTGTACATCAAATATTCAAGGGTTTTCATAGGGAAAGCTAACTATATCAAAGGGATACTTTATATTAGATGAAATATGAAATGACAAGAAGTTGTGAATTTAGTAAAACCAAAGGGCAATTAAAAATCCTTTAACTATACTTCAACAAGAAGAGCCTTTGAGATAACAGTTTCAAGAGGAACTAGAGAGCAGGACACCCCTGAATTCTTTAGCTAAACTTTACTAAGAAAATCTCAGGACAACAATCCAGTAATCCTAGAGAGAAGTTAAGAATTCTCTAGTTATTACTTTCACACAAAGAAAACATTTAAGATAACAGTTCAGCGAAATTAAAGATAAGTTAAGAATTATTTAATTAAACTTCAAAGAAGGCCTTTAAGATAACAATTTGGTAAAACTAAAGAGCAGTTAAGAATTATTTAGCTATACTTCACTAAGAAAAAGTTAAGGAAACAAGCTAGGTGAAACTAGAGAGCAAGAAACCCCTGAATTCTTTAATTATACCTTGCAGAAGAAAACATTAAGATAAAAGTAACAGACAGAGTTAAGGTGCAAAAAAAGCATATCTCAATCTAAAATTTCTGTTCTATTATCAGATAAATTGATGTACAATGTGGAAAACAAAGGAGAAACATTGACAAAGAGGGATAACATCACCATTAACATAGCTCAAGAATCCTGTGAACGTGATTGTATTACTGATGTCCAAAACAGTTACAATACTCCAGTGCAATAATCTTTGCAACTTAGAGTCTGATCAAAATCCAACCTAGCAATCAACCAACCAACCAATAATAATAATGAACAATACATGCAATATTTAACTGCAGATGATGAGGTTTCCCTAATCTAGGGTGATAGATTTGTATTTACTATAGAGTAAATGATGTTTGACAATTGAGACCATGCAAAGCCTGATGCCAAAATATCTCTGACTGACATATAGTAGCAATGCTTTATAATTTACTGTTGAGCTAACTTTAAGATATTTTTTTGACTATTTTCCTTTATCATTAAATTTTCAATAACTTCTGAGTAGCTGCTAAAATATCTCTGACTGAAACATTAACTGAGGTAGTTTATTAAATCAAAATTAGGTTGTAGGTGGCCAATATGACTGTGAAGAGGTAAATGTTGAATGGCCTTGACACCTAGCTCTGTCTTCTTTGTTGATTTGTTTCTGATTTTATCTTTGAACTTAAATATGTCTTTAAACTTTGATTTTTCCTTTTAAACTCGGATTTGTCTTTTCCTTAATTATGTTTTCTCCCTTTTTTCTTTAATATATTCTTTCCCTTTACTGCCTTTACTGTCACTGTCATTTCTTTCTTTATCTCTGCCCTTTGAATGTTTTATCTTTGATATTTCTGTGATTGCCTTTCCTCTATCTTTTAACTGTGTTTTTCCTCTATTTTTGTCTTTCTGTCTTCGTCTTTCTTTGTCCTTTACTTTAAACCTGGACCGTTGTGTTTAACCCTTTTTATTTTACTATTTCTTTGGTTTGAACAAACCTCGATGCTGCTGGGATGAATGTATAAACACAAACAATCATTAATGCCTCCCTTTTTGTTGACACCTAATCCTATGGGTTGGGTGTGGATATTTAATATTGTATAATAAATAATATTAGGAAATAAGGAAGGCCAAGAGTCATTGGGAGATGAATCCCAATAGCCTCACCTCCATGTATAAATACATGCACATTCTTCATCTAAAAAACATTCTGATTTGCAGAGTTACCTCCTGGTTTGAGATGGTATCAGAGCCAGTCCCACTATTGGCATTTTTTCCTGTAGTGTAACTCCCTCATTCCTTTGCTCAGTCAGTTTTTATGCTAGTTTTTTCTGCTCCATTAAATTTCTGTACTGAAATTCTGCATTTTTTTTAATTATCTCTGCAATTTGCACAGTTTTGAATTTTTTTTGCAGTTGAAGACTCTGCAATTCTACAACTTCTGCAATCTCTGCAGTCCCTGCAATTCAACACCTACAATACCTGCAATTCTACAATTCCTAAAATTTTTTTTGGCCTCTCGGCCTCCCCTTTGAAATTCTCTCCACTGCATAGCTCACTACACTCATCATAATCACCCACCTCCCTACGCTACAGCCCCCATCTCCCCTTACTCCTCACCACACTCCCCTACCTACGCCCCTTCCTCTCACAGTCCTGCGTCCTTCCGCCCTCCCTTTCACCCTACCCGCCCTCCCTCGCTCGAGCTCCTCCCACTCTACTCGTTCCCCCACCTCTTATCGCTTCAAGCCTGTGCTCCTGCTACCTGCCTCCCTCTTGGCCGACCCGCCCTCTGCTACCCACTACACTCATTCCTCATCATTCTAGCCTGTCGACCCTCGTGGCTCGTGGCTCGGTTCATCTGTTGTAATACGCAGTTCACAATTCTACGCTGTCAGCCGACTGTTCACAATTCTACACTGTCACTATCTGTTCACATCCGCTATTTATAATACATACCACTCCATTTACAAAACCACTTCATCATTCATAACACCGCCCCTCATACCATTCGTCAAGTTTGTCTTATTTTATATCGCCCCCTCCCCACTATATTTAATACCACTATACCCCCACATCTATAATACCACTATTTTATACCACCCCTCATCTGTCACATGTTATATCGACCTCCCACCACTTTATAATACCGCTTCCCCACATTCATAATACTGCCCCCCCTCCACATTTTCAATACACTTATCCATATAAATTTTATTTCTTCAAACACAAATATATATATATATATATATATATATATATATATATATATATATATATATATATATATATATATATATATTGGTGCAGAATTCAGTATTTTCAGCAAAGTGTTTTTGTCCCCTTCAATTGAGTATATTTTTCACCAAAGAGTTTTTAGTTTTCTCTCCCTCAAAAAGATTTTTTTCCAGCAAAGTAATTATTTTTTCCCTTCAGAAAAATGCATTCTCTCATATCTATTGTAGGGGTGGTTCTCTCCAGCAAAGAGAACTATCTTGAATGGTCCCGCAAAATCAAGCACACTCTCATTTTTAATGAGTTGTGGAAAGGAATCTGTGAAGGACAAGAAGGAAATCCACCAGAAAAGCCCACTTCAGACAAGGAGCTCGCCATTTGGGAAAACAAGAACTACAAGGCCTATGCCTTGATTGCAGCTTCCATAAATGAAGACGTGAGTCGCCATATTTCATCATTCTAAAATGCCTATGAAGCCTTGAGCAAGCTAAAATGACTCTATGACTCACATTTAGAACTAGAAATTGTTCAATTGATGATTAAGCTGTTCAGTCTTGAAATGAAGAATGATGATCTCCTTGCTTTAGCTTCAAAAGTTAGATCTATCATGCATGATATTGAAAGCACTGGTGTAAAAATTGACATACCTCTCATAGCATATGTTAAGGCATTATATCCGACTTACTCACATTATCTTGAGTCATTGCAAGCAAGTGGAAACCTTGAGCATATCACCTTTGATACCCTTGAGAAAAAGTTTGCAGAAAGAGAGAAAGCTTTCGGGAAGATGACAATCCCTTCATCTTCTGAAGAGGCTGCATACTTGGCACATAGAGAAAAGAGTCATGCTCCAGATTCATCAAGAGGAAGAGGTGGTAGAAGAGGAAGAGGAAGAAGAAACTTCAGAGAAAAGGGGGGCAGACAATCTGACAAATCTGATCTTCATTGCACACAATGCAATAAAGATGGACATGATGCATCCAAATGCAGGACACCTTGGGATAAAATTGAGCAGCAAAGAAATCAAGACAAAGGTAAAGCACCTGAATCCGCTCATTATGTTCTAGCACATTGTAACAATGGAGTAACTGAAGACTTGCTTGATGTTTCATTTACTTCATGGAGAGATGATTGGTTGCTAGATTCAGGAGCAACATGTCACATGACATTTAGAAAATATTTTTTTGAAGAATTTACTGACAAAGTTGATGGAGCAGTATATTTCGCAGATAAATCCAAACTCAAGCCATCAGGGCTTGGCACAGTTAGGCTTAAGTTGCCTGGTCTTCTAGATCATACATGAGGTTCTATACCTCCGTAAGTTGAGGAGAAAATTATTGTCCCTGGTCCAAATCCGCCAATAAGGACACTCCATTTACTTGTTTGATGGCAATGCAGAGGTCAGAAAAGCATCAGATCACTCACTTGTCATGGAGGGAATAGAAGAAGGGAGACTCTTGAAGCTGAAAGGTTCATCTGCTCATGCTCAAAACTTTGCATTTAGTTCACATCATGATGAAGGTACATTCCCATCAAGTCTTTTATTGCATGCTAGATTTGGACACTTAAACTATGAAAGCCTTCGTTTGTTGAAGAAAAATGGTGTTAATGGACTGCCTATAATTCCTAGGAAACCTAAGGAATGTGATGCTTGTATTCTAGGAAAGCATAGCAAACAACCATTTCATGATTCACACTCCAGAGCACATAGAAAAATTGAGCTTGTTCTTTCAGATTTATGTGGCCCTATGCCTGTTGCTTCTGCAAATGGAAATAAATACATGATGATATTTATTGATGACTACACCAGAATGTGTTGGATTTACTTATTGAAGAACAATTCTGATGCTTTTCAAACATTCAAGAATTTTCATGCATGGATTGAAAATGATGCAAAAAATCATATTGGCTCTCTACGTACTGATAATGGAAAATAATACACTTCAAATGAATTTGAAAATTATCTTCGTCAGCATGGAATCAAACATCAAACAAATGTGCCATATAATCCCCAACAAAACGGTGTAGCTGAAAGAATGAACAGAACTATTTTAAATATGGTTCGCTCCATGATATTTTTCAAGAATGTAAAATTGATGTTTTGGGCTGATGAAATTCTATGTGCTGTTTACATAAAGAATAGGTGTCCTTCAAGTTCAATTAGAAACAAAACTCCTTTTGAAATGTGGCATGGCCACATTCCTTTGGTAAAGCATTTCAGGGTCTTTGGGTCCACCTGTTATGCCTTGATACCCAAGGGTCAAGGGAACAAACTTGGTGCTAGAAGTCGAAAATGTATCTTCTTGGGGTACCCCAATACCTCCAAAGGATATCATCTCTATGATGAAGTAAATAAGAAGTTTGTAATAGCAAGAGATGTCATATTCCTTGAATCTTCCAAGAGTGACAAGGTTTTTGAGCGGCAACTTGATCGCCTGGATAGATTCACACATGCAAAGTCTTTCCAGGATTTTGATAATCAGATTCCACATCTTGAAGGGGGGATTCCTATATTGAATAAAACTGTGGAATCATGTCCTGAAGCACTCTCTCCCCCACATGAAGAAACAACCACGGATGACACATTGAATGATGTGATTGACAGAATTGGGGATTGAATCTTGAATCAATCCCAACTCAGTCAAATGAGAAGCCTGGGACATCTCAGAAAGGTCCTCCCAAATGGCTGACAAAGACACTGGAGAATGTTCATCCTGATGAGGTTGGAAAAACAGGAACAAGAAGTTCCACTAAACAAATCGAAGGTGATGTAGATAATTCTGATTCTCCTGTTGATATGGATATTGCCTATAACTGTGAATTGAGTTTGTCTACAGATCATGAACCAAATTCCTTCAAAGAAGCCACTTCTCATGATGAATGGAAAGAAGCAATGCAAAAGGAGTATGATGCCTTGATAAATAATGGCACTTGGAAGCTGGTTGATCCGCCTTTGGGAACAAAACCAATTGGCTGTAAGTGGGTCTACAAGAGCAAGTATAAAGCAGATGGCTCACTTGAAAAGCACAAGGCTAGGCTTGTGGAAAAAGGTTTTGCACAAAAATAAGGAATCGATTATGAAGAAACTTTTGCTCCCACAGCAAAATGGACCACCATTCGGACTCTCTTTTCCCTAGTAGCTCAGAATGGATGGAAAGTCCATCAGATGGATGTAAAAACTGCCTTTTTGAATGGAGATCTAAAGGAGAAAGTTTTTATGTCCCAGCCAGAAGGATTTTTTGTAAAGGGCCAAGAACACAAAGTTTGCAAGCTTATAAAATCCTTGTATGGCCTCAAGCAAGCACCATGAGCCTGGTATGAGAAATTAACCGAGCATCTTCTGAAACTTGACTTCAACATTTTGATCATGATGATGCAACTTTGTTTGTTAAGAAAGTTGGAAAAACAATTGTATATCTTGTGGTGTATGTAGATGATCTTTTGATAACAGGGAACAATGAGAGCTATATTGCATCCATGAAGAAAGAATTGAAGAAAGGTTTTGAAATGACTGATTTGGGTCATGTTCATTACTATCTGGGTATTGAAGTAATTCAACATCCTAAATATATATTTCTTTCTCAAAAGAAGTACAATAGAGATATTTTGAACAAGTTTGGCATGGATGAATGCAATCCCTTAACCACTCCAATGGAACAAAACTTGAAGCTCACATCTATTGAAGGGAAGTTATTCGAGGATGCAACTAAGTATAAACAGCTTATAGGAAGTCTTATCTACCTGACCACCACCAGACCTGACATTTCATTTGTTGTTGGAATCCTCTCAAGGTTCATGCAAAAACCTTGTGAAGGACATTAGTCTGCTGCAAAAGGAGTGTTAAGGTACTTGAAGGGGACTCAAGACTTTGGACTCAAATATACATAGGTAGGCGACTTCAGCTTGATTGGATACTCTGATTCAGACTTTGATGGCGACAAAGAAACAAGGGTGTCTGATACAGGTTACCATGATTCTTGGATCAGAAGCTGTCTCATGGAGATCACAAAAACAGTCAGTTCCAGCAGATTCCATGACCGAGGCAGAATATGTGGCAGCAGCTGAAGCAACAAAGGAAATTGTGTGGCTCCGGAAAATCCTAGAAGATTTGAAGATGAAACAAATGTATTCCACACCACTCATGATCGACAATACTTCTGCAATAAAGTTGGCCAAGAACCCAAAGTTCCATGATCGAACAAAGCACATCAATACAAAATATCATCTAATTCGACATCATGTTCAGGCCAAAACCATCCATCTACATCATTGTTCCACAAATGAGAAAACTGCTGATATCTTCACCAAAGCACTTGGCAAATAAAAGTTTGAAAAGTTCAGATCGATGCTTGGGCTCACCAACATCCCTTTGGATTAAAGGGGGGAATGTTGACACCTAATCCTATGGGTTGGGTGTGGATATTTAATATTGTATAATAAATAATATTAGGAAATAAGGAAGGCCAAGAGACATTGGGAGATTAATCCCAATAGCCTCACCTCCATGTATAAATACATGCACATTCTTCATCTAAAAAACATTCTGATTTGCGGAGTTACCTCCTAGTTTGACACTTTCTGCTTCATTAGTGCTTCTGATCATTCTTGTGCTCTGAAATCTTTAATGAATAAGGAATTTTGGATCATCACCTAGAGAACCTATTTAAAGCAATTCTTGGAACTTAGAAACACATTTTTATTTCTGCGTATATAATATATCGATCACTTGCAAAACAAAAAACAATTTATTAATAAAAACACAATCTCTCAGTGTGGGAAGTAATGGTGGAATGCAGGCAACATGTAAAACTGCGGATTGAGTCCGGAAAATGTAGGTTTTTGGTATTTGCATTTGTTTATGGCTTTCTAGGTCTTTAGAGACATTGCAGGGGTTAATACAGAGGTTCAGGGTTTATCACAGATATTCGGGGTTTATCGCGACAGGACACGGCTTCAAAACGTTCAAATGGGTTGGTGGCTTCATTATTATGACGTGGGAGCGGTTTTGTGGTTTTCGCATGGTGCATAGACGGTTTGTGGTTTTGGTTGGGGGCATGCGATAAGACGGAGGGACGGCACGTGGAGGGAAGGAGAGGTGCGAATACCACCTATTTCCCAAGCCCTGAAGGTCTTAAACCTCAGGCTTTTAAATTTGTGATAGGGTGCGATGGCCCTTGGATCGAGGGGTGAAGATACGATGGTGGTCGGGGTTCGATTGATCGTGGGTTTAAAACATGATGTGGGGCTGTTACAATAAAAAATTTCACCTTGACATTCTTCTAACTATATGAGCTCATTAACACTCATACATACCTCCTCTGCAAGTCTTACAACCTTTAATCCTCATGTCAAGCCCTGAAACAAGAAGAAAAAACCTATAAACCTCTGAAGGAATGGGTACGCATGTAACATGAAGCCTGCCTGTGTTCCTGGCTTGGGTACGCAGGTAATGCATGGCTTACCTGCGTTCTAGAACGTAGTTTTCATTTGGAATGCCTACGTACCCCCTCCAAACTCAAAAGAGTGAGAAAGTAAAGTTAAAAAGTTGGTTTGAGGTCAATTCTAGAAGGTTGTAGATGAGATTTTTTGGGGATGAGTACGCTTTGATAAGGTGCATGTATACCACACCTTAAGGAACTAATCCCTTGATGTGAGGAGTCTATCCCTTTGAAGGAGGATTCTATCCCTTAAAAGGTGGAATCCTAACCTCCTCATCTGCTCTATAAAAGGAGGCATTGGGTAGCCTCAAATGGTTAGATTTTGGAGATTGAGAATTGGAGTTCAGCTTTATGTGTGATTGAGTTGAAGTGATGTTGAGATTTAGTATTCTTTCTACTGAGCTTTTGAGAGGAAAGATCACATACCTCTTTGTGCTCCTGGAGGAAGACTGCAAGACTTATCAAAGTAGAGGAGAGTCCTGCTTCGGACCCTGGGAAGGCCTTCCGAACATCAAGGCTAAGGTTGTAAGGTTCTTCTGTTATTTTAAGATTAATACAATCAAGTTTTGTTTTTATCAATAAATTGTCGTTCGATTGTTTATTTCATATATTCCTTGATCACTATGATAGGTATGTTTTATAATTATTTGTTATACATGTGCTATTTAATATTTTCTTGTTTGTGATTGCAGGTCGACAAAAGACAACACTTTGTTGCGACGAAAGAACTCTTGTTGCAACGGAAGCACTACGACCGAAAAATAAGCATTTGGATCTAAGGTAGGATCGACACCTTCATAGCATTTATTTGTAAAACGAATATATTTAGAGAAATATAAACTTAGTTGTTCGTTCATTGTTGGATTGTCTTCTGACACTAGGGAGATCAATCTTGTCTGCAAGAGCGATTTATCCGGCCAACAAATTGGCGACTCCACTGGGGAAAGAACTTGTTGTTTTTAGTTCTCTTTTATTTTTATTTGAGGAAAAGTTTTTCCTGGTTTTTGATTGATGGATATCTACCTAGGTAGCTTAGGTTTTATCTATTTTTGAAAATTTTGAAATCTTTTATGTTTTTCTTGAACTTTTCTAGGGACTGCACAGTGCGGGTAGTTGTTGAGCCTCAAAATTGTGCTTTCTTTCACCTCATTTTACCTCATTTTCCCTTGTCCATTGCTATCCTAGACCCAATTGATCAATGAATATAGTTAAAATTACTTCTAGAATGATTTACATGACTGACTTGCTAAGTTTTGTGATTTTTTCCATTGTAAAGCATTTTGACCGGAACTAGCTGCAGAATGCAAACATTCCGTAGTTAACCGACGATTCTGCAGCTACCTTCACGTTTGAGTATGTTCCAGGTGGCCTCTCAAGAAAAACCGCATATGGGCATAATCCACGTCATGTCTACATGGTTCGTTGCTCATCATTGAGGAAGAAACGAATTTTGGGTACGGTTTTGGAACGTGGGAACACATTTAGGAAAGCAGACTTCTATTAGGACTGTCTCAGTCCATATGTCTTTTTCCTCTTCACGCAGCCACTTCAAGAGTCCTAACGTGATTCCGATAAGGAAAGACAGTGTTCCTGAATTGTTGCAAGTCTTGTTATGTGCATTTGCTTTATAAACACTTGGGAAACCGAGAGCTATGTTAGATTTGATGTTAGATTTTATGCTAGATTTTGTTTAGACTCTGTGCTACATTTCTGAAGATGCAGAGTGTTATGTTCAAGTTCTTTCATCTTTAATGAAGCAGACAGTGTTGTTGTGAAGGCGTTGATTTAATTTGGAGTTGAATTCCGTCAAGTGGTAGAGGGCCCCTGCCTCTTGCACGGATTTTATTTGCGTAAATTAGATAAGTATTCTAGCTACCTTTACGTTTTTAGAGTTGAATTCATAATTGTTTTTAATTAGTTACTGTAGTCGTACTCATTCTAACTCTTCCACAAGAAGAAGCTCTTCCAAAAGACTATAATGATGAATGGGAATTGACTATAGTATTGTAGGATTAGAAGTTGAATTCATAGTTGTTTTTAATTAGCTACTGTAGTTGTACTCATTCTAATTCTTCCACAAGAAGAAGCTCTTCCAACAGATTATAATGATGAATGGGAAATGGCTATAGTACTGTAGGACTTAGTTGTAGTTTTTGTTGTTCATCATCACAGTTACACTTGTTCCAATCACTCTTCCACAATAAGAAACTCTTCCAAGAAATTCTTAAGAAGTTCAAGACATGACCGTGATAATGAATGATTTAGTTGTGTGTTTGTACTAAGTATCATCTCTGTTCTTTCTCTTAAACGCTTTCCCAAGACATCATAATGACGAGTAGGATATGGATATGATATCTTAGTTTTTCATTTGCTTTTAGTCCTTTATGTTTTCATTTTCACTCAATTACACAGTCAGAATTGTTCTAGCTCTTCCAAAAGAAGGAATTATTCCAAAATATCAATAATGATGGACAAACAGATTGTGTAATTTCATAGAATAATGCATGATAACATAGTTAGGATGCTCCAGAGTTTCATTGCACTTAATTCATGATTCAGTTATTTTATTTTGGGTTTGATAATGACTTGTAGTTTAACACTGTTTTAGGTTAGTTACACCTTAGGTTTGGTTGTACTTCAACTCATTGCATTTTCACTCCACATTCAATTGTTATTCACTGCACATTAGATTATTTCAGTTGTTAGGATTAACAAAACAACCTTCATTATTCACAAACCTCTTCTTGTTCTAAAATCCATAATTGATCTATAACCATATGAACAGAAGACAACATCATTTTAAGGCCTAAAGTACCTCTGCAATTTCCTCATCATTTCATAAACAGAGCTCTCCCTCAAAAGACTACTTTGAAAAAGAAATCAATAACTCTTGAGTAAAGGTTTTGTGACATTCAATTAAATTGCAGAATAGAGTTAGGAATTAGCTTTAGAATAGAAAATCTTATGATGATAACAATGTTTTTCCTCTAAATATGTTTCAAATCTCTAATCAAGGACAAAATATTGCATCATTGTAAGTTAGTTGTTTAACTGTTTAGTTAGAGGATTTGCATACTTAGTGATCATTTCTCAAGTTTAGTTTGTGTTTTGAATCATTTTCTTAAAAGTCATTATCAAGCTTTTCTTTTATTTAGTCATAGTTTAGATTTAATTATGCTTCAGTGTTTCCAATTGCATTTGCCATTTTTCATTCCATCAATTAGGCTTAACTCTGTTTTTAATCACCAGCTCCTTTCCATTAGCTTTCTAGGCATTTTTCCTACAAACATAAAATCACCAAAAGACCAAAACATCATAAATCATCACAAAAGACCAAAAACATCACAAAACACTACACACAACGCATTAGGAAACAAGCACCTAGGTACATACAGTACACTTCACTTCAGCAGTTTACAAATCCTGGTTGACAATTAAATGAGCTCAGTTTAGGTGACTAGATTGAGACCAAACATTTTGGCGCCGCTGCCAGGGAAGTGAAAACTAGGTAACCTTTGTTTCTTAGCATCCAAAAACAATTTTATGCGTAGGGAGAGAGATTCAAGGGTGAGATTTATAAGCAGCAGAGGCAGAAGTTTGATTTCTAGAACACCACTTGTTTCATCTAGATCTAGATCTAGTACACCTTCAACTCAAACCAATCTTCCATCCTTTATTGATCCTGGACTTCTAGAAGATCTAAGGTCAACTATTCCATTAGAGAAACCTTCCACTTCAACCACTGAACTTGCTATAGAATAAGATCTAAAGACTCCTAGCATGGATACAAACCTTTCCACTTCCACAGGAGAGTCAACCATGGCAGAAGAAGGAGGAGGAGGAGTTTTTAATGGAGAAAACACACTATTTGGAGGAAGAGGTAGAGGTAGAGGAGAAGGAGGTAGAGGAGAAGGAGGTAGAGGTGCAAATGGAGGAAGAGGTAGAATAGGAAGCTCTTTTGGGTTCCCTATACTTGATGAAGAAACCAATACAACCATGAAAAACATTTCACCCTCTGTCCTTCCAAACTTCTATGGACTTAAAACCGAAGATCCTGAAACTTTCTTATTCGAATTTGAAGTGCTGTGTAGGACTTATGACTACCTACAAGATGCTCAAAAATTGAAATTATTTCCTTCAACTTTGAAGGGAGCAGCATTGAAGTGGTTTATGAGTCTAATCAGTAGTTCTATTAGAACATGGGAAGATATGAAACAAGCATTTCTAGAGAGATACTTGGATTATTGTATGCCGGTTAATAATAAGGAAGAAGTGTTCAAGATGTTACAAAAAGAAGATGAAAACTTAGAAGATTTGTTGGAAATATTTAATTACAACATCAAGAGGGCGAAAATGGAAAACCTAGATCAAGACACCTTAAAAGCTCTTTTGTTGAAAACAATTAGGGATGAATGGTTGGATATCCTTAACATGATGGGAAAAGGGGATATATCACAACTTACATTACCTGAAATATCTGAGTTATGTATCAACCTTTCCAGAGGGAAATCTAAAATTGTCAAAGGTCCAAGAGATCCCGCTCTTGCAAGGGCAAGTAAATCTGCTTCTGGGACAGTAAGTAGATCAGAAATAGGACACATGCTTGATGACTTTAAATCTGACATCTTAGGGAGTCTTAGTGAACAAATAGACACCCTTAAGATACAAAACAAGCAGAAGGCTGAATCTGATGCTTTAGCAATCTTTTGTCCCAAATGCAGAAAGAAACATGCCTTAAGAGAGTGTCCTTTGGATGTAAAAGTTATAGAAACCTGTGTCATTTGTTCTGAGAAACATGAGACCAAGAATTTTCCTTCTCTTCCTGGTCTCAAGGCTGTTTTTCAGGAAGAAACTCCTACAGATTCCACAGAGTCTCTTAATTTTGTATCTAGAAGACCTTGGCAGTGACCTCAGACACAAGGATTCCATGATCAAATGTATAATCAACCTCCACCTTGGAATTCTTGGCAGCAACCTTGGCCCCAATTTCAAAATCAATCTCAATCTTGGGCATAAGGAACACAAAGTCCCTATGGAAGATACTCTCCATACTATCAGTATCCACCATCCTATCCACCATATCCACATTTTTATCCTCAAAATCCTCAACAAAATTTTCCTCAAAATCTTCAAAAAAACTTTCAACAAAATCCTCAACAACATCATCAGAACCAACCACATCAAAATCAACCACTTCCATTACCATTCCCTCAAAAATCCAATCAATTTCCATCTCAACCCATATCAAACCCCAATAATAAAAACCCTCAGAATACATACATGATAGAAGGTCAACAGTTTCCAACTTATTTAATTACTCCTCTAGACCTTAGTGATGTTCAACTTAGGTCTGGAAGGATAATTGAGAAGAGGAAACCTTTTGTGATCATACAAGAACAAGATAATTCTGAGGAAGACTCTCTACGAGTGAATAAAAGTCTTGAAGAGGACATATCCTTTCAAGACCCACACATTGAAAAACTAAAACAAAAAGATCCAATAAATCCAACTCCTGTGTTAGAGCAACCATCCACATCTACTTCTATACCTCCCTTTCTGGAAAGATTACAAATTGATAAAGGTGTAGAAAAACAGATCATGGTGCCTAATTATGATTTCTTAGATGAATTGAGAAATGTTTGCATTAAAATTCCATTATTGCAAGCCATCAAGGAAATCCCAATTTTAGCCAAAACAATAAAGGAGTTGAGTATGAAGACAACAAGAAAAAGAATAAGAGAAACCAAGAAAATCCAACTGGTAGGACAAATAGCAGACATTATGATGGGAAAGATTGCTATTCCAAAGTATCTTGACCCAGGAAATCCAGTTGTCAAAATTCACATCAATGGAATTGAAATTCAAAACACACTCATTGACTTAGGAGCAACAATAAATATCATGAGTAGACAAATCATGGACAAACTAAAACTTCCTAATCTTCTCTTTACACCCACACTATTACAATTAGCAGATAGATCTGTGATCAGACCAGATGGGGTAATAGAAGACATTCCATTGTCCCTAGACTCTTGGGAGTACCCTGTGGATTTCATGATCCTAACTCCTAAGAATAATCTAGGAGGCCATCCTGTTATACTAGGAAGACCTTGGTTGGCTACAGCTGATGCTTTTATTAGTTGTAGGTCCGGTGATATGTATATTTTTGATGGTAGTTCAACTAAGAGATTCACTTTATATCCTCCAGCTAGGACAATTACAGATCTAGATGACACTCAATGGATAGAGGATGAAGAAGATTTACAACCACTCTTCACAATTTCAGAAATTAGTGAAGATAATCAAATTCTGAATACTCTAGAAAACTTTGAATCTTCTCTAGAACACAAACATGAATCATTTCAGGAGGGATCCAATATTGAATTTTTGTCATCTAGGCAGATGTCTCTTCATTCTATGGACAAATTTGGCAGCTCTACAAGTGAAATTTTTCCAGGCAAAACCTTGAACATAAACAAGAACCTAGAAAAATCTCAACAAGAAGAGTTAATCAAAGTATTACAGAGACATTCTTCTGCATATGCATGGGAATAAACTGACATGAAAGGGATAAGTCCCAAGACTTGTACTCATCACATCTATATAGAGGCAAATTGCAAACCAATCAGACAGCCTCAAAGACGGATGAATCCAAATCTTAGGGAAATTGTCAAGGAAGAATTGCAAAAATTATTAAATGTTAATTTCATCTATCCTATTTCAGATAGTCAGTGGGTTTCTCCTTTGGTGATTGTGCCTAAGAAAAATGGAAAATGGAGGGTGTGTGTTGACTACCGAGAACTGAATAAAGTTACTCTTAAAGACCATTTTCCCTTACCTTTCATAGATCAAGTATTAGACACATTAGCTGGCAAAAAGTACTTTTCATTCCTAGATGGGTTTAGTGGTTACAATAAAATCCAAGTAGCACTTGAAGACCAAGATAAAACCACATTTACTTGTCCTTGGGGTACCTATGCCTACCGAGTATTTCCATTTGGGTTATGCAATGCACCTGCAACATTCCAAAGGGCAGTATTAGGAATTTTTTCTGATCTGATACATGACTGTGTAGAGGTGTATATGGATGATTTCATAGTTTATGGGGACACATTTGAAGAGGCTTTAGAAAACTTGGAAAAAGTCTTAAAAAGATGTCAAGAAGCAAACCTTTCACTTAGTCATGAAAAATGTTTTATGATGTTTATTGAAGGTATTGTTTTAGGGCACCACATTTCAGGGGATGGGATTAGAGTTGATGAGGCAAAAGTTGAAGTCATTTCTAACCTATCCATTCCAAGTTGTCAAAGAGATGTTAGAAGTTTTCTAGGATTTACAGTGTATTATCGGAGATTTATAGAAAACTTTACCAAAATAGCATCTCCACTCTTCAAGTTACTTACCAAAGATTGTGAATTCAAGTGGACTTCTGATTGCCAATTAGCTTTTGAAACCCTGAAAACCAAAATTTCTGAAGCACCTATATTAAGGGGACCTAACTGGAAGTTACCTTTTCATATCTCGACAGATGCTTCCGATACAGCTCTAGGAGCAGTATTGGGGCAGAAAGATTTGATTCCCTATGCCATCTATTATACCAATAAAAATTTGACTCCTGCAGAGTTAAACTATACTGTAACTGAAAAAGAGTTTTTAGCTGTTGTTCATGCCATAAACAAATTTAGACACTATATAACAGGCTATGAAAATTTTGTTCACACTGATCATTCTGCAATTAGATACTTAATGAAAAAATCAATCACTAATGGCATAGTTATAAGATGGTTGTTTCTCTTACAAGAATTCAACATTACTATTTTAGATAGGCCTGGAAAACAAAACACAGTGGCTGATTTCCTATCTAGAATCCAAAATATCAAAGATGACACTCCGGTTGAAGATCAATTTCCTGATGAATATCTTTTTGCAATCTCTACTCAAACTCCATGGTTTGCCGATATTGCTAATTATTTAGTTTCAAGAAAATTTCCTTCAATTATGAATGCAAGGGATAAAAGAAAAATCATTAATGATAGTGCAAAATATTCATGGGTCGCTAATGAGTTGTACAAGACAGGTCCAGATTTGATCATTAGAAGGTGTGTTCGTGAAGATGAGATGCCTGAGATTCTCAAGGCATGTCATGATGAACCTTGTGGTGGACACTTTGCAGATAAGAGAACAACTTATAAGATCCTTAACTTAGGATATTATTGGCCATCCTTGTTTAAAGATGCTAAGGAGTATGTCAAAAGGTGTGACAGTTGCCAAAGGGTAGGGAAACCTTCTCCTTCAGGTGAGATGCCATTACAACCTCAAGTACACATTGAACCTTTTGAAAAATGGGCTTTGGATTTTGTAGGACCTATTAGTCCTCCATCAAGACAAAAGAAATATATATTAGTTTGCACTGATTATGTTACTAAGTTGGTAGAAGCTAAACCATTACTTGTTGCTAATGAATCATCTGTAGTTACTTTTCTTTTTGAGGATATTTTTACTCGTTTTGGTGTCCCAAGGGAAATTGTTACAGATCAAGGAGCTCAATTTACATCAAGGCTAGTGGAGCAAATTATGGAGAAGTACAAAATCAGACATAGAAAAACAACTCCTTATCATCCACAAGCAAATGGTCAAGTGGAATCTACCAATAAAGTCATTGAAGGAATCCTAACAAGGACTGTTCATCTCAATAGAAGAGATTGGGTAGATAGGCTTCCTGAAGCCTTGTGGGCCTATAGAACTACATGGAGAAACAAAACAGGCCATACTCCTTATGAGCTTGTTTATGGAAAGCAAGTTTTGTTTCCCATAGAGTTCCAAATTCAAACCTTCAAGATGGCAGTTCAGCTAGGACTTGATTTAACGGAGGCACAGAAGCATAGACTGGAGCAAATTAATGAATTGGATGAGATCAGACAAGATGCAGTTCATAAAACAAGTCTAGTCCAACAACAAAGGGATAGATGGCATGACAAGTACATCAAAGAGAAGAAATTCAAAGAGGGTGACTGGGCTCTCTTGTTTGATTCAAAATTCAAGGATTTTCAAGGGAAATTTCAGACACATTGGCTTGGGCCATATGAAATTGTTCGAATTTTTGATAATGGGGCAGAAAAAATCAGAACTATAGATGAAGAAGAGGTCACTTTTCTTGTGAATGGTCATAGACTGAAGCTATACCACAAGCCACTCTCAAGAGAAGAGTTTGTCAAGAAGTTCCAAGAAAGCAATGATGTGAAGTTAATGAAGAAGAGTCTCTCTTCTTCATCAACTTGATTAAATTTTCTGAAGCATTTCTTTTTGAAAAGAAAAAAAAGAAAAAAAGAAAAAAAGAAAAGGTATAAACATGAAAACTAATCATTGATTGGCATGTTTATACAAAAAAGATAGGGTGAAAATCAGAGTCTCTCTGACACTCTAACTTTTCCCATTTTTGTTTTTACAAGCAGCTGTTACAATCCATAGTGCTTATGATCCATTTCATTTCATTTCACTCCATTCACTTATTCATCCATACTCCATTTCATTCCACCATTCATATTTCACTCCATTCTACATTTCATTCATCTCATTCCATCTCCATCCATCTCATTTTCATGTCAAAATACAAAATTTGATGTCTTGTTGTAAGTGAATAAAACATGTCATGAATTGCAGTACAGTCCTTATGTTCTTTCACTCCATTTCATAAACTGAATCCATTCCATTTCATCATCCACTTCATACATATCATAATCCATCATCCATCTTCATTCATACCATATAACATTTCACCCATATTCCAAAAACACTCCATTTTCATGATCAAAATGCTCTACAGGAACATTCTGCAGCTCAGTAAACATTCTGCAGCTGATCAGCCTTTCTGCAGCCAGACAGTCTTTCCGCAGCTACAAACCCTGAAGGCATCAATCAGCAGACATTAGAATTGCAACAAAATTACCCAGTGTATCCATGAATCAAAAGCATCAAGAAAATTATGAAGACTCTTCCAAAGGTGAACAAGAAGAAAATCAAATGAAAGGCAGAGGTAACAAGTTTAAATTATAATGGCATTTCATAAAAGTTTAGCATAGTTTTAGTTATGGATTGTTCGAAAAGGTTGTTTTAATTATTTTTATTGATCAAGACCAATAAACCCTCCACATACTTTGGATTAAAATCTCCCATTTCAAATTTCATGCCCGATATCATTTAAGTGGTTAAAATGGTCGAGGTATTTGAATTCTTCACGTCTCTTAACCAAATCATTCAATGATGATTCTCTTTGCCGTTGTAAAAATCTCCGCCGTCTCTTCAATCATTAATTCATTCCCTCCACCTCACTCCACTACTTCATTCCGTGACCACTGCCATCACTCCATTCTGTAGCCGACATTTCGTTCCGTAGACAGAGATATTCTTATCACCGAGAACAGAGCCAAAGGATATCATTTTGAATAGCATTAAGCATTGTAAACTCAGAGCAGAGCAGAAGGGTAAATTTGGAGGCATAACAACGTGAGGACTTGAAGCCATTTGATTCCGTGGGCAGACAAAATATCACTGTGGGCAGAGATTGAGCATTTTCACTATAAACACAGAAGTGTAACAGTGTGGAGTTTGAAGTATTTTGTCACTGGGAGACAGGGGTATAGCATTGAATAATTTGAAGTCATTTGTCAACCGAGAAGCAAAGTATTGCAGTGCAGAAGTTGAAGCCAGTTGTCACTGTCAAACAGAGACATATCAGTCCAAAGTTCAATTGTCAACAGAGGCATATCAGCCCGAAGTTTTGAAGCTGTTGCCACTATTAATCAGAGGTATGTCATTCCAAAGTTTGAAGCCATTTCCATTCAGAACTTAAAGCCATTTCAATCTGAAAGTGAAAGTCACTGTTTTTGTGGGTAGAAGAGTGTTAATTTGAACATTGAAGAAGCAATCATGGGTTTCATTGTAAGGACTGAACCAGTGGGTTCAAAATATTTAGAAGGCTACCCTCAATGCAAAGAGATGTTACAACAAATAGGATGGCTTCAATTTTTGGATAAATTTAATGGCTTCCACAAGGAAGTCACTAAAACATTTGCAAGATCATTTCAAGGAACCGAAGTTGAGGTGGGAGATGTCAAATTTACTGTCACTGAAGTTTTCATTGCAGAGGCTACAGGGTTGCTTAGAACTGGAGAGAGATGGTTCAAAAATAGAGAATTCCACAATGACTCCTGGAAACAAATTTTAAAATCACCAGGTATGGATGTTACTGTATTTAAGAAAGGACTTCCCAGTTCTGCATTGAAAAATAAATGGAGAAACATACTACTTCTTCTACAAAAATTTATTACATGTGAGGGTAGATATGAAACATTTTATGTCTACCACATTAGACTGATAATTCATTTTCTGGGGGAAGACTTAAACCTACCATATTTCTTGCTTCAAAGTCTGAAGAAGATGGCTTCCTGTGTTCAAAGAAGGGTTCAATTTTTAGAGACAACCCTATATCATCATGGTTTGGTCAAAATTTTGATTGAACATCATCTAGCTAAAAAAAATGATACATGGGACGATTTCTTAATAAGAAATCATTTTGAAGAAGCAAAAGAACCATCACCTGAACCACAGCCTACAAAGAGAAGTAGGAAATGGAGGGCTTCAAAAGTTGAAATTGACAAACCAGTCCAAGAGAGCAGTGAAGAAATCATTTTAGAGAAGTTGACCCAAATCAAGAGGCAACTTAAGGAAGAAAAGGTAATCAAGAAATCTGCCATGGAGAAAGGAGAGGGATCTTCTCAGCCTAGAAGAAGCCACAGACTAAAGGGGAAACTGAAGAAAACACTAATCAAACAAACAAAGGTAATCAATATAGAAGATGAAGAAACATCCATTGAAGAGGATGTTGAAGAGGATTTTTATGAGGGAACCCCTGAAGTTGACCCTGCTGAACAGGAAATTTATGACTATGTGGAAACTTTGGAGAGGAGAGCTTCAGAAAGCAGAGAGAGAACCCCCAGTCCTCCACTGTCTGAAATAGATATATTAAGAAGGGATAGGTATGAGTTGGAATTACTGAATAGACACATCAAAAATGAGAATTAAATTCTCAAGGATCAAGTCAAGCTCAAAACTGATATGAACTCAACCTTATCCCTGCATATAGACAAAGTGGAGAAGACCAATGAGAAGTTGAAGACAAGGAACAAAAAGTTAATCAGGGCACTCACCAACCTAAGGTTCAAACTTGTTATCAGAAAACCCAGAAGATCTCTAGCTTCCAGACAAAGTAGAAGAAGAGGATTAGATGTCCTTGCAGAAGCCTCTGAGTTCATAGGATAATTTGCATGAGGACATGCAAAGAGACAACAATGGGGGTATGTTGAGCCTCAAAATTGTGCTTTCTTTCACCTCATTTTACCTCATTTTCCCTTTTCCATTGCTATCCTAGACCCAATTGATCAATGAATATAGTTAAAATTACTTCTAGAATGATTTACATGACTGACTTGCTAAGTTTTGTGATTTTTGCCATTGTAAAGCATTTTGACCGGAACTAGCTGCAGAATGTAGACATTCCGTAGCTAACCGACGATTCTGCAGCTGCCTTCACGTTTGAGTATGTTCCAGGTGGCCTCTCAAGGAAAACCGCATATGGGCATAATCCACGTCATGTCTACATGGTTCATTGCTCATCATGGAGGAAGAAACGAATTCTGGGTACGGTTTTAGAATGTGGGAACACATTTAGGAAAGCAGACTTCTATTAGGACTGTCTCAGTCCAGATGTCTTTTTCCTCTTCACGCAGCCACTTCAAGAGTCCTAATGTGATTCCGATAAGGAAAGACAGTGTTCCTGAATTGTTGCAAGTCTTGTTATGTGCATTTGCTTTATAAACACTTGGGAAACCGAGAGTTATGTTAGATTTGATGTTAGATTTTATGCTAGATTTTGTTTAGACTCTGTGCTACATTTCTGAAGACGCAGAGTGTTATGTTCAAGTTCTTTCATCTTTAATGAAGCAGACAGTGTTGTTTTGAAGGCGTTGATTTAATTTGGAGTTGAATTCCGTCAAGTGGTAGAGGGCCCCTGCCTCTTGCACGGATTTTATTTGCGTAAATTAGATAAGTATTCTAGCTACCTTTACGTTTTTAGAGTTGAATTCATAATTGTTTTTAATTAGTTACTGTAGTCGTACTCATTCTAACTCTTCCACAAGAAGAAGCTCTTCCAAAAGACTATAATGATGAATGGGAATTGACTATAGTATTGTAGGATTAGAAGTTGAATTCATAGTTGTTTTTAATTAGCTACTGTAGTTGTACTCATTCTAATTCTTCCACAAGAAGAAGCTCTTCCAATAGATTATAATGATGAATGAGAAATGGCTATAGTACTGTAGGACTTAGTTGTAGTTTTTGTTGTTCATCATCACAGTTACACTTGTTCCAATCACTCTTCCACAAGAAGAAACTCTTCCAAGAAATTCTTAAGAAGTTCAAGACATGACCGTGATAATGAATGATTTAGTTGTGTGTTTGTACTAAGTATCATCTCTGTTCTTGCTCTTAAACGCTTGCCCAAAACATCATAATGACGAGTAGGATATGGATGTGATATCTTAGTTTTTCATTGCTTTCAGTCTTTTATGTTTGCATTTGCACTCAATTACACAGTCAGAATTGTTCTAGCTCTTCCAAAAGAAGGAATTATTCCAAAATATCAATAATGATGGACAAACAGATTGTGTAATTTCATAGAATAATGCATGATAGCATAGTTAGGATGCTCCGGATTTTCATTGCACTTAATTCATGATTCAGTTATTTTATTTTGGGTTTGATAATGACTTGTAGTTTAACACTGCTTTAGGTTAGTGACACCTTAGGTTTGGTTGTAGTTCAACTCATTGCATTTGCACTCCACATTCAATTGTTATTCACTGCACATTAGATTATTTTAGTTGTTAGGATTAACAAAACAGCCTTCATTATTCACAAACCTCTTCTTGTTCTAAAATCCATAATTGATCTATAATCATATGAACAGAAGACAACATCATTTTAAGGCCTGAAGTACCTCTGCAATTTCCTCATCAATTCATAAACAGAGCTCTCCTTCAAAAGACTACTTTGAAAAATAAATCAATAACTCTTGAGTAAAGGTTTTGTGACATTCAATTAAATTGTAGAATAGAACTAGGAACTAGTCCTAGAATAGAAGATCTTAGGATGGTATCAATGTTTTTCCTCCAAATCTGTTTCAAATCTCTAATTAAGGACAAAAATGTTGCATCATTGTAAGATTAGTTGTTTAACTGTTTAGTTAGAGGATTTGCATACTTAGTGATCATTTCTCAAGTTTAGTTTGTGTTTTGAATCATTTTCTTAAAAGTCATTATCAAGCTTTGCTTTTACTTAGTCATAGTTTAGATTTGATTCTGCTTCAGTGTTTCCAATTGCATTTGTCAGTTGTTATCCATCAATTAGGCTTAACTCTGTTTTTAAGCACCAACTCCTTTCCATTAGCTTTCTAGGCATTTTTCCTTGTGAACATAAAACCACCAAAATACCAAAAACATCATAAATCATCACAAAAGACCAAAAACATCACAAAACACTACACACAACGCATTAAGAAACAAGCACCTAGGTACATACAGTACACTTCACTTCAGCAGTTTACAAATCCTGGTTGACAATTAAATGAGCTCAGTTTAGGAGACTAGATTGAGACCAAACATCTGATTTAACGCACTTTCAGCAAGTTAACAGTGTGACCTTACTTATTTATAAAGACGTGGACCTATTAAATTCTACAAAACTCAGTTGTTTTCAGGTTTAGTTTGAATTTGATTTGAATCCTTAGCATCTACCTAGATCTGTGTTAGTACTACATCAAAAATCTCTTGTTTGAATTTCTTCCTTTTCATCTCATCAATCTCCATTAAGTTAATTGGGTGTTTTGAGTCTCTTTTTTTGAGAAATTCTTAATTTGATTTCCTTTGGTCATTACTTGGAGGTTTGTCTCAGTATTTTCACAATTTTACATCTTTTTTCTTTTGTTTTTGCTAAATTGTGTATGAGTGTTAATCGCCTTTGAGTATTTTTATTTTTTTGATCTTTCGAACTCTCACCCAATTTTCTTTACTTGCACTTGATTGGTTCTTAGATTACATTAGAATCATCTTGTGTTTGGTAATTCTCTTGCATAGATCACATTTTCATAATTAGAATTCTCATTTTCAGAATATGAGTGAAAAATGTTATGAATTACATTTGTATCTTTTCAAGTGGATGACATAGATTACAATTGCATAGTTTGTCACTGAAAAATCAAATCATAGATTGGATGAGTTTTCTTTGATTTGAATTTAAGATGTTTTAGCTTGTTTTACTTAAATTACTTAGTTTTGGAATTATTTGCATTAGTTTCTGGATCAATTGATGCATTAAGGTATTATATTGCTAGTGGTCAATTTTTGCATTGTTGGAAGTGAATGGAAACTCTCTCCTTACTTTGGTTAGGAGTCAATGGAACGAAAAGATTACATCATCATATTTGAGCCATTTAGTTTTACGGTCAGGTGCCATGCCTTTGTTGGTTTTCATATCTTACTTTGAGTAATAACGGCTATTAACACAACGCAATTAAAATTCATCTAGTAATATTTTTATTTCTAGGGCTCTTATCACCAACATAGCTTAGGCTAGTATCTTGGAGTAGGGAGTAATTAACTCTCCAAGATAGTAAAAACAAACAAGTAGATAAATCTTGTGGTAGGAAATAAATCCAATCATAATTGGTACAATCCGGGAAGCTTCTCTTAAAGAAGTCAATCACGAGATCATGTCCGAACCTTTGAAACAATCAATTCTGTTTCAATGGGAAAGATAGAAGATTTTGCGCGCATTACAAACGGTAAACCTCGGATTAACCATTGTCGAGGAGCCTGGGGTCACTTGTCGATAAACCTCGGATTAACCATGTCGAGGAACCTTCAAGGGGATTGAGCTTTGTTACTCTGCCCTTGCACGTGGGATCAGATCGTAGACTGTTCCCCCAGTTGTATTTGTTACTGTTGGTAACCTTAGTGTCCATAAACTTAAGATTATTTCCTAAGGTGACAGTGAAGGAAAGATCTCACTGTACCTGGAGAAGACGTCGACTAGACTCACTTGGACTCTCTGGGGGGTTCTCTTCACTCGAGATGGTTTTGTGAAGAAACTTGTGCCAGTCTATTTCATTAAGCAGGTTGTCAGGGTAACTGTTCCAACCGCCATTTCTGCATTAAAATTCTACAATGTTGGATTTCATCAGCAACTAGTGTTTTTAGTATGGGAAGTTACTGTTTGTGTGTGGTTTGACTCCTAGATTTGATCGTGCATGTTAATTTGTTTGTTTTTACTTTTAGAGACCATAGGTGTGAATTGTGAATTTTAATTGTTAGGTGTGAATTGTTAATTTTAGTTTTAATTGTTAATAAAATTCACTGAAGTTGAATATAATGGCAAATGTTCTGGAATTTACCAACCAAGGAACCCCTCTTAACGAGAATCCTAGTACTTTTCCTTGCTTTGGAAATGTTGGTCCTCCTTATATGGCTACTCTTTCATTACCTAGATTTACAATAGGTTTACTGATATGGTTATTTTCAACTTCGTTGGCCCCGAATACTCCAATTGTTCCACCTCAACCGGATGCTTCACCTCAATAGAGTTCACCATCTCAACATCACCAACCTTCTGTTGAACCTTTACCTTCTTCGCCTAATATTTCTTCCTCTTTGCTTGGTAAAAGCCTTGACGCAACTAACCAGGGGACTAGGAAGAAGAAGAAAGGGAAGAAGAAGAAGAAGAAGCAAGATAAGAAAGAAGTGAACCAGCCAACCATGGCTGTAAATGTTAGTTGTGTTGAGGAAACCTCCAACATGCATCGTAAACCCAAATACCCTTGCAGGCTTTGTAAGGGTGACCACTTCCTTATCAATTGTCCCTGTATTCCTAAGGTCTTGGAAGTATGGTCAGAAAAATCTCATCAACTTTCTGTTGATCCATCAACTAGTGATAGTCAGGTTCCTGGGAAAAAGGGTAAAGTTAGGTTTCCTTGTAAGTTATGCAAAGGGAGTCATCAAACTCACATTTTCCCTCACATGGATGAAGCCTCAAAATTATTGGAAAACCTTACTGCTCCACAGCAAGAATTTCCAACTGGTTACCGTAAAATTTCTCCCAACCTACCGTCAACTGATGGAGTGATTGATCTAATTTCAAATATAGTCAATCCCACTCTTCCATTGGAGAGTGAAACTCATATCACTCAAGTTGATGATCCATTAGTTGATCAAGTGGTCAATTCAATTTCACATTCGGTCAATCCCTCTCTCCCTTTAGAGAGTGAACTTCATACCACTCAGGTTCTTCTTGTTACATCAGATTCTTCTACGCCGGGGGGCATTTCACCTGTTTCTACAAAACCCCCTCCAAGTACTGAGGTATTTTCCTTTGATTGGAATAGACTGACAGAAGCTCGTCTTCCTTCCTCCATACCTTTCCAAATCATTGTGAAGTTGGGTGGTAGGGACATACACCGCACACAGGTAGATGAAGGTGCTTCTGTTAGTATTTTATCCTCAACTGCTTGGAAATATTTGGGTTCCCCTCATCTTGTGCCTATTACGCAGAATCTGAAAGCTTTTAATAGAACCATTAGTGAACCTTTAGGGATCCTTCCTAAGTTTTCTATTACTTTGGAAGGTAAAATTGTCTGTATTGATCTTATGGTAGTTCGAGGCCCCTTGGATTTCAATTTACTCCTTGGGCGAGACTATGTTTATGCAATGAAAGCTGTCGTATCGACACTCTTTCGCGTGATGTCTTTCCCTCACAATGGAAATATTGTGACTGTAGACTAGCTTTCGTTCCCTAGTCTTGATTCGACTACCAATAATCTGACATCCTTGAATGTTCCTCATACACAAGTGGTATCTACCCCGCCACGGGTTAATTATGTGGCAACTAGTCCCATGTTTTCAATTACCGTTGTGAGCCTCTCACTATTTTCTCATCTTCCTTTGACTTAGATCCGGTAATTGACATGGAAAACTCTATGGGATTATTTGAACGCGATGTTCTTATCCCTTTTGAGTCCCTTGACATGTGTTCCTTCCAGAGAACTATTCTTCCTTCTGATGAAGACCTCTTGGAAGCCATGATCGAGGTGCGTCCCTTGACATGTGTTTCTTCCAGTTGGAAGCCATGATCAAGAGTCCAAGGACATTTCCTTTTACTTTGTTAACCTCGTTAAAAAATTAATCAGTGAGTCTGAGGATAGTTCCTTTTACTGTGTCAACCTCATTAAAAAAATGAATCAGTGAGTCCGAGGATAGTTTCTTTTACTGTGTCAACCTCGTTAAAAAATGAATCAGTAGTTTCTGAGGATAGTTCCTTTTACTGTGTCAACCTCGTTACAAAATGAATCAGTGAGTATGAGGATAGTTCCTTTTACTGTGTCAACCTCGTTACAAAATGAATCAATGAGTCTGAGGATAGTTCCTTTTACTGTGTCAACCTCGTTAAAAAATGAATCAGTGAGTTCGAGGATAGTTCCTTTTACTGTGTCAACCTCGTTAAAAAATGAATCAGAGATATGAGGACAATTCCTTTTATTGTGTCAACCTCGTTAAAAAATGAATCAGTTTGTGAGGATAGTTTCTTTTACTGTGTCAACCTCGTTAAAAAATGAAACATGTCTTAGCTGAGGACAGTTCTTTTCCTGTGTCAACCTCATTAAAATTGAATGAGTAGGTAGATTAATAGATTAGAATTTAGTAGTTTTTTAGGAAAGTTCCTTTTACTGTGTCAAGCTCATTAAAAAATGAATCAGTGAATCAGAGGAAAGTTCTTTTATTGTGTCAACCTCATTAAAAATGAATCAGTGAGTGTGAGGATAGTTACTTTTACTGTGTCAACCTCATTAAAAAATGAATCATTGAGTCAAGAGCATAGTTCCTTTTCTTGTGTCAAGCTCGTTTAAAAAATGAAACAAGCTTCCATGAGGATAGTTCTTTTCCTGTGTCAACCTCATTAAAAAATGAATCAGTAGATAGATTGTAGAGAGTAGATTGATAGATTAGAAATATGTAGCTGAGGATGGTTCCTCTTATTGAGTCAACCACTTAAAAAAATGAATCAGGTAGGCGAGGATAGTTCCTTTTACTGTGTCAACCTCGTTAAAAAATGAATCAATGAGTGAGGATAGTTCCTTTTACTGTGTCAACCTTGTTAAAAAATGAATCAGTTAGTCGAGAGCATAGTTCCTTTTCTTGTGTCAAGCTCATTAAAAAATGAAACAAGCTTCTATGAGGACAATTCTTTTCCTGTGTCAACCTCATTAAAAAATGAATCAGTAGGTAGATTGTAGAGAGTAGATTGATAGATTAGAAATAAGTAGTTTATGAGGATAGTTCCTGTTACTGAGTCAACCTCATTAAAAAATGAATTAGGTATGAGGAAAGTTCTTTTCCTGTGTCAACCTCGTTAAAAAATGAATCAGTTGGTCAGAGGATAGTTCCTGTTACTGATTCAAACTCATTAAAACATGAACCAGGTATGAGGACAGTTCTTTTCCTGTGTCAACCTCATTAAAAAATGAATCAGTAGGTTATATGGTAGATTGTACAAAGTAGATACGAGGATAGTTTCTTTTATTATGTCAACCTCATTAAAAAATGAAACACAAGAGGAAAGTTCCTTTTACTGTGTCAACCTCGTTAAAAAATGAAACACGTTGCCATGAGCATAGTTCTTTTCCTGTGTCAAGCTCGTTAAAAATGAAACAAATCCTCCCCTAATTGAGTCGAGTCTTTGACTAGATCTCATAAATTTTAAGTCGTATATTTGAGTTAGTTATTTCAGTTTTTTTCATAATTTTCGTACAGTTTTAGGTTGGGTCTTTCATATGATCTCGTAAATGAACCTTCATTCCATCCAGCTATTAATTACCAGCAATGTATTTAGTTGAATGAAATGAAGCTGGGGGGGAATGCGCTCTAGCAAGTTATGCTTAGGGGGCATCAAGCACAGTTTTCTCTCTGTTTCAAGCTTGTGTAAAAATGAAACCACTCTGAAGCATAGTTTTTCTCTGTTTCAAGCTTTAGTAAAAATGAAACCTATCTTGAGTCAATTTCTGTTATTTTCAAGACTCGTTAAACTCATGAAAATCATGAGATTATTTTGCTATATTTCATTCTCGTAAAACACATGAAAATGCCGAGTTCTTTCCGTCTTTTCCTGCTCGTAAATTAAATTGAAAGTCGGCCATATGAGTACATGTTTATCCCTTTCTCGAACTCGTTAAAATTTACAGAAAAAGAGAAACTACTGAGTATACTTTTATCACTTTTTCGGACTCTTGAAAATTATGAAAAAGTGAAACCCTGGAGTTCTCTTTTAAGCCCTTTTCAGACTCTCTAAAAATGAAAATATTGCCGAGCACTTGATTATTTGAACTCGTTAAAGTAAATGAATGATCGTCCCTTCAGTATAAGTTTACCCCTTTTCCAGACTAAAATGGACTATTTACAAAAAAGGTATACGTTGACTAATTACGGTCAATAGAGTTCTCTCCCACATTATTTTATCCTTTTTTAGGCTTGAGAGACTAAATTTATGAAAAAGTACACCCATGGAGTTTTCTTAAGTTTTTTATTCTGACTCCCTAAAATTGAAAAACACTGAGTTTCTCCTATACTGGACTCGTTAAAACTTAACAGTAAAGGACCTGTTCAATTTTAAACAGGAACGAACCAATCCTTCTTAGGGTTTGAATCTTAAACTAAGTTGGACTAATCCGAAGGATGAGATTATAAACAAGCAAATGTTATCCTCCTCAAGCTTGTCAAAAATAAAGAGGTACTTGCCATAAATGGTGGGGGAAAAGAGAGAAAAATGAACCTGTTTGTTACATTTTGATTATTTGGAAAAACGTTAACCACTCTTGAACATGACACTTTTGTTCACCTGGGTTGGAAAAATCCTTTGCCTAATAGTTAATCAAACTATTTTGAAAGTCTTCAGCCGGTTTCTGGGTATTAGCTTTGGGTCAATTGTCACCAAACCATCTGCAGTGTCATTATGTGTTCAAGAGGACAGTTCAAACAAACCATTCATCTGCAAAATATCTGTCATCCATTTTGACCATCCCTGAGTCAGTCCTTGCCAATATATTTCTTCAAAACTTGATCTATGATTTTGTGTTGTGGGCTTGCCTACGACGGATCACTTTCTATCGACGACAATTCATTATCTAGGAAGTTGATCCAGAAATCATCAGTACCTTGAAATCTGCATGCCTCAATGGCAGGTTTCTCGCCTTCGACGACAGGTTGCATCATTGACCTTCGATCGAATGATTCTGTGACATGTTCGACTTCAGCTCATTCATTCACATTTCATGGATTGTACTGAGTACTTTGAGATCCATTGACATTACTTGTGGTTACTCTCACACTTGTTAACAGTTTACATCATTGACTGGTAATCAAGTGGTTTCTACCATGTTCGACTTCGACACATTTATTCACATGGATAGAATCGTACTATTTCGAGAAGCATAAATCAAGACCCTGGATCTAGTTTCTACCATCCAGGCTGCGAGGAATTTGTTATCATTTATAAAGTGGACTATTCATAAACAGATGGGTGCGTCCATGCTATGTCTACATATGTCTACACTGATGTAATATTAAAATCATTTCTGTATCAGAACAAGTTTAGTTAGTTTTTGATCTGAGTATGGGAATGCCTACCTCAGCAATGATATGATTACATATATATTTTGCATTGAATTTTTTTACAGGTTCCGACTGGGGTGTCCACAGGATGATCCTTGAAATGATAAAGTACTTCACTCTTTATATATGACAGACTTCATCTTCATCTATTCCAGACTTCACACTTTAGGGGGAAATATGTTACACTAAAAACTGTCACCTTGACATTCTGCTAACTATATGAGCTCATTAATACTCATACATACCTCCTCTGCAAGTCTTACAACCTTTACTCCTCATGTCAAGCCCTGAAACAAGAATAAAAACCCTAAAAACCTCTGAAAGAATGGGTACGCATGTAACATGAAGCCTGCGTGTGTTCCTGGCTTAGGTACACAGGTAATGCATGGCTTACCTACGTTCTAGAACGTAGTTTTCCTTTGGAATGCCTGCGTGCCCCCTCCAAACTCAAAAGAGCGAGAAATTAAAGTTAAAAAGTTGGTTTGAGGTCAATTCTAGAAGGTTGTAGATGAGATTTTTTGGGGATGAGTACGCTTTGATAAGGTGCATGTATCCCACACCTTAAGGAACTAATCTCTTGATGTGAGGAGTCTATCGCTTTGAAGGATGATTCTATCCCTTAAAAGGTGGAATCTTAACCTCCTCATCTGCTCTATAAAAGGAGGCATTGGGTAGCCTCAAATGGTTAGATTTTGGAGATTGAGAATTGGAGTTCAGCTTTATGTGTGATTGAGTTGAAGTGCTGTTGAGATTTAGTATTCTTTCTACTGAGATTTTGAGAGGAAAGATCACATACCTCTTTGTGCTCCTGGAGGAAGAGTACAAGACTTATCAAAGTAGAGGAGACTCCTTCTTCGGATCCCGGGAAGGCCTTTCGAACATCAAGGCTAAGGTTGTAAGGTTCTTCTATTATTTTAAGATTAATACAATCAAGTTTTTTTTCTCAATAAATTATCGTTCGATTGTTTATTTCATAGATTCCTTGATCACTATGATAGGTATGTTTTATAATTATTTGTTATACATGTGCTATTTAATATTTTCTTGTTTGTGATTGCATGTCGACAAAATACGACACTTTGTTGCGACGAAAGAACTCTTGTTGTGACAGAAGAACTATTGTTGCAATGGAAGCACTACGACCGAAAATAAGCATTTGGATCTAAGGTAGGATCGACACCTTCATAGCATTTATTTGTAAAACGAATATATTTAGAGAAATACAAACTTAGTTGTTCGTTTGTTGCTAGATTGTCTTCTGACACTAGGGATATCGATCTTGTCCACAAGAGAGATTTATCCTGCCAACAGGGGCCCGGGGGTATAAAGGAGCAGAGGGTTTATTATAGCGTGGGGTTTTTATAAAATGGGGCCTAGGGAAAGTATTTAAAGCAGAGGTGCTTTAACATAAGGTGGGGCCAGGGTTATATGGACGTGGAGGGTAAAGGTGTAGAGCGGGGGTTTAAACGTATAAGGGGTGTCGGTGGGTTAATATAACGGAGTCAGGGAATCTGAATAAACAAAGTTTATTTTAGGTGGGACTCGAGTTTAAAAAATTATTTCAAAACAATATAAAAAGGGGTTTTTACATTGTTTTTCATGAGAGAAAGGGAATGAATGAAAGGGAAGGGTTATTTAGCAAATGGGAGTGGGGTTTTGGGTAGGGGAAGGGGTAAAAATGAGGGTTTAAGGTCAAACATGCAATCTCAGAGTAAGAGAGTGATCTGAATAGGTAAAGTGAGAGACAATGAATAGGTAAAATGAAAATAATGAAGGCAGTGAGATTTCTATAAAGAAATGATAGTCAGGGAATGTTATTTTCAACAGGCTGTAGAAAATCCATAGTCATCTAGTGATACTGTAGAATACAAGAGACTAACAGTGGCTCCAGCCGGGGAGGGTAGCTCCTCTAGGAGGTGTCAAGAATCTCATATCTCTGGATTTCGTAGATCAGTGCCTTATCCATTGTCATTCCTAATTTTCTATAATTTTATGATAATGATTTTCAAAATTGGAATCCATGCTTCCTGCAAATAAATTCTGCCTACCCATTATTCTATTCTAACATTTTTTCTTCACTCTTTTGGGTTCATTTAGACTTGCAAACCTTGACATCATTTTTCTTTTGAAAGCAAACTATCTATTTCTAACCTTATAACTTCCAAAGGCTCAGATTAAACTGATGAGATCTTTTATTCTCTACCTAACTACTTATATGCCAAGATTAAACATTTTGACATATTTTTATCACTAACTATCAACATGAAATTTAAAGCATGAATGAATCAATATTAAGCAGTTTGATCATCATGAATTGTGGCATTTTTGGACAAGTTGCACACAATATTATTTTGAAAAAAGTAAACTAAAACTGAGGGCTTTGGTCTTGAATTTCTCATTTATCATTTATCTCTGAATTTTCTTACTGGTTTCATATTTGGGCTTCGAAACCAATGTATTTTTCTACCTACCTACTGATAAGCCAAGTTTAAACAGTTTGGAAAATCTTCATTTTCTAACTTATCAGCAAAAATTGAAAATATGTACAATCATGTTTAGGCTATATGATTGAACAAGACTTTTTGGAAAAAGTAGTGGCATTTTGACTTGCACACTTTCAGAAATATTTATTTTTTGGTATGGGGCTTACCTTTTTCTTTTCCTTTGCCCTCTTTTCTTCTTTTATTTCTTTCTTTTTTGGATCAATTTTTCTGAGATTTTTGTTTAAGAAATGTTATATACAATGAATAAAACTTAAGCTGAGATCCTTAACTGAAATAATGCTTGAGCATCCTGCCATTGACAAGACCTCAAAACAACTCTGTTCCATCTATTTCTTGTAAGAAAAATGAATTATTACCTCTTGCAGAATGAATGATGAAAGGACATTTCCATAGATTATCAAATTTTTCATATTTGCCTTTGTCTTCTCTTCTTGAATCCCACTTCAACACTTTGTCTCCAATGTTAAAATAATTTTCCTTGGTCCCTTTTTCTACGAGTTTCTTGATGTTTTCTTGTAACAACTGTGTTCTATTGTATACTCCTTTAGTTTGTTGCAGCTGAATAGTTTGGTTTATTCTTCTTTGTATATCATTATATTCAAATTGCACCTCTTGAATGAGCTTCATTACTGGCACTCCTAAGGCTATTGGGAAGACTGCATCTGTTCCATAGACTAGCTGATAGGGAGACATATCAATTGATTTCTTATTTGTTAGCATGTCTGCCCATAGTGCATGTACCAATTTGTTGTGCCATGATTTCTTGTTTTCCTCCAGCAACTTTTTAATAATGTTCACCAAGCTTTTATTTGAGGATTAAACCAACCCATTACCTTGAGGGTAATAAGCTGTAGAATGTCCCAAAATAATATTATATTTGTGGCAAAAATATACCATTTTATTGGATTTAAAACCAACAGCATTGTCAGTGATGAATTTTCTCGGACATCCAAATCTAGACAGAATGTTGTTTTCAGGAAATCTGATAATTACTGAGTCTGTGGCAATTCTGGAAGGAATGGATTCTATCCACTTAGTAAAATAGTCAGTTGCGGTAAGGATCCATTTATGTTGGGCAGAGGAGGCGGGGTGGATTTCTCCAATGAATTCTAGACCCAGTTGTTGAAAAGGAGCTTCAACAGAGATTGGTTGTAATGGTAAAGGCAATAATTTTCTTTTACCCTAAAAAATTTGGCATTTATGATAGGCAACTACCATCTTATGGATGTCTTGGAAAAGGGTAGGCCAATAGAAACCAACCTTAAGGATTTTGTTAACAGTGGTTTTCCAATATAGGTGGCCTCCACACTCCCCTTCATGAAATTCATGCATAATCCTATCAACATCTTCTTCAGGAAAACATTTAAGCAATACACCACCAGAATTTTTCCAATATAAAACCTTTTCCAGGATGCAAAATTTTATAGATTTTGACTTCAATAATCTAGCCTTTGTTTTGGACAAACTAGGAGGAAAATTTAAATTAAAAAGCACATATAGTATATCAGCATTCCAGTGAGAGTTCAGGAATGCTTCCTCAATAGGTGGAGTCGCTAGCTCCTCTTGTTCATCCAATGAGTCCATCATATTTATGTCTAGTGCTTGAAAATTTGTTTCTGCCATGATTTTAGCTAGTCCTTGCCCTTTGATTAGCTTGGTGTGCTTGATTTCCAGATCATATTCCAAGATGACAACAATCCACTTACCTCTTTTCCCATCATGATCTTGTGTAAGTATATCTTTAACCACTGTATGAGGCACAAATGCAATGATGTGTGAGTGAAGAATGTAAACTCTGAAATCCTTTAGTGCTTTGACTAAGGAAAAAACCTACTTTTCCATTATATTATATTTCATAGGTGCATCTCTCAATTCTTGGCTAAATAATGCTATGGACTTCTCCTACCCTTTTATATTTTTTTGAAGTAAGACAACAACAACTGTGTGTTCTGATGCAAAGGATAAAATGAAGAAATCTTTGGTGAAGTTAGGGTTGATCAAAACTGGTGTTTGTGTAAGTTCTTGCTTCATCAAGTCAAAATATTGCTTTGCTTCTTTGTTCCACTTGACTCCCGACTCTCTTCTAAGCATGTTGGTGATGTTCCTCGGGAGTTCTGCAAGGTTTGGTATGAACCTTCTTAAGAAATTTATCTTTCCAATGAAAGATTGCAACTATTTGATGGTTCTTGGGTGACTAATTTGAAATATTCCCTCTATCCTTTTTGGGTCAATCGTGATCCCTTCTTTAGATATGATATGGCCTACAAGCTTCCTTTATTTAAGGCCAAATAATGATTTATTGGGATTCAAAGACACACCATACTTTCTGCACTTTTCAAAGACCTTTCTTAAGTGAGTTAGATGTTCTTCATCAGTTTTGGAGTAGATTGTGATGTCATCAAGATATATCACAATGAAGTAAACTATTTCTTCAGAAAAAACAATATCAATTGCTCTTTGAAAAGTGGCTCCAACATTCATTAACCCAAAAGGAATTTTAACATACATGAAGGTGCCCCAAGGTGTAGTGAAAGTTGTCTTGTGTTGATCATCTGGATGTACCATGATGCAGCCTTAGCTGCATTCACCCAACTTTATGCATAGTAAAAGTGCATATCTCATTATGCCCAAGATTTTTCCAATCTCATATCTAATGAAGCCCTTTTTAATCCTTTAATTTATTACTAATCGGAAGTCCTTTAATTTACTTATCCAACCCTTATCAGAAACTTTGGTAATTTATTTTCCACATCATATTATATCATATGAACCTTGAAATTTGGTAAACCTCGAAACCTTAGCCATATACCTTAACAAATTGAAATTTTTTCACTTACCACTCATGTCGATCAACAAGCCTGCATATATATCTAGGTTCACTTCTGCTTTGATCTCCACCATTCCGCACGCTATGCCCTCAATCCGACGGATATCGCAATTACACCACCACACTAATTAAGAGTTTAAAACTTTTTGATATAAATGGTTTTCATTCTCAAGTCAATGCTACATGTCATTGATTTAAAATTATCACATCCTTTAAATAATTATTGCTTACCATTTTTTTTCCATTCGAAAACCAATTTCCGTTTTTCAAAACCATTTCATTGTTTCGCTGTGCCATTAACTCATGGTTCCACGTTCAACCGACTCCTGGTCTTAAACACCTAATTCATACCTCCGTTGAGCCTTCTTTGATGATTCCAAACCGTTTTCATTAATACACTATCATCATGTTTTTTCCATGATGTCTCAAGCTCTTTGGCGTGGCTTCTTCTCGGCATGTATGAAATCTCTACACAGTTTAGGTTCATATAAACATCAACTGCCTATCACAGTTTCTAAAAGTGATACCGATTTCTCAGTATGGATAAACAATTTCAACACTCCAGCTATCAACAATCAAAGGATTAAAATTTATACAGAGTTTTAATTCATCTCTATAAGCTTAATCTCTCACAGTCTTCACGGATTCATGAAAATGACAGAAAAACACAGATTTCAGGCATTTTCGAATTCAAGTTAGACAGAGTTTGTGTGAACAGTTTGTTGCTTGATGTTATATGTCATTTGGCCACTTCTTTGTTCTTCTCACCTCTACACACTTCGCTCAAGTCATAATATTAACATTATTAACCCTGTCTTGGCAATTGCATCGCACTTCTCAATTGTATGCAGAATCACCATATAATACTTCTATTGCAAAGTTTTTGTCACGCACCTGTTCCTTCACAGCCAGAACATTTATCACATAGATCAAGCTGAAATTAAAACTTTTGTCCTTCATAAAGGCTTCCATATTCAAATAAAAATCATGCACAGAACGTCATTTAAACAAAGATCGATTTCATTCAATTATGATCACACACAGAAAACAATTCTGAACACAATGAAACCCTCCTTCCATTCATAAACAATATTTACATAAGCTTAGAACATCTCGTGTCCTGTCTACTCTCCTTTAGGCCTGATTTTCTAGTCAAATGGCCTTTTCCACATATCTCTGCTTGTAGGTTTCCCAATCCAAACCTTTTCTATCTAAATCCTATTCTCCCTCTATGCCTTGAGGCTTATAATTTTATACAAAAATATTCTGAAACCAATTCTGGTTTTAGATCCGTTATCTTCTCAACAAATTCCTAAGAATCCTCCAAGTCCTAAAATCTCTTCTTTATCCCTAAGGATCCTCTCTAATCCACAAAATCATGAAACCAATTCTAATTTATGATTTAAAATTAATTCTCAATTCTTTCATTCCTTATGGAATCTCAACTATCCTAATTCTCTCATGTTCTCCAACGTTTGAGAACATTTACAAAATTCCTCTCAATAATTAATTAATTCCTATTCTAAATGTCTTAATTCACTCATTTAAAATTACATCAATTTAATACATAGGAAACCAATATTCTTTGAAAACATAAGACCCCTATGCCTATTAATATATAAAGAATTTTTTGAGCCTAATGCTCCTGCATCAGACTCCCAAGGTTAAGTAATCATGTGTTTATGATATTTGTCTTCTTGTATCCCATAACTTGTTCTGTAATTTGTCTTTTGTTGCTGCTTTTGTTTGTTGGTTTTCTCAAGGTCTCCACACTTTATGTTGCTTTGCTGCACTAGTTATACTTTTACATTTTACTATTGTCTTCCTTTTGCTGCTACTTCTTTGTTTTCTTGTTGCTGTCTTCTTCTGAGACACTTTCATCATTATCCTTCTTATCAATTCAATTTCTTTGTCTAATAGATCTTCTAACCGCTGATTATTTTCATCTCTTGATTACTGAACTTTTATTCTTATTGCTGCCCTTTCATCCTTACCCTCTTGTTTACTGTTGTCTTGTACCTTTTTAATTTATGTTACATTGTATTCCAAGAAAATTTTCTGCTTCAGTTTATTGCAATTGATAACTCTTTCCTGATTGTCACTTATGAAAATTTATTTGTCTTCTTTCTTCAGCAATTCCTTGGACTGATACATACTCTGCCATTTAATGCTATCTCCTTCTCTTTGTTTTAGTTTGTTGTTGCTGTCCTCTAACTCTTGCATCTTCACATTCTGCATTTCTTCAAGCTCTTTCTCTTCTTGTATTGAATCCTAATTCTCCAGCATAATTTCCAGCAATATAATCTCTTTGTTCCATGGATTAAGTACTTCCACGGATTTTTATTCTTCCTTATTTACTTGACTTCTCACTTGTATCAAAATTTCTCCAGCATCTATAACAAAATCTGCAAACATAAAACAATTTTTAAAATAAAAAACATAAGACCTTTGTGTCTCTTCTTCCTTTGGTAACATTTCAGTATGTTGCTTTGATTTTTCCTCCTCTATCAGCACATCAGTATGTTGATTCAACCTCTCTAAAGAATTATCTAAAGGATTCTTGAGACTATCAACAAGTCTCTCTTCCACACCATCTGCTTCAATGATGTCTCTCTGTTCTTGTTCACTGTAGTGAACTCCGTCCTCTGCAATTTCACTGTCATATTCTGAGTTTTCCAGCAAATATTCCAACAATTCAATTTCTCTTTGACATTTCTTAAGTACTTCATCATCACTTATAATTTCTGCATTTATACACAAATTTTCAGTTTGAAAATTACAAGGCTCAACAGTCTCAACTGTTGCTTCACATATCAGCTCTTCAAACTGAATCTCATTTCCTTCTTCCACAAGAAATTTTTCTTGTGTTGTAACAACTTCACATGCATTACTAAGTTCTTTTTGGTGCAATACATCACTTCTTTTCTCATTCAAGAAACATTCTTCATCATTACTCTCTTCTTCATAGTATTTATTTTCTGAAAGATACTCTTCCATACTTTCATCAATTTTTATGACAGTTTCAAAAGATTGTTCATCATCTGCAAAACTTGTAATCACATCAAAATTATTAGTTACGAAAATACAAGGCTTTACATCCTTCTTTTGATCTGAACTTTCCCAATAGTTTAGGAAATCATCAATAATTCCTTTTTCAGCAAGGTAAACTTCTTGTTGTCTTGAATTCTCACAATAATTCATAAGATCTTTCATAGATCTCCAGTCTTCATCTTCACCCAGAATCTCACCCTATTTTGGTATACAAATGGAAACTTCCATTTCTGACTCTGCTTCTCTGAGTTTTTCTATCAACTACTTCACTTGTTTCTGTTGTAGCTTTCTCTGTAATTTAGACCACTTCACTGTCTTTTTCTTCAAGACCCAACCTTGTCTTTGGTCTTCTTCTATCAACATTGTTAATATATCAAATTCTTTTCTTATCTCAGCCAACTCCTTGTCAAGCTCTTCTTGACTCATCTGGTTCTTGCGGATTTATTTAACACCCTTCTTCTTCATCTTGTAGCTTTCTTCTGAACCTTGCACATGACTTTCCATAGTCATCTTCTCTTCTGTGTGAGCTTCTACACTTGCAACCAATCAACTTCCTTCTGAGTTGATCTTCTGACCAAAATTTTCCTCTGTCTGGTTCCCAAGTCCTCTATCCTTTGAACTTGTACTGAGAAATATTGCTCTCTCATTGGTTGTTGCACTCACTTCATTTTAAAAAAAACACCATTGTCCCTATCTATTCCAAACCTTAGCTGGAATAAGCACTCGCTACAATATTTCTGAGAACTTTCAAAAGTTCTTCCTACAGTCTCACTGCTGCAATCTTGTGCCAACTTTCCACTCCTTAAATCTATTGTGGTCTTGTCTAGAACCCCTGCTATGACTATCAGTAGTCATATTTTTCTTTCCATCTTTATGATTTTTTTGGAACATGGTCTCCTACGAGCTGCGAAACTAGTCCAATTTTGTATATTTTTTATTATAATTAGGCTAGCACAGGGGTTTTGGGGTGGGTCAAAGCCTCGAAAGAATTGTAATGGGTCAAAGGGTAAACCAAGGGTCCGAAAACCATGGGTTGCAGACCATAGGAAAGCTTAGGCTAGATTATTATAAATAGAGGAAAATTTTGAATTGTAAGGCAAATAAATGAAGAGCTATTGATGCGAATTGTGGTTTAATATATCTGTTTGGGTTTTTGGGAACATACTCCTGTTGGCTGTGTGAGAGGAGATCCAGAGTCCTGCTGTGTGCAGACCCTGCTGTTGTGTGTGCAAGCTGGGACGGGTATTGTAAGAGGGAATTGATGAATTGATAAGTAAGAAAGGTTGTTTGAGAACTGAATCTATGTGTACTGTTTGTGCGAATCATTGGTAATTGTTGTATTATGCGCATTCTGTATTCAAGCTGCGAAAGATCTTTGTAAGTGTGTTTTCTGTATCTGGATCTGTTCTATTCTATTTTATGCAATATCATGCTACTGTCATAGAAGTATATAATTATCAAACACTGTAGATCTTGCGCACGTGGATGCAAAAAGAGACCTGTAAACCCTGCGGAGAAAGAGGCAATATGGGCATCACAGGGCCGGACATAGCTCTGCTTGCCTTACCTACCCTTTCTCAGGGTGTGGAAACCTAGTTCCAGCACCCACCCATTCTACTTCGGGTGAGACTTTGACCTGTGCAAGCGGGTCACTGCCGAAAGGGCCAGTAGTATAGGGGTTTGTTGGCAAACCTTGAACTCCGAACTTGGGTTAGGACCCCTCGAGCCAACAATTGGTTCCGTAGCTGGGACCTGGATAATTTTGAGGAAGGGATCGAGTAATGACAAGAGAATACTAGAAGCCTAAAAGGAAGGAAATTGAGGAGTAGTTCGAAAATCAGATTCAAGGGTTTGTGGTAAAAGAAAATCGCAGCATGAAGTTAACGACAGAAAAGTGGAAAAATAGGTACATTGTTACAGAAAGATACGAAATTTTATTTGTGACATTTGCAATCGAGCTGCATGAGTGGCTAGCTAGGCTGGTATAATTCCAGAAGTGCTGGAAGGACGAACGAGTCACTCAGTGGACTCTAGAGCTGATCCAACAATTGGAAAGCACCGATAATACCATCACTTGCACGGTAGATCACTGGGTGGACAGTGTGCTAGGAGTATTTGTGACGAAATTTGCTACTGATAAGTTTGTCTCTTACTCTGAGGCCGAGCGAAGATTATTTAAAGGATTCCGAGGCAAGTTCCTGAAGACGCTACCATTGCTGATTAAGATAATACTGTGCGAGAAAAGTATTCTGTGTAGTCATACCGACTGAATGACCTTGGATCCTGATGAAAGCATGACGCGCAGTGGAAAATACTATCAGACCAACCTTGATGGGGGAAGATCCGCCTATAACCCTCTGTGAGAAACGACTGCACAAGACCCCCCAGCTACACCGCCGCCCAGGCCACACAAAGGTAAGAAATCACCCGTACCACCACCCCCACTGGACAGTGATATGGCTGCGCACCTAAGACTACCTACCTTCAAAGGGGTAGGGGATGAGGATATGGACTGATTTTGGTTTGTTTCAGACTCAGTCTGGACTGCGCAAAATGTGACAAACGATACGGTGAAGAGGGTGTAGCTATCCCTGGCATTTGAGGACAGAGCATTGGACTGGTATATGTGATACATTTCTTAGAACGGAAGTGCATCTATTCAAGATATTAAGGATGCTATGAAGCAGCAATTCCGAAAGCCGAAATCTTACTCTCAATTGGTAGCAGAAGTGAAGGAATTCAAGCAAGGTGCGTCTTAGTCCGTATGGGAGGCTGATCAACGATTGAAGAAAGAAATCAAGGAAGGAGGATTGAGTATGATGATAGACAACATACGGAATGGTTCATCGCTATGTTGTTGCCCCACCTGCGTACACCAATGAGTCACTAAACCTTTGAGTCACAGGAAAAAGCTATGGAAGTCGCTATGAAAATAGAAGCTGCGCCCAGAGAAGATAATTTGGTAGGAGTACAACAAATTCAAGAGCAACTTGGAGCTATGCACATGGAAATTTAGAATTTGTGAAAGCAACGAGGAAGAGGAGTCAGCACAAATATATGGTGCATACGATGTCGGGTATCTGGCCATACGAGGGATTAATGCCCTCTAGCGGCAGAGTACATGCAGGTAGAAAGACCTAGCCTGGTCCACTCAGGAGCGAGCGGGGACCTCATCCTGTCACGACCAGGCTCAGGCGGACCTGTGCTGTGGTGCGATGACTGCTGTGTAGTGGGGTTGCATGATATGAACCATTTACCTCAGCTAGGTGCATATGTCCCAGAACTGAAGCAACAGTGGTGCAGGTTCTGCCGATCGGTAGGACACGATGAGAAGAATTGTTGCACTTACGACTTGATGATAGATCGTGGGAACTTGTATAGGGTACAATCAGACCCTGCATCACCTAGATATCCTGCGAGCTTTGGTGGCTCTCCAGCAAGAGGTAGGGGAGGTCGGGGAGGAAGCACAGGACGAGGACGAGGGCAGCTAATCTGTTATAATTGCCGAGAGGTAGGACACTTTTCTAGGGACTGCCCAAATCCCACAAGGAAATCGTGCAAATATTGTAGACAGCTGGACCATGTGGTCGAAGATTGCCCAATTTTAATAGCCAAAATGCAGGAGAAACAATCCACCCCTACGCAGAATGTGCAAAGAGTTAAAGCCAAGCTAAGGAACATAGACCCAAGTGTGAAAGTCATAACACGCAGTGGGATGGTCACTTAGGGAGTGAAGGAAGATGCTACTAGGGATCCTATGACCTCTCAAGAAGAAGAAAATGTAAGCAAGGGACAAGAGGCAGTAGTATCTACTGCGTAGGTACCGACACACCTCAAGACAGATGAGGGGGTTGAGCCCTTTCTACAAGCATGTCTGAAGCTGCTATGTAACCCAAAGGCTATAGAGAACCTTCAAGCATTAATGAATAGCTGTGCAGCTTGGCCCGATCCAACTCCCGTGACCAAGGATATACACAAGCTATACAGATATAAGAAACGCACATGAAGAGAAATGCGGCTAACTGCACAGATTGGTGACTACGAGATGGATCAAGTTATTTTGGACCTTGGATCAGATGTGAACGTATTACTGAAGCAAACATGGCAATGAATGGGAGAAACTAAATTGGAATGGTCCACCATCCAGCTGCGCATGGAAAATCAACAGAAGATCATCCCTTAGGGAAGACTGTCAAAAATCATGGTAGATATCGTCGGAGTAAAAGTCCAAGCTGACTTTGAGGTCATAGAAATCGTGGAAGATGCAGATCCCTACCCTGCACTCCTAGGACTGGACTGGGCTATAGATATGGGGGGTGTGATCAATCTCAAAAAGCGCAACATAGTATTTTAAAATAATGGCACACGAGTAATAGTACCATTGGATCCCACGGAAGGCATGTGGTATACAGAGCCAACGCAGGATGCGAAGGAGGTGGATCACATCTACAAGCTCACCACACAGGACGAAGATTGGATTAACCCCACAGCGGAGGGAGTACTCTGTTGGGAAAAGGATAGTGAATGCCTGTCCGACTTTGATGGGGAACTAGAGAATTGGTAGGGCCGGTTGCACGAGGTTTCGGCGCTATGATGTCTTCAGGCCACAAGGAATTTCCGCTGCTTCTCCGCCGAGGTAAGAGACTTGCCCTACTTTGGGGACTCAGGTAACATTGAGGAATTTTTATGTGCATTTGAAGCAGAAGTTCCCAAAGGGCGCAGGCTAGGGGCCCTTAAGCTAGCCCTACGCAGAACGCCTGCACATTGGTGGAATACACATAAGATGGTATTCCACGATTGGGAGGAATGTCGGGATAAGATGATCCTGCGGTTTAAAGCTCCAGCTGGGAAACAGACCCTAAAATTCCTTGGATCCGAAGACTCACACAGATATTTTCTTGCATGGGAAACACAATGGTGCGATAGGACCCCAAACGAACGAGTTCACCTGTTTATCCATGGCTTAGGCTTGTGCCCAACTGCGTGGTATTTAGATGCGGAGCTGCACCAACGCATGCACAATTGGGATAATTTGTGGGCTGAGTTTCTGCGAACATTTAAGGTGGCAGATGGCACAAGGACGCTCGACACAGCTCTGCAGAACACAGACGCCCTGACTAAGGGAAAATCACGCCTGCACATTGCGCCTGGATCAGAGGGAACACCGGTACCGTACACGATGGAATACGAGAGCCTTAACTCAACGGAGGGAGTGAGTGATCCCCGGGCTGTCCCAACCATGGTGCTCAACGGGATGCGTACGGCTGCCAAGTTGCGTAAGGTGTATCTGAATCGCATTACAACACATCCGACGTCGGCTTTAATTTGAGATGTGCGAACAACACAGACGCTTCATCAAAAGTTAGTAGACCCATGGGAAAGCCATCAGGTGTGAGCAATGACTGTCAGAATGCTGCATTCGGGTGAAAAGGGAATCATACCGTTACAGGAACCAGATAGCTGGCCATCAATGCGGAAATTTATAGTGAGTTTTTTCCGGATGATTGATGGTAAGTTTCACGTTAAATCTACTCTACCGTTGGATAACCCTGGGCATTATAAGGAATAATGGATAATTCCGCTTAAGGTTCCATCTTGGCTCTATCTTCTGCATCTGTTATTCTACTGTTTGATTGTCTGGGCCTGTAGCATTTGGGTCGTACCCCATCAACCTACCTCCACTGTTTGTGAGTTTCTGAAGTTGGAAGCCTATCATTTTGCTACTATGGCAGACCCTAACCTTCTGAGCGCCTTAGCACCCACCAGTCTAGCGCCCGCAGACATTGTGTTAAGAGGGTCTGATGCCGAGATTGATAAGTTGATTGCCCTCTGGATCCCTGTAGGAAAAATTGACTTTGAACCTTATACAGAATGGTGCCACAGCTACACGATGACAGTCCGTGCCCATCCCGAACCTGGGATGATTGCAGGCCCCAGCCGGATGGGCTCTGAAGAGGCTATGCAGGATGATACGCAACTACCATAACACACGAGGAGGACTGACACAGTTGATTCGCCGCTATTCTTGCACACAGAAGGGCTGACCAACAGGGATACTCCGTCCCCTCAGGGTACGAAGCGATATAGGGACACACTGCGACTTCTCCGCAGTTCTAGATTCCCTACCAACGAAGGCCATATTTGTTCACTACCTCACATTTTCGTGGTCAGCGACCACCTCCCAGCAGATACAGAACTCAAAATTTATTTAGCGCAGCTACCCCACGAGGCATTACAGGGATTACACACTGCTGTGCTGCAAGAGCTCCATCATCGTGACCAGGCCACACAACAACACATCAATGTGGACACACGCCAGACTGCATATATCCCTCTTATGGTGCAGCTCTAGATAGTGGTTCACCAGCTCAATACAGAGATCCCTGACGAATTCCCAGTGTCAGCCCCGCTCTGGGCTACCCTAGAAGGCTTGGTCGCAGTACTCAGGGCATCCTGAACTGAAGTGAAGGCACTCAAGACCCAAATGACCCACCAATTCATAGCGTACCAAGCCCAAGCACAACCTACCATATCCCTGGAGGTTCAGGCACAACGGGCTGCGTTGATAAAATAAGCTACAGACATTATTAAAGGACAACTTACTCTAGGTACCTAGTTGCTCGAAGCGGCAATGCAACTCTGGACAGTGACCCAGTTCAACTCGATAATTCAACGTGTTAGAGAGGAATTATGCCAGAAGGAAGCTGCTTTTGATCAAATCGAAGCTACCTTGCCTTCCCTCAGCCCTGCACAGTGTCTGGCACTCTTGAAAACTAGCAACGCCTTCCAGGACATGATTGCGGATCTCCGTCTCCCCAAGCATGCAATCAGAAAGCGTATGAAGCCATGGGGCGATGTTGCCTTCTAGATATCTCAAGATGCTCATAACGCCATTGCACGGCTCAACCAAATTTTGGAACAGGTTACCACGGCCCTTGAAGGACCTACCTCCCTGAACCTTGTCGATATCGCACAACGTGCTGCTGCCCAGAGTCAGGAAGTGTTACCTCCGTTGATCATCGCCTTCAATGCCTTACATGCGTGGATATAGACTGCACCACCACAGTGACTCGGGACGAGTCACAAGATTGTGTTGGGGGACTGTTGGAACAGGGTCTCCTACGAATTGCGAAACTGGTCCGATTTTGTATATTTTTTATTATAATTAGGCTAGCGCAGGGGTTTTGGGGTGGGTCAAAGCCCCGAAAGCATTGTAATGGGTCAAAGGGTATTCAAGCTGCGAAATATCTGTGTAAATGTGTTTTCTATATCTGGATATGTTCTGTTATGTTTTATGAAATATCGTGCTACTTTCATAGAAGTATATAATTATCAAACACTATAGACCTTGCGCACGTGGATGCGAAAAGAGACCTTTAAACCCTGCGCAGAAAGAGGTGATCTGGGCATCACAGGGTCAGACATAGCTCTGCTTGCCTTACCTACCCTTTCTCAAGGTGCGAAAACCTAGTTCCAGCACCCATCCATACTACTTCGGGTGATACTTTGACCTACGCAAGCGGGTCATTGCCGAAAGGGCCAGTAGTATAGGGGTTTGTTGGCAAACCTTGAACTCCAAACCTGGGTCAGGACCCCTTGAGCCAACAGAGTTCATCACTCACTCCCTCACTATGATTTGTTCTAAGCCTCTATAACAACAAGTCCTTCCTGCTGCCACTTACTTCACCAAGTTTTCCTCTCAACTTGGACTTTTGGCAAGTACGGTTCTCTATCTTTGGAACCTCCTTTTGAGCATTTTTCTCTGCTCCTTCTAGGCTTTAACTCTTCTGCACTTTTGAGAACACAATTGTCCCTTTTTTCCAAACTCTGTTGGAATTCTTCAAGGTTCTTCTCCACACTTTGCTTTCACTCAGAAACTCTTACTAGCTTCCTTCATCACTGCTCTTAAGGTTGCGATATTCTTTTCTTGAGATTCTCTTCAACTGTCTGCAACTTGAATTCTGAAAAAAAAAATCTTCAAACCAGATTAAAATAATACATAACACCTCACCTTCAATATCTCTATGTGATCTTGTTTCATCACTCATTTTCACTTTAAATAGATTGTTCTCTATTTCCTTGCTTCTGCAAATTCTTCCAATATTCTGCTACACTTTATTTCTAAGTGCATGCTGTTTGTCAGATTCAAATCTGATATCCTTTTGCTTTCTGTCATCAACATTGTACCTGTATACACATCTTTCAAAACAAAACTTTGTAAATCTTCAAAGCACATTTGCTTTTTTTAACTCAGATTCTGTAGATCTGAATTTCCTCATAGTTTTAGACTACCACGCTTCCACTGCATACCTCTTCCAATCTATAATTGCTGCCAATCATATTAAAAATATGATATCCTCTTACTACCACCATCACACATGCATTCTGTACAATTCTAATTTAATTAAAAAAACTTTAACCTTCAAAAGATCTTTTCCCTACTCTGATACCACAAATGACGCTTTCTTAGCTGCGTTCACCCAACTTTATGCATAGTAAAAGTGCATATCTCATTATGCCCAAGAATTTTCCAATCTCATATTTAATGAAACCCTTTTTAATCCTTTAATTTATTACTAAGATAAAGTCCTTTAATTTACTTATCCAACCCTTATCGAAAGCTTTGGTAATTTATTTGCCACATCATATTATATCATATGAACCCTGAACTTTGGTAAACCTCGAAACCTTAGCCATATAACTTAACAAATTGAAATTTGTTTACTTACCACTCTTGCCGATCAACAAGCCTGCATATATATCGAGGTTCACTGCTGCTTCAATCTCCACCGTTCCGCACGCTATGCCCTCAATCCGATGGATATCGCAATGACACCAGCACACTAATTAAGAGTTTAAAACTTTGTGATATAAATGGTTTTCAATCTCAAGTCAATGCTATGTGTCACTGATTTAACACTATCACATCCTTTAAATAATTACTGCTTACCATTTTTGTTCCATGCGAAAACCAATTTCTGTTTTTCAAAACCATTTCATTGTTTCGTTGTGCCATTAACTCATGGTTCCACGTTCAACTGACTCCTAGTCTTAAACACTTAATTCATACTTCCGCTTAACCTTCTTTGATGATTCCAAACCGTTGTCATCAATACGCTATCATCATGTTTTTTCCATGATGTCTCAAGCTCTTTGGTGTGGCTTCTTCTCGGTGTGTATGAAATCTCTACACAGTTTAGGTTCATATAAACATCGACTGCCTATCACAGTTTCTAAAAGTGACATCGATTTCTCAGAATGGATAAACAATTTCAACACTCCAGTTATCAACAATCAAAGGATTAACATTTATACAGAGTTTTAATTCATCTCTATAAGCTTAATCTCTCACAGTCTTCACGGATTCATGAAAATGATAGAAAAATACAAATTTAAGGAATTTTCGAATTCAAGTTAGACAGAGTTTGTGTGAACATTTCATTGCTTGATGTTATATGTCATTTGGCCTCTTCTCTGTTCTTCTCACCTCTATGCACTTCGCTCAAGTCATAATATTAACATTATTAACCCTATCTCGAAAATTGCCTCGCACTTCTCAATTGTATGTAGAATCACCATATCAAACTTCTATTGCAGATTTTTTGTCACGCACATGTTCCTTCATAGCTAGAACATTTATCACACAGATCAAGATGAAATTAAAACTTTTGTCCTTCATAAAGGCTTCCATATTCAAATAAAAATCATGCACAGAACTTCATTTAAACATAGATCGGTTTCATTCAATTATGATCACACACAGAAATTTTTTTTGAATACAATGAAACCCTTCTTCCATTCATAAACAATATTTACATAAGCTCAGAACATCTTGTGTCCTGTCTACCTTCCTTTAGGCCTGATTTTCTAATCAAATGGCCTTTTCCACATACTCTTTTCTCTTAGGTTTCCCAATACAAACCTTTTCTATCTAAATCCTATTCTCCCTCTATGCCTTGAGGCTTATAATTTTATACAAAAAGGTTCTGAAACCAATTCTGGTTTTAGATCCTTTATATTCTCAATAAATTCCTAAGAATCCTCTAAGTCCTAAAGTATCTTCTTTATCCCTAAGGATCCTCTCTAATCCACAAAATCATGAAACTAATTCTAATTTAAGATTTACAATTAATTCTCAAATCTCTCATTCCCTATGGAATCTCAACTATCCTAATTCTCTCATGTTCTCCAACATTCGAGAACATTTACAAAATTCCTCTCAATAATTAATTAATTCCTATTCTAAATGTCTTACTTAATTCACTCAAGATATTTAAAATTACATCAATTTAATACATAGGAAACCAATCTTCTTTGAAAACATAATACCCCTATGTCTATTAAAATACAAAGAATTTTCTGAGCCTAATGCTCCTGCATCATACCAGCACCTGTGTTGGATGATATCAATATCATAGGATTTCAATTCTTTATAGCTCCAAGCAAACACATCACTAAATTCTTTGAACATCTCAAAATATTTATGTTTTATATGTGCTGGCAGTGTCTTTTACAGTTTTATGATTTTGGGTTCTTGCTCACTACCTATATTTCATTCTTCTACCTCTGCTTCAGTAGATTCCATCTTTGGTTTTCTAGCAACATCATTGAAATCAAACAGTTCTTCCAGAGGGACAAGTCCTCTGGGCAAGGTCTTATCTATGGACTGCAGCACTTCAACCTCCTCTTTTTCTGAATCTTCATGCATTTCTGTCTTTTGTGGATCTTTATTTGCCAACAAATTTATATCAACATTATGAGGGTACTCCTCTTTGCATGTTTGTTCCTCAGTAGGGTAGTCCTCTTCATGATCTAAGTCTGAATTTTGCATTTCAAACTCGTCTTTGGACTGCAGGAAATCTTCAATCTGTTTGTCACCTTCAAAAACTTGCCAATATATTATATTATCAAGGACTGCTGGTCTATATTTAACCTTTAATGTGTATTGTTTGTTAGCATGAGGCATTTGACAAGTACTGGCTACAAAGGCTAGACTGTTGGCAAGGATATTTTGATTTCTGGGGACAGAGGCAAGGTCATATTCTTGGAATGTTTTTAGGAGGTCAAGGGAAAAATTTCTATATGCTCTTAGTCTAGGGTGTCTAGCTGAATATTCTCCTTTAATTTGCCTAATGGCTAGCTCAGAATCCCCATGGACAGAGATACTTTTGGCTTTTAATTTCTTCAGTAATTGTAGTCCTAGAAGGAGGGCCTCATATTCTGCTATATTATTTGTACATTGAAATTTCAGTTTGTAGGAGTGACCCTCTGCGTGATTTTTCTTAGTGTTGTGTACCCAAACACCTGCTCCAGATCTAGTTTTTCCACAAGAATCATCAAAGCTCATGCTCCATAGAGGTTCAGTTTCAGGCTTGCCATTATGTTATTCTTTATTTATTTGGTCTGACTGTTCTGATTGTTCTTCCTTTTCTTCTTCTTTTTCCACTGTTTGTTTATTTTTTGCTACTTGTTCATTAATGTTTTCACCATTCTAAAGGATAAATGAATCAAGGTCTGTGTGGACAGAATAGAGAGGGGAGTTATCAGGCTTTTCATGACTATTGACTATGTATTTCATATGAGTTTCCCTATATAGTCTTCTTTGTTGACTAAATATAGGTATGGTAGCATAGGTCATGTCCATTTGGAGGGTGCCTTGCAATTTGGCTCCCCATGAGCGTGATAGGAGCATGCCATATTTAGGGGGGATTTCAACCACTACAACATCCATTAATAGACTCTTGGTTGGTATTTGTGCTAGAGTAACACAAAGATCTTTAATCAGGCTTAGACATTTAACTTTACTGGAGTCAAAAGAATACAAGTCTTTGTATGGTCTAGTTATCTCAAGGCCTAGTTTCTCCATAACTACCTTTGGCATGAGGTTATGTGAAGCTCCTGAATCTTACATGGCATTATGGAGGATTTTATCATGAATGTTCAAAATGACATAAAATGGAGGGACACCTCCTTCTTGGAATTTACCTTCTACTTCAGTTCCAAACAAAAGCTCAGGTTTGTCATCATTCAAGTTTGCAGTATCAACATTTTCTCCTATGTTTAAAGCTTTCAAAACTTGGGATCTATATACATATTGGCCTACTAATTCAGTAAGAGGTATGGAGATTTTTATCTTGGAAATTTCATTCTAAATACTGAAGGGTGTCTGTGTTTTTTGCAGATTTAAATCAGCTTTATCAGACACTGCTTTTGTGGAAATTCCAGATTGTTGATTTGTATTGGGGATTTCAGTTAAATCACTTTTTTTAGGGCTAGTAGTTGATGTACTAGTGTTGCTTTCTAGATTGTTTTTGTTTTTATCGGAACTCTTAACCATTATGTTTGAAGTTTCTGTTGTCTTTTTAGGATCAGTTTCAGGGTCTTCCTAGCATAAATTTTAGGGTTCTTTCTCTTGGGAATGTCTTGAGTTTTCTTGCTTCTGAGATCATACTGTATATGCACTTCCATGATAGCATTTTCAAAGCCTTGTTTGTATTCTTCGAATTCTACGCATTCTTATTCATTTGGAGCAAATATGCTTTGTTCTTCCTTAGTGAGTCAAACAATATCCTCATTATTCACTCCCATTAGATTGATTTTACTGGTCTTTGGTTCTTCAATCACGCCCTCATCCTCATCAGCATAGTTTTATTGGAAAGGAGGTCTGCTTTTCTGGTCAGGTCCTCTCTGTCTTATTTTAGGGGGATTTCTTCTAAAGTTTTGGTTTTGGTTTTGGTTTCTATTTTGAGGAGCTACTTGGTTTTCTCTTGGGAAATATCTCTCATTCATGTTTATTCTCTCCATCATCCTTTCCATGGTTCTGACCAGATTATCAATTTTAGTATCAGAAGATGAGGGCACAACCTCTTCCCTATATGTGACTCTTTTTTCATTATTCATTCTAGCCCTCTTGGCAATCATATTTTCCTCTACACTTACTACACCCCTCTGCATGTCTTCTAAAGTAAGGGGGTCTCTTTCTCTTAGTTGGTAAGTCATTTCTGGGTCAAATATATCTAGAAATTTCATTAGGGCTAGGCCTTTTGGAGGTTTCATGTGAGGAGGGAGGGAATTGTATACACTATTGAACCTAGTGCAGTAGTCTTGAACACCCTCTCCAACATTTCTTTTGATGTTTTCATACTCTGATAAGACTTGGAGAGGATTTTTTTGACTTCCCATTTGTTTAAGAATAGTTGATGAAAAGCAGAGAGGTCATGTATACTATTAAGGATTAGGCCTTTGAACCATTTTCTTGCGTCTCCCCCTAAGCTTTGAACAAACATTCTTAGTTTAACGGTTTCATCATCAATTTCTTGTTTGTCAAAATAGTCATCCATTCTATCCGCATATTGTTGAGAAGTTGTAGAACCACTTGCATCACATAAGGGTATTTTGGACTGATAGTCCTGTGGTAGAACTACTAAAGGCAACGATAGGAGTAATGGGGCATACCAGGTTGCCATGGCTAGCAGTTGGGGAAACAAAGGGGGTTAACAAGTGGATGGTTTACAAAAGGAGGTGGAGGGTTAAATGGGGGAGGGTGAACAATGGGTGTATGAATGGGGGTTGAAGTTAGCACAACATGATTCTGTTGTAAGATGGATGGGTCTAAAACTATCTGGGTTATCCAAATCTGGGATTTAATCCTGGACAAGCTTTGTTCCAGGGGTGAGCCAGATGGGATATCCTGCAAGTCTTTAAGGTTTTTAGGTAAGGAAATTGCCTTGTGAATAGGCCTACTAATAGTCGGGATTTTAGATCTAGAAGTTTTCCTTAGGATGTGCTCTATATTTTTCAACTATTGCAGGAGGGTTTGGGTCAGGATGGGATCTGGTACAGATTCTTCTAGAAGCCAGAACTTGGACCCAAGGTTCAGAGAGGTTGAAAGTTTTATAACAGTTTGAAAACAAACCAATCTGTGAAAGAATACTTTATTCACAAATTAATTTGACTGGGTTATATTTTCAGTTTTGATAATATCAGGATTTCTCAATAATTTCCCAGTGGAGTCTGTAGCAAACTAGTGGAGTCAGCAGACCTACTGAAAACTAGTGGAGTCACCAGATGGATGATTTCAACTTTTTTGAGCCTGGTTGTTGTCCACCATCAGCTACCAGACACCAGTCTTGGCTAACAATTGAGTCATCTAAATTTGAGTAGGGTTTCTGAGTTCTTGAGGAAATATTAAGTTTTTTTACGAACTCAGGCTCCCCAATATGGTCGCCATCATGTTGGCTCCCTGTAATTTGCAAGATTGGCAAGAACCAGTAGTAGGGAACCACATCAAACCACTTTGGAGTCCAGGACCTAGCCTTCCTGGGCTCAGAGAGGGCTCTCTCTGTGTTTATGAATATCTGATTTATCTTTATCCTTATATTCTTCTGATTTTTGGCTAGTTATGAAGATTGGGGGGTTTTTTGTTTTGATTGATTGTTTGGTTAATCGTTTTAGTTGAATAGATAGAATGTGGGAAGATTAATCCATTGGGCTATGGAGTCATAAAAGGTTTTAATTGTACATCAACTCTTCAAGGGTTTTCATAGGGCAAGCTAACTATATCAAATGGACCCTTTAGATTAGATGGAATATGAAATGATAGCAAGTTGTGAATTTAGTTAAACAAAAGGGCAATTAAGAATCCTTATATATACTTCAAAAAGAAGAGCCTTTGAGATAACAGTTTCAAGAGGAACTAGAGAGTAGGACACCCCTAAATTCTTTAGCTAAAATTTACTAAGAAAATCTCAAGACAACAATCCAGTAATCCTAGAGAGCAGTTAAGAATTCTCTAGTTATTACTTTCAGGCAAAGAAAACATTCAAGATAACAGTTCAGGGAAATTAAAGAGCAGTTAAGAATTCTTTAATTAAACTTCAAAGAAGGCCTTTAAGATACAAATTTGGTAAAACTAAAGAGCAATTAAGAATTCTTTAGCTATACTTTACTAAGAAAACCTTAAGGTAACAAGCTAGGTGAAACTAGATAGAAATAAACCCTTGAATTCTTTAATTAGACCTTACAGAAGAAAACATTGAGATAAAAGTAATAGACAGAGTTAAGGTTCGAAAACAACATATCTCAATCTAAAATTTGTGTTCTATTTTCAGAGAAATTGATGTACAATATGGAAAACAAAGGAGAAACATTGACAAAGAGGGATAACATCACCAATAACATAACTCAAGAATCCTATGAACGTGCCTATATTACTGATGTCCAAAAAAGTTACAATACTCCAGTGCAATAATATTTGCAACTCAGAGTCTGATCAAAATACAACCTAGTAATCATCCAACCAACCAATAATAATAATGAAAAATACATGCAGTATTTAACTTCAGATGACAAGGTTTCCCTAATCTAGGGTGACAAATTTGTATTTACTACAAAGTAAATGATGTTTGACAACTGAGACCATGCAAAGCCCGATGCCAAAATATCTCTGACTGACATACAGTATCAATACTTTATAATTTACTGTTGAGCTAACTTTAAGATATTTTTTGACTATTTGCCTTTATCATTAACTTTTCAATAACTTTTGAGTAGCTGCTAAAATATCTCTAACTAAAAAATTAACTAAGGTAGTTTATTAAATCAAAATTAGGCTATAGGTGGCCAATATGACTGTGAAGAGGTAAATATTGAATGGCCTTGACACCTGACTCTGTCTTCTTCGTTGATTTGTTTCTGATTTTATCTTTGAACTTAAATTTGTCTTTAAACTTTGATTTGTCCTTTCAAACTCGAATTTGTCTTTTCCTTAATTATGTTTTCTCACTCTATTCTTTCTCTTTACTGCCTTTACTGTCACTGTCATTTTTTTCTTTATCTCTACCCTTTGAATGTTTATCTTTGATCTTTCTGTGATTTCCTTTCCTATGTCTTTTAACTGTGTTTTCCTCTGTTTTTGTCTTTATGCCTTTGTATTTCTTTGTCCTTTACTTTGAACCTGGACCGTTGTGTTTAACCCTTTTGATTTTATTGTTTCTTTGATTTTAACAAACTTCGATGCTGCCAGGATGAATGTATAAACACAGACAATAATTAATGCCTCCCTTTCTTCTTCATTGGTGCTTCTGATCATTCATGTGATCCTAAATCTTTAATGAATAAAGAATTCTGGATTGTCACCCTGATAACCTATTTAAAACAATTCTTGGAACTTAGAAACACATTTTTATTTCTTCGTTTATAATATATCGATCACCTGCAAAACTAAAAACAATTTATTAACAAAAACGTGATCTCGCAGGGTGGGAAGGAATGGTGGATTGCAGGCAACAGGTAAAATTGTGGATAGAGTCCGAAAAATGTAGGTTTTTGGTATCTGTGTTTGGTTATGGCCTTCTAGGTCTTTAGAGACATTGCAGGGGTTAATATAGAGGTTCAGGGTTTATCGCAAAGTTTCGGGGCTTATCGCGACAGGACATAGCTTCAAAACATTCAAATGGGTCAGCGGTTTCATTATTATGATGCAGGAGTGGTTTTGTGGTTTTCGAACGGTGCACAGATAGTTTGTGGTTTTGGTTGGGGGCATGTGATAAGATGGAGGGATGACACGTGGAGGGAAGGAGGGGTGCGAATACCACCTATTTTGCAAGCCTCGAAGATTTTAAACCTCAGGCTTTTAGATTTTCAATAGGGCACGATGGCCATTGGATAAGGGGGCGATGATTCGGCAGTGGTTAGGGTTCGATTGATCATGGGTTTAAAACATGATGTGGGGCCTGTTAGGGTCCTATAAATATAGGATTCATAATTTTGAATTGACTTTTGATAGTCTTGTAAATATGTACATACCTTGCTTTCTACAAGTTGTTTTCCCATATTTTGTAAAAAATAAAAAAAAATAGAAAATAAAAAAAAGGGTAAAAAGTTCTAAAAGAAAAATCAAAGGACTTAGAAAAAATAATATACCCCAAAGAAAAAAGAAATAAAACATGAAAGTGTGCAAGTCCAAATGCTACTACTTTTTACTTTCAGATGATTATGGCAGAGTGTCAATAAATGCCATAATGCATGATGAGTTGAACTGTTCAATATTGACTTGTCATGTTTCAATTTACATGTTGTAGATAGTGAATAAAGATTAGTCAGACAGTTGAATCCTGACTAATTAGTAGATAGATAGAGAATAATGAGGAAATCATCAGTTTAAATTGAGCCCTCGGATGAAATAAGGTAGATTTAGATAGTTTTTATTGCTTTCAAAAGAATAAAATGTTTCAAGGTTGCTAGCTCAACTGCAACTGCAAAAAGGAAGAAAAAATGTTAGATTTAAGTTGGGTAGGTAGAAAAAGGTGGGAAAATCATTGTAATATTTGTTACCAGGCAAAAATCACTAATTTCCCCTCCCCTATAGTTATTATGCATTCAAAACTTCCATTCAAAGAGGCTTAGAGCATTTCTCTGACTTCTGTTGGGACCAGACCCAAGGCTCAAGGACTGTTAAGTTAAAAGTGTTGAATTCCTATATTAATCCATAATTATTAGCATTTACCCTAAATTCATCCATTACACTTCAATTTCATAAGTAAAGACCTTTTTAATTAATGAAAAATAAAACCCCCTTTTTATTAATCTCTTTCATTCATAAAAACATAAAAAACCCTCCCAAAATATTATATTCTAGGTCAAAGTGGTCAAATTATAAATGATAAAGCTTTGCTTTTACATTATCACTTTACTTAGTCATATAATTATATTTTGGTGTTTTTCATTGTCCTTGGTCATATTAACTTCTAATTTATTTATTAAATCCCTATAAACAAACGTTATCATATTATTATAACCCCTTTTATCTAATTATCCCAAAAAACCCACTATTATAAGTTTTTTTTCAAAAGTTAATTATCCACATGTTTAAATAAAAAACCCCAATTATATCCCCTTTGGCATAAAACTAACATTATGTAACTAATCCCGCCCCATATGGTTATTGGACCCCTCCATGGTCTAAAACTATATAATATAAATATAAATAAACTTTCAAAAAAAGAATAGCTTTATCATATCGCCTATCCTGTTTTAACCCAAGGTTTATTTCAAATAAACTAAAAGTTTATAACAAATTTCGCATCGGTCTTTCCCAAGCATTATTTCTAAAAAAATGCAATAGCCTCACGCTATGCATAGCTTAACCTATGGTTAGAGCCATATAACCCGCCTCACGCGCATTTTTGACCATATATATAAACTCTATTTATATATATAACATACACATTAAACCCCTTTCGAAAACATATATCGATCCTGTCTATACATAAAACCTTTTGATTAAAACTTTGGCTAAAATACAATTATACAAAGGTTTTATTATATTACATCTACCATAGCATAAGCCGCCCGGTCCCACCTTACCTTTTCCCCGCAACTTTCCTTTTAATCTCGACCGTTCGCTCTCGTGCTCCAGATTCGATGGCTCTAGTGTCATATTGCGCACATAAACCAATCGCTCACCCAAACAGAAACCGAGCGCGAATTTGGTGGTTTTATCATTTCCATATTCATCGACGTGTCACATTCTTATTGCATCGCGTTCATTTTTCCAAAAACTGCTTACAACCCAAATCCATCGCGAAAACAAATTTTGGTTTTTCGCATTCAAAAATCTAAATCACTCCCGCCAGTGATTTGACTCGCAGCTATTGCGTTTTTAAAGATTTATGGTAAAGGTTAAAACCTTTGTTATAAGTTTTATTAACGTTATCTGAGTATTCTGAGTATTAAAGTCGCACCCGACTGGTTATGCATCCCGACTAATAAAAAACTCCGTTAAGCCCTTTTAAGCTTCCCGGGCCTGATTTTAAACCTCTGTGTGTTGATTTTGTGCCCGAAAGTTCCAATTTCGCAGCTGAAAATCCTCTTTGAAGACCATTAACGCCTTATTGGATCCAACCAGTGAAACAAAGCTCAGAGTCAACCACAAAAGCATTTGGAAGCCCGTCCAACTGTCGAAATACCTGCAGTTAAGGTATTCTTCGACTATTCAAGCCTACAAATCCAAAATTGAAGTCCTTATGACTAAAATAAATCTGAGTTAAGAGAAATTATTCATATAAATTTTCCCTAAAATGCTCAAAATCAGGGAAAACTCTCGCAAAATTTCTCCAGAAACTGCTATTGTCTCAAAAGCCTTTTTTTAAGCCGAATCCTCAGTTTTTAATTCCTGTAAATCACTTCCACGGCTTGAAAAGATATTTAAACCTACAGATTGTCTAAAAAATCTCTTTTGCAGCCCTATTCATTCAAAAAACATGTGTTTTCTGTCTTAAACCTGTTGAACAGATCCCAGATTCCTAATGGAACTAGAATTGCTCAAATTCCCTCTATTTAAGATAAATTAACTATTGCAAACTGTGAAATCTTGCTTTAGTTATTTCAAAATGATAAAGAAACAAATCACACCCAAAGCTGGGGGTCCCAAAGCTTCTAAAATTGTAGGAGCCAAACCTCCTAAGTCTAAAGCAGCAAAAGCCCCAAAATCCACCCCTACACTCACTGCAAAAACTACTGTGTCTGTCAATCCCCTTTAGCCACTAGTATCTACTGAATAAATCATCCCCTTGACTGATGTGGACTATAAAATTGCAGACCCTGTAATAGAATTCAACTTGTTAGAAGTCCACAATTGGTGTTATGAAAAGTTCCTAGATAAAGATGACATGCCTATCTGGGAGACAAATTTACCCCAATATGTGATCCCAGTAATACATCCTGGTCAAGACCTAGTAAGAATGTGCCAAAAGTACTATGTTCCAGACCAAAGAGCAATTGTGAATGCTGATAGGGAGATTCTTTTTTCTATCACTGCAGAGTCTATAAATGAAATGTTGCAGCTATAGTTTGTCCCTAGGGCAATCCCCCTATCCATTGAAGCATTAACTCAGTTATATTTGGGATTGGATTTCCTTAAGAGATTTATGATTTTTCAGAATTTTATGCCAGCTCATGTGGACATTCCAAAGCTGAATCCTCCCTATTCTACTTCCAAGTTTCCTGAGGGTTCTAGGCATGTGATTTCAATGTTATCTTTCATACTAGGTTACTTCACTGATGAATTCACGGATGAATCCATCCTTGGTTTTTTATCCACTTTGTCTCCTGGTCAACCTCCTGCTATGATTTTTGACTATGCCAGGTTTATAACTGATTCTATCCATTATCAGTTGACCAAGTTTCCCACTGAAGGTGTATTCAGATATTCTTCATATTTATTTCACTTGTTCTTATTCTCACAAGCTGATCACTTTCCAATAGCACTACAGAAAATGTAGAGGGCTAGCCTCTATCAGTTGTCTTTTGGACATCACTATTAAGAAAGGAAGGAAGTGAATACAGCTACACAGATTTCACAGATTTTTTCATTAGGCCAGCTATGAATTTTATACATAAATCAGAACAACCTAGGGTAAGTGAAGAGATGAAAAGGATATTACAACTATCAGAACAATGCAAAATGGGAGATTGGTACTTGTATGAGAAACACACTGAATTGAGAATCTTTGGAACCAATATGCTTCCATAAAAATTACCTAAGTTTTTGACTATCAGAGTCTTTTCTTTAGAGTATTTGAGATAAGTTTTGAATGTTGATGTCATCAATTTCTTGGCCTCCAAGAAGAAAACTCAATTCAAACTGAAAAATCAGATTGGTCCTTTCATTGTGAATAATAGGGAAGCTGAAAAAGAGATAGCTAGAAGATTGTCAGAATATAAATTCCAGGAAAGCTTCTATTGGAATTATGACCCTCAAGGTTTTCTCAACAATATTAGACTCAAGTGTAAACTACCTCCTTTTATACATGAGCCAAAGCCTAATATTGAGAAATTTGCAAATCAATAGAATGGGTAGAAAATACATTAATGGATACAGTCATCAATGCAGAGCCAACACAAAAAATGGATACCACACTTGCTATGGTAGCTTCAAAACAACTAGAATCTTAAAAAAAAAGAAATAGAGATGAGGGAGCCTACATAGCAGAAACCACCACAGAGACTACATTCAAGTTGATCTACAATAAGAGGCTCAAATTTAGTTTTGTAGGGAAAGAAAAATTCATTGATATTGAGGATACAAATGAGCTTGAGATAAAAAATGATGAGGCCACTGAAATAATAAAAGAAACTCTTGCAGACATACAAACAGATCAAACAGCAGGTGAACAGGATGCTTAAATGATTGAAAGGCAGAAAAACATGGAGGCCTCTTCCTCACACACAATGGAGGAAAAAGACCTAGACATTAAAGAAAGATATAAGCAAATTAAACAAAAAAAATGAAGAAATCAAGAGTGAGATTTATTCTCAATTCTTGAAACAAAAGCCAGGGAATCAGAACAGGCTACTTAGTGCCTTTGATTATACAACAAACAAGATGATCACGTATTTCCTACAACCAACTACTGCAGCTCCAAAAAAAAGTGGCTGACTACAAAAAGGTGGAGTTTGAAGTAGATACAGAAAATGTGCATGAACTTGATCAAATAGAATTCCACAGACATAGTTCTGAGATGCTATATTCAACTGTGGTTACAAAGGCTATGAGTGCCACTAAATTGCAGAATACTATTATCAACATGCAAGACCAAATGAAACTGGACAAAGGCTCTTTGTATGCAAAAGATCTAAGGATCAAGGCCTTAGAAGATTTGATTTTAGAAATAGGAGTTGATGCATCAAATGTGCAAGCTGCTGAAGTATTGATCAAGAAGAAAAATGATGATATTGTTGCTTTAAGGAAACAATTAAAACTTCCTCAAAGTGAGCACCCACAGAGTAAGGAGATACTTCAAGAATAGAAAGAAAAAGAGGATATGATGCTATTGATCATAAAGCTAACTGCCCAAATCAAAGATATGGAAATTCAAATGGATATACTTATAAAAGAAAAAGAAACTGTGAAGGAAACTGATACTTCCACCATTCCTACAGTCGTACCTATTATTACTGCTACTGTTCCTTCTACACTGGGAGAAAAGTTAGCACCAAAAGTGCCACTGGCAACTGCAGTGTCAGTGCAATAAGCTACTACCTCCAATACAAAATCTTCAACATCATAGGTACAACATACAGATGAAGCAGGGAAGACAGTCAAAGCAATGGAGGAAATGTCTCTGAAAAACAATGAAATTAACAGTTGGAAGAAAATGATTCAGAATAAGGAAATCTCCAACAAAACAACATTAATCAATGCCAACAATTATGAGCAAAGGGCCAAGAGACTTGAAGAGAAAATCAAAAGCCTTCAAAAAGACTTGAGTTTCACTGCACAAATTTCTTACATAAGAAATTACGTATGTTCCAATATGATTGAGGCTATACATCTTCAGTGGCCATCAATCCAGATCATATATGAACAGTGAGACCTACTTCTAGCAGCTCAAGTTGAAATCCAAAAAACAAAGAAGAATTGGCAGACAAACCAACACAAGATTTGAAGCTTATTACTTTCTTGAATGGTAAAAACGGGGCAGAGTTAGAAGAATTGCAGATACAGGATAGGACTGAGACCATTCTACAAATCAAGAAATTTCTGACAAAAATAAATTTGATGAATAGTCTGGAGGAAAAGTGTGATGCTATGAATGTTTCAATCACTAATTTTTTAGCAAAATACGCCATGTCGAGACAAGCTGGTATTCCAGATATTCATGTCTTCAATGAGAAGTTGATGAACCAAAAAGAGTATGACAAGAAGATAAGGGATTATGCTAAAGAATAGGTCAACAAGCCACTGCCATAGGGCTCTCCCACAGGAAAGTTCATTCTCCAATATATTGAAGACTTGTTTTTCCTTCAAAATGAAATCAAGTATTTGTTTGTCTTCAAACCAAATTTTGCTAAGTATACAGATGCTGATGAGAACTATAGGAAGCTGAAAAGTATGAATATCAAGTGCTGAACAGTGGCAGGTGTTTACAGATTTGTTGTAGCAGCAAAGAAGCAAAAGAGTGAAAGAAAGTGCAGGAGAAACAATCAATCTGAGAAGGAAACAATATAACAGTCATTTGATTTTAATTTTTTATTGCTGAGAAGTCTCTTTTTACAGTAGTTAAAGGTTAAAATATCAGTTAAAGAGTATCAGGGTGAAAGAATAGAGTCAAAGTGTATCAGATAGAAAAGCAACAACCAGCTGATTTTGACTGTTGTAATTTCATTTTTTACAGCAGTAAAATGATAAATAAACAGCGTGAAAGAACGTCAGGGATGAAGCTCATTGTTAAAGAGTATAAGTGGAAAGAGTATCAGTTAAGTCATCTTCCAAAAAGATATTTTTCAATGTGCCAGCAAGCATGGACAACTATTCAACAAACAGTTTTTGTTAGATAAGTTAGTTCTATATTTTCTAGATAAGAAGACAACTTGCTAAAGTTGTTAAGCAGTTGTCCCTCTTAATGTGTAAAGATATTTTATATTTCCTAGAGTTATTCCTAGATCTCTCTAGGATATTTGTAATAAACATTTGTATAAATACTTCAGTTTGTGAAGTGTTTAGGGTGGAATAAAATTGCTAAGAATATTATAGATATTTTGCTGGTATGTTGGAGGCTCACATGTGTTGATTTCAAAGCGGTAGTTTGGAAAATAGCCAATTGGACTTCATAATTCAGGATTCATGCGATAAGTTGAAGAGTAAAGTAATTTCTTACTGTCATTGTTTCCTCTTCTGAGTTACATACAATTTCATTTATGTTGTTCAATCTTAATGATTAATTAGGAGTATTACTTCAGGACTAGTGTAAAAAATCCCTGTCATAACTAATTAATCATTTACATGTTTTCTGCTGATTTTCGGATTTAGGAATTCTTAATTGCTCCTAGTCTCGTTTGACCCCTGCCTCCTTCTTCTTTTTCCAGATCAAAGGATCCTTCATTGACCTTTATCTCGAAGCAAGCCATTTCATCAAAACAATCTATCCAAATCTCTGAGGGTTATCTACCTTTCCCTGAATACATTAGCGTCCCTTTGGCCTTGCCTTCTAGTTCTACTTGCTAGACTTTGACTCCATAGCCTAATGGACTAGTAGATCCCTCTTTAATTTGTATTTAAGTAATATTATTTTCCACCAAAAATTTCAAAACCAAAACCAAGTGTTCAATCATAGCTAGCCTAAAATATTAATCCAAAACAAAGTTAAATCTAAAAGAGAGAGTCCTCTCTGAAATTTAGGAAGGCTAGATTCTAGATTTCCAAAGTAGGTTTGTGGTTACCCCTAGTCTTCTTTGACTAAAAACTTAAATCCCACAACTTAAGAAATTACTAGGGTGATAACAGGGCCCGGGGATATAACGGAGCAGAGGGTTTATTATAACGCGGGGTTTTTATAAAGCGGGGCTCGGGGACATTATTTAAAGCGGAGGTGCTTTAACATAAGGTGGGGCCATGGTTATATGGAAACGGAGGGTAAAGGTGTAGATCGGGGGGTTTAAACGTATAAGGGGTGTTGGGGGATTAATATGACGGGGTAGGGGAATCTGAATAAACAGATTTTATTTCAAGTGGGACTTGAGTTTAAAAATTTATTTCAAAACAATATAAAAAGGGGTTTTTACATTGTTTTTCATGAAAGAAAGGGAATGAATGAAAAGGAAGGGTTATTTAGCAAATGGGAGTGGGGTTTTGGGTAGGGGAAGGGGTAAAAATGAGGATTTAAGGTCAAACATGGAATTTCAGAGTAAGAGAGTGATCTGAATAGGTAAAGTGAGAGACAACGAATAGGTAAAATGAAAATAATGAAGACAATGAGATTTCTGAAAATAAATGATAGTCAGGGAATGTTATTTTCAACAGACTGTAGAAAAATCCATAGTCATCTAGTGATACTTTAGAATACAGGAGACTAATAGTTTCAACTCAATCCTGTAACTTTGAATTTTGAGAAAAATTTATGAACTCCTGATCATTCCTCCCCATTGGGAAAATGAATTTATTACTTGTTCAGTAGATGAGGGTACAACTCCCTCACCTTTCCAACCTCCATCCATTTTTCCTTGCTTGGTTTAGTGCCTTTGAGCCCAACTCGAAGGTAGTCAACACTTCCCCTCTTTGATGCTCTTGTCCTCTTGGCAAGAATTGTATCTTCTTTGAGCTCATCCAGAATAATGACGAGAAATATTCAATAGAAGGTAGTTGAACATCACTTCCTTGATCATCGATCAAAGGTGGCTCATACAAGCGTAAGTTTTCAACATTAAAAACTGAATACATTTGTATGTAAGAAGGCAAGTCAAGTTGGAATGCATTATTACCAACTTTTTTTATGATCTTGAAAGGACCATAGCGAATGGGTTTGAGTTTTTTACCTTCCCCTTGCATCCTTTCTTTGCTAATGTGCAACCATACCTCATCTCCCTCTTGAAACTTGTGATCAACCCGATATTTGTCATGTATCTCTTTGTATTTGCTTTGACTTTTCTCCACCTGTTCTTGAACTTGTCGATGTATAATCTAAATTTTCTCAATGAACTTTCAAGCCTTATCAATGTCACTATGGCCATCAATTGCAACATCCTTCCCAAATATGAAGTTTAATGGCGATTTTGGTAAATACCCAAAGCATACTTCAAAAGGTGAGGTTTGTGTAGAAGAGTGCTTTGCCCGGTTGTAAGCGTGTTGAATGTAATGCAGTTGTTCATCCCACAACTTAGGATGTTTACTGCAATATGCTCTCAATAGATGCATAATTATTCTGTTCACCAACTCGGTTTGTCCATCTGTTTGTGGATGAAAAGCGGTACTATTTTTCAACTTTGTGTCCATCATTCTCCATAGATTTGACCAAAAATTCCCAATGAACCTAGAATCCCTATCATTAACAGTAGAAGTTGGAAATCCAAAATGAACCCAAACATGTTGAAAATAAAGTTCAACAGTTTTTTCAACAGTAATGGTTTTCTTACATGCCATAAGTATACACATTTTACTGAATCTATCCACAACTACATAAAGATAATCATGTTGCTTTATTGACATAGGTATACCTCCAAAAAAGTCCATGGAGACACTCTCCCATGGCCTTGATGGTACCGGTAGTGGCGTGTACAACCCAAGCTTCCTATTACTAGGCTTACTTGTTGCACACATATAACAACCTCTTATAAAACGTGAAATATTATCTATCATGCGAGGCCAATAGAAATACCTCTGTAGATGCACCAAAGTGTCCAGCAAGATAATAATGAGCTTCTCTCATGATACTTAGCCTTTCTCCTTGTGGAATACATAGCTTTCCCAAATGAAATAGCAAATTGTAATGCATGTGATAATATTTTTCTTCAACTTGATTCCCTTCACTCAAACTAGCATACACATCTTGAAAATCAATGTCATGTGCATATTTTTCTATGTAACTCTCATGTACAACATAATCATTTTTGAGTAAAGTAGATGCACTGATGATTGGTCTTGAAAGAATATCTGCAACTTTATTGAAAATACCTTTCTTGTACCTTATAACCAAGTGAAACTATTGAAGAAATCCCATCCTCCTGAAATGTCTTGATTGGTGCAATTTTGTTTGTGACTGCAAGTACTGTAATGGTTGTTGATCGATATGTACAATACACTCTTTACCCATGAAGTAGTGTTTTCACTTCTTGACACTTTGTACCAATACATACATTTCTTTGTCATATGTAGGATAATTAGTAACCGCACCATTAAAAGTTTTACAATGAAAGGCGATAGGCTTACCATGCTGCAAGCATAATCACTAGCATCGGTTTCAATATCAAATGGTTGTCTCAAATTTGGTAATGCAAGGACTAGATTTGAACTGATCTTGTCTTTTAAAGCTTCGAAAGCTTGCTATTGTTTGCCTCCCCATTGGAAGCCTTTATTCACACTTGGCATTACATGCATAGGAGTTGTGATGGAAGAAAAGCTAGCAATAAACTTTCTCCAATATTGAGCTGCACCTAAGAAACTTCTTACCTCGGTAACTGTTTTGGGTGTGGGCCAATTCATAATGGCTTCCACTTTAGAAGGATCAATCCTCAATTATCCTCCTCCTACAATATGTCCCAAATAGACCAAAGAAGTCTTTCCAAACTCACGCTTTGACATCTTAAGAAACAATTTCTCTTTCTTCAAAATATCGAGCACTCTATTCACATGCAAGACATGATCTTCTCTTGTTTTGCTGAAAATTAAAATGTCATCTAAGTAGACAATAAAAAATTCATCAAGGAATGGTCGCAAAACACTATTCATAACTCGCATGAAATTTGTTTGTGCATTACATAAACCAAAAGGCATAACTAGTCACTCAAAGAGTCCTTGTTTGGTTTTGAATGCAGTTTTCCATATATCACTTTCTACAATTATTACTTGATGATATCCACTTCGTAAATATAACTTAGTGAAAAAATTTTCTTCTTTTAGATGATCAAGCAAATCATCTATTCTTGGGAGTGGGTAACTATTTTTTACCGTAATCTTGTTCAAAGCTCGAAAATCTACACACATGCGCCAAGTCCCATCTTTCTTTGGTATCAAGACTATGGGTGAACCGCATGGGGAGGTGCTTCGCCTTATGATGCCTTTATCTAAAATCTCTTTGATTTGCCTATTTATTTCATCATTCTCCATTATCGAAATGTAATACATACCAATGTTTGGAAGAGGGAAATCGTGCTGCAACTAAATATCATGTTGAATCTCTCTTTTTGGAGGCAATCCTGTTGGCTTCTGAAACATCTCATGATGTCCATTAACCACAACATATAAATATGATTTCAACTTAGGATCACATCCCACAAAATATTCATGATTAATATCATCTTTAGGCTTAATCATAAGAAGAACAAAATTCTTACTTGAATTTACCAGCCTCTTTACTATCCAACATTTACCATAGCAATGTTTGTCTTCTTGCGATGTGCTCAACAATGAACTCCTTGCCATATTTCAATAAATGATACTTGTTCTCACGAAGATGGAAGATTTCTTTCCTATCATACAAGTAAGGACTCCCTAATACACTACTAGTGATGTCAAGCGGAACCACATCTAATTCAACTGTGTCAACAAAATTTGCAGTGATTGCAAACCTCAATATACATTTCTTTGAAACCTATAAATTTTCTTCCTAACAAATCCAACCCAATGGATATGGTTTTGGATGTAGAATGGTCTCAAGGTTAAGTTTCTTGAAAAAATCTTCAGAGATTAAGTTTTTTTGTGACCCACTATCAAAAAATGTGTCAATCTTGGTATGCTTGGTTATGACCCTCACATGAAACAGTTATATTCTTTCTTCTTCATTTCGAGTGTTTATGTGACAGTTTGATGTACTAGTACTGGGTTTAGTTTCACTTTCTTTTCCCTTCATGTTCTTCAATCCCATGGATGTAATTTTAGATTCATCACCCGAATCAAATCCTAAATCATGTTGATCTGTAGCAGCAGTTTTATGTTTCCCTTTGTTATTGGGTTTCTTTGGCCTCAATTCAGGATGTAATTTCCAACAATGAGTTTCATCATGGCCTTATTTTGAACAATGTTTACGAACCACTTTTTCTCCCTCTTTCTTAACAGATGTATTCTTTTTTTTACCTTTTGAGGTCTTTTCCGTGGCTTTACCCTTAAAAGGTTTCTTTCTACCCTCTTCAGAAATGTTCTTCCCTCTAGCTTCTAGATGTGTGTCCTAAACACAAACATCATCTAGATTGGTGGGGTTAAACATGAGAATAGTATGTTTTAGGTAGCTATGTAAGCCTCCTATATACTTGAGAAAATTATCTTGGCTCTGCAAATCCACCCCTAATGAGATAGATCTTCTCCTAAATTCTTTGGTGTATTCTTGCACATTTTGTCCCTTTAATTGCCTAAAGTTCCACTAGTTCATTATGGAATTCTTCATATGAGCTAATGGATAAAACTGTTGTTTAATAGCAGTAATGAAATCTGACCAGGATAGAATAATCTTACCATGTTTCTTGATTTCCTCCTTTGTCTTGACTTCCCACCAAACAAGTGTTGCACCTTCCATTCTCAAAGAAGTTAATTGAATTTTGGTATCATCATCTTGAATGTTCTGTATTTTCAAATAGACCTCCAATTGTCTAATCCAATTATCAATATTTTCTGCATTTACTTCACCATTAAACATTGGCAATTCAAACTTAACATCAAGTTTAAAAAAAGGATTTTTACCAGTGTTCAGGACTTGTGTGGCTGATGTATTGAAGAACAAGTAAACGATAAAGATGATGAGGGTGAGGATGATGGTTCTCCATTGCCTCCATTTCCTCCATTTCCCTTCTTTGACTTATCTTCATCATGGTGACCTCCTGAAGATCCTTGTCCTTCCTTGTGAAGTTTAAATCCTTCTCCTTCCAGTCTCTCATTCCTTTCTTGATAAAGGATTCTAACCATCTTAGTCATGTCAAGAAATACTTTCCTGAACACTCTTTCTTCCTCCTTGGGATCAATTTATTCATGGATTTCTCCTTCCTCATGAGGCATGCTTAATGGATCTTCTTCTTCTTTAGGAGGTGAACTAGGTGGTGGAGATTGTGGCAATATTTCTCTCCTTTGATTTGGCTCTTTTTGAGACCCTTCTGCTTCCACCAATTCTCCTTCTCCTCTTTTGAGCTTAAGCCTTGTAAGCATCTAAAACTTGCAAATAGTTAAACAATTCTTTGCACTAAAAAACACCAGAGAATAAACTCTAGCTCTGATACCAATCTGATCTGAAATGGTTGTATTATTTTTGTTGTGTTAAGTGTCTTTTCAGTTTAAAACATGTGCATAATCAGTTCATTAGTTTGCATAAGGTTTAAGGTGTTTGTCTATGAATTGTAGATGATTTTTTAGTGAATTAGAAGCATAAAACAAGCTTAAATAACACTGAACAACAGTGTAAAATAGAGAAATAAGCCACCACATGAAATTTACACAGCAGGCATGATGAAGCAGTTCACCCCTCCTAGGGTACATCTGCTAGTCCAGCTCCCAATGGCATGTCCATATTTCATTATGCTCAAATTTTTTCTATTACATGTATTTATAGTGCTCTAATGGATGTTTTCTTTGCACTAGTGGCTCCAGAATGCACCAATTAGTCAGAAATGACTCTTCATTCACTCAGAATCGGAAAAAATTGAGTCTCCTACTCTTTTTCCCAGTTTCACCTAGAAAAGCTCCACTAAAATTGGACAACTCCACTTAACTAGAGTTAAAATAGAAAATCCCACCATTTTAGGGGCGCCCGCCAACCTGACCGTTGAATAAATCGTTGCAATAATTGTTAGTGGTAACCCCAAAACTGCGGATTACTAACTGTAACTGTCAGCGAAACTCTTATTTAAACCTGCGGTGGAAGAGTTGAATTGTGGTTGATGTGTTGGGTTTCGTAGAGCATGGGGCGGTGGTTATGTTAACCGTTAGCCATGTGACAAACAACGGGAACCATTGGCGAGTTGGGACCGCTGGCGGTTCCCAACCCCCAACTCTCACTGCATTAAAACTTAAATACAACTTACAATTATAGAGGTTAAGAACCAATCATGTAGTGCGGATGGTAAGCCATGTGCATGCCCGGCGGGAGGTCGCAAGGTCAATTCTTGCGGACCCTCAACAATTTTATTGTGCGGTTCCAGGGCCTCAGTGCTAGCCATGCGGCAGCTCCTGATTGGCTCCTCAAACCCCATACAACCAATAAAACAAGGACACTTTTCAACTTGCGATTGGTTTTGAGGAAGGAATATTTCTCAAAATATTCCCTTTTGCTGACTATGCATCCCTTTTTGCTGACTGTGCATCCTAGTCAAACTTGGTCAAAGTGTCGAAAACTTACCTCTTTTGCATTTCGATCAGAACGTGATATCTCCCTCATATGACATCGGTTTTTCAAAACGTTTGTGATGTCAGAATCAGGAATATGAGTTCTACACAACCATCCTGGTTTCAACCCAATCCTGTAATTTTGAATTTTGAGATAAATTTATGAACTCCTGATCATTCCTCTCCATTGGGAAGATTTTTGACCCCAAAATACTTGATTACCTGTTCAGTAGATGAGAGTACAACTCCCTCACCTTTCCAACCTCCATCCATTTTTCCTTACTTGGTTCAGAGCCTTTGAGCCCAATTAAAAGGTAGTCAACACTTCCCCTCTTTGATGCTCTTATCCTCCTATCAAGAATTGTATCTTCTTTGAGCTCATCCAGAAATTTTGGCAAGAAATATTCAATATAAGGTAGTTGAACATCACTTCCTTGATCATCGATCAAAGGTGGCTCATACAAGTGTAAGCTTTCAACATTAACAACTGAATACATTTGCATGTAAGAAGGCAATTCAAGTTGGAATGCATTATTACCAACTTGTTTTATGATCTTGAAAGGACCATAGTGAATGGGTTTGAGCTTTTTACCTTCCCCTTGCATCCTTTCTTTGCTAATGTGCAACCATACCTCACCTCCCTCTTGAAACTTGTGATCAACCCTATGTTTTTCATGCCTCTCTTTGTATTTTCTTTGACTTTTCTCAACCTGTTCTTGAACTTGTTGATGTATAATCTAAATTTTCTCAATGAAATTTTGAGCCTTATCAATGTCACTATGGCCATCAATTGCAACATCCTTCCCAAAGATGAAGTCTAATGGCGATTTTGGAAAATACCCAAAGCATACTTCAAAAGGTGAGGTTTGTGTAGAAGAGTGCTTTGCTCGGTTGTAAGTGTGTTGAATGTAATGCAGTTTTTCATCCCACAACTTAGGATGTTTTCTGCAATATCTTATCAATAGATGCACAACTATTCTTTTCACCACCTCCGTTTGTCCATCTGTTTGTGGATGAAAAGCAGTACTGTTTTTCAATTTTGTGTCCATCATTCTCCATAGATTTGACCAAAAATTCCCAATGAACTTGGAATCCCTATCATTAACAATAGAATTTGGCAATCCAAAATGAACCCAAACATGTTGAAAATAAAGTTCAATAGTTTGTTCAACAGTAATGGTTTTCTTACATGGCATAAGTATACACATTTTACTAAATCTATACACAACTACATAAAGATAATCATGTTGCTTTCTTGACATAGGTAGACCTCCAAAAAATTCCATGGAGACACTCTCCCATGGCCTTGATGGTACCGATAGTGGCATGTACAACCCAAGCTTCCTATTACTAGGCTTACTTGTTGCACACATAGAAAAACCTCTTATAAAACGTGACACACTATCTATCATGCGAGGCCAATAGCAATACCTCTATAGATGCTCCACTACTTTTCTTACCCCAAAGTGTCTAGCAATAAGAGAAGAATGAGCTTCTCTCATGAAACTTAGCCTCTCTCCTTGTGGAATACATAGCTTTCCCAAATGAAACAACAAATTTTTATGCATGTGATAATCTTTTTCTTCAACTTGATTCCCTTCACTCAAACTAACATACACATCTTGAAAATCAATGTCATGTGCGTATTGTTCTATGTAACTCTCATGTACAACTGAATCATTTTTTAGTAAAGTAGATGCACTAATGATTGGCCTTGAAAGCATATCTGCAACTTTATTGAAAATATCTTACTTGTACCTTATTGAAACTGTTAAAGAAATCCCATCCACCTGAAATGTCTTGATTGGTGCAATTTTGTTTGTGAATGCAAGTAATGTAATGGTTGGTGATCGATATGTACAATAGTCTCTTTACCCATCAAGTAGTGTTTCCACTTTTGGACACTTTGTACCAACGCATATAGTTCTTTTTCATATGTAGTATAATTAGTCACAACACCATTAAAAGTTTCAGAATGAAAAGTGATAGGCTTACCATGTTGCAAAAGTACTGCGTCCATGGCATAATCACTAGCATCGGTTTGAATCTCAAATGGTTGTCTCAAATTTGGTAATGCAAGGACTGGAGCTGAACTGATATTGTCTTTTAAAGCTTCGAAAGCTTGCTGCTGTTTGCCTCCCCATTGGAAGCCTTTCTTCACACTTGTCACTGCATGCATAGGAGCTGCAATGGAAGAAAAGTTAGCAATAAACTTTCTCCAATATTGAGCTGCACCTAAAGGCTAAGAAACTTCTTGCCTTGGTAACTGTTTTGGGTGTGGGAAAATTCACAATGGCTTCCACTTTAGAAGGACCAATCCTCAATTCTCCTCCTCCTACAATATGTCCCAAATAGACCAAGTAAGTATTTCCAAGCTCATACTTTGACATCTTAAGAAACAGTTTCTCTTTCTTCAAAATATCAAGCACTCTATTCACATGCAAGACATGATCTTCTCTTGTTTTTCTGAAAATTAAAATGTTATATAAGTAGACAATAACAAAGTCATCAAGGAATGGTTGCAAAACACTATCCATAACTCACATGAAACTTGTCGGTGCATTACGCAAACCAAAAGGCATAACTAGCCACTCAAAGAATCCTTGTTTGGTTTTGAATGCAGTTTTCCATATATCACTTTCTGAAATTATTACTTGATGATATACACTTCGTAAATCTAACTTAGTGAAAAACTTTGCTTCTTTCAGCTGATCAAGCAAATCATATTTTATTGGGAGTAGGTAACAATTTTTTACCGTAATCTTGTTCAAAGCTCGAAAATCTACACACATGCGCCAAGTCCCATATTTTTTTGGTATCAAGACTATGGGTGAACTGCATGGTGAGGTGCTTGGTCTTATGATGCCTTTATCCAACATCTCTTTGATTTTCCTCTTTATTTCAACATTCTCCATTATCGGCATGTGATACATACCGATGTTTGTAAGAGGACAATCTTGCTGCAGCTAAATATCATGTTGAATCTCTCTTTTTGGAGGCAATCCTGTTGGCTCCTAAAACATCTCATGATGTCCATTAACCACATCACATAAATCTTATTTCAACTTAGGATCACATCCCTTAAAATATTCATGATTAATATTAGCTTTAGGCTTAATCTTAAGAAGAACAAAATTCTTACTTGAATTTACCAGCCTCTTTACCTGTCTATCATTTACCATAGAAATGTTTGTCGTCTTGCGATGTGCTCTAACAATGAACTTCTTTCCATCTTTCAATAAATGATACTTGTTCTCATGGAAATGGAAGATTGATTTCCTGTCATACAAGTAAGGACTCCCTAATACAATACTAGTGATGTCAAGCGGAACCACGTCTAATTCAACTGTGTCAACAAAATTTGCAGTGATTGCAAACCTCAATATACATTTCTTTGAAACCTGTAAATTTGCATCCTTACAAATCCAACCCAATGGATATGGTTTTGGATGTGGAATGGTCTCAAGGTTAAGTTTCTTGACCAAATATTCAAAGATTAATTTTGCTTGTGACCCATTGTCAAACAATGTGTCAATCTTGGTATGCTTGGATATGACCCTCACATGAAACATTTTATTGAGATTCAACAAGATGATGAGCTTAGTGAAAAGTAAGCACCTTCACTAAGTGGGGCCCGCAAGCTATTTTTAGGTGTATTTCTATTTTTAGACATGGTGAGCATATTCTATAAGTTGCACGATGCTATTTGTAGATGGTTGATAAAATATGAAAAATAGATGAAATTCTATTTTTAGAATATTGGGCAAAGTCTATTTATATATCGTCAATCTAAATATAGATGCACGTTGATTATTATTAGCCCTTAATAATAATCCGACAATAAATATCAACTTATTCTCTTAGAGCACTTTATTTCAGTGAACGGATTTGGAAAATCATTGGGCTAAAGGAATTACGCAATTCCTAGGGTGGTTGGTGACTCATGCATGGAGAACTCAGTTAGAAATGAAGTGGCAAAGTTGTGACATAGTTGGAAGAGTAGTTATGAGAGTTTTTATTTAGTTTAACTCAGTTAAGTGAGTTAAGCTCAATTGAGCTAGCCGTATCTAGTCTAACTGAAAGATACACTAGTGAGAGTTTATTTAATTAATTAGTAAATTAATTCATAACTAATAACTCACTTGCAACTGAACAAATACAGGAGTTAACTACTTGCATGTCAGATCCAGTGGAGACCTAGTGGAGAGATAGGTGAAAGGGTGAGATGGAATATCTGTTGTGACTATAGTGATGCATTCAATGTATCTGAAACACATTGGAGATTCCAATGAGGATTGTGCAGTCAAGGCAAGGCAAATTCGAATTCATTCATAGGTCTTCTTCAGCAGGGATTGCACAGTGGAGGTAGGATTTCAGGAGGCAAGAAATTGGTGCATATATATGCAAATTTCTGCATGACAGTGTGTAATGATTGTTGATTGTACTGAGAGCTTGATGTACTAAGATTTGTATGAGATTATTACATGATTCCATTGATATACATAATATATAATAGTTGGGGTTTTTAGCTTTAATCTTTCCCGTTAAACAATTGTTTTATGTGCAATTGATTTTCTTCATGAGTTTTGCAATTGGCGATTTAATTTTGCAAAGAATTAAGTGGAAGGATTATGTATTTAAAAAAAAGATAAATATTGTTATACCAGGAGGATCCGGTAATACTATCAGTATTTATAAAAGTTCTACATGGTATCGGAGCTGAAGAGATTGCAATATTGAAGTGGTGCTAAGTTTTTGTGCCAGTGGACAATTTGAATTTGCTGCAGAAATTTCTTGGTACGACAGTTGAGTATTCATTGAAATGGATTTCAATGGGTTGCAGTTGGAGTATGCCCTTGAGGGTAGCTTGAACTACATAGCCTGGAAGGACAGGATGGAGGCAATGCTTGAAGATAATGGACTGAAGGAGTTCATTGATAGCAATGTTCCTAAGCCTACTTCTAGCGATGTTGCAGTAATTGATGCATGGAAAAAGAAGGTAGAAAAGACAAGAAGAATTATGTTCGAAGGTGTGAAAGACCATATTGTGTCAAGCCTTCATGGGAAAGCCACTCCATTTTCAATGTGAAAGGCTTTGATAGATCTTTTCCAAAGCAGCAGCGACCATAGGAAGTTGGCGCTGAAAGATAAGCTCAGAAAAATCAAAATGGAGAAGGGCGACAGTATTCCAAAATATCTCACGAAGTTTGTCCAATGTAGGAATGAGCTGGGGAGTGTGGGAATTACATTTGTGGATGATGACTTGGTGATATTGGCTCTCCTTGGGCTAATTCTGAAGAGTTAGCATAGCTACGAAGACTCTGTTAATGGACTTTGGTCGGATCTTGTGCAGGAGGAGATAAGGAGGAATACCAGGGATGGCTCTTCATCAAAGAATGATGATAAAGAGAATTGCGCTTTGGATGCCAAAGCAAGGAAAGGGAAGGGGAAGAAATCCCATCCAAAATTCGAGGCTAAAGGAAAGAAGATGGATTTGTCCAAGGTGAAGTGTTTTCACTATCACGAACATGGGCATCTCGCCACTAACTGCCCACAGAAAAAAAAGAACAAAGTTGATGGCGCTGCAGCAGGTGAGGCCTTAGCCTCGCAATTTGAACTTGATTTCTCTTTGTTCACATGCTTAGTTTCAAGCATAATGTGATCGGTGTGGTATCTTGATAGTGGTGCTTCCTTCCATATGACGAGAGACAAGGAGTTGTTTAGTGACTTGGAGGAGAAGGATATCCAAATGCATATAGAGATGGGTGACGATGGTAGATACAGTGCGATTGGAATTGGAAAAATTACCTTTGAGAGGGAGTCAAGTAAACCATTTATGTTGAAAGATGTTATGCATGTTCCAGGTCTGAAGAAGAACTTGGTCTCGGTCGCTATGTTGGAGGACATAGGTTATGACGTTGTTTTCAGTGAGGGAAAAGCCTTCCTGCAACATAAAAAAAGGGGTCAAACCAAGAGGATATGGATTTGAGTTAAGAATATCTACAAGATGGAGGTAGATGGCTACGTTGCAATGATGGGAAAAGCAGAAGAAGTGGTGAGCCGGGATTAGGGCGAATTATGGCACAGGAGATTGGGCCATCTTCACCATGGCACCTTGAAGATTTTGTAGCAGATTTGTACTGGACTTCCCAAGGGTACTCTTGTGCAGTCAGATCAGTGCAAGGGATGTACTATGGGTAAGTTTGTGAAGACCACCTTTCATGAGAAGGAGAACCGTGCTTCGGTGATCCTCGAGAGAATTCACACGGATGTGTGTGGACCTTTCTCGGTTGATTCAACCACAAAACAAAAGTATTATGTTATATTTGTTTATGACTATTCTCATAGATGTTGGATCTTCTTCATGCAGAAGAAGAGCGAAACATTCCCAAAGTTTCGTGAGTTTAAAGCATTAGTGGAGAAGGAGTCGAGGAAGCAAGTGAAGGCTCTGTGGAGCGATAATGGTGGTGAATATATCTATAACGAATTCAAAGAATTCTATAGCAAAGAAGGAATTCAAAGAAAACTCATAGCGCCTCATAACCCACAATAGAATGGGGTCGCGGAGAGGAAGAACAGAATGATCGTGGGTACTGCACGAGCTATGCTGCATGACTAGGGCCTACCAATGCACTTGTGGGTGGAAGCATGCAACACTGTGGTTTATGTGAAAAATTGTTGTCCTCATAGAGTGCTTGGCATGAGTACACTTGAAGAAGCTTTTACTGGTAAGAAGCCTGATATTTCTCATTTGAATATTTTTGGCTCATTTGTTTACATTCATGTGACAAAAGACGTCAGGAAGAAGCTGGAGCTGACTGCAGAAGTTGGGATATTTGTGGGGTACACAGAAACACCCCATAATTATCGTGTGTATTTTCAAAATAGTCGAATGACTATGGTGCGATGAGATATAAAATTCAATGAGGTGAAGGCCATGAAATTTTCGCTTGAGAGGGAGCTACACTTGCATGCAAAGGAGGAGCTACTTGTTCCCAAAGATGAGCCTCTAGATGTGGATCAGCCACAAGAGGAGATTCATGGAGTGGAGGAGTCCACTCATATAGAACCACACATCAGAACAGGCAGAAAGCGTACCATAGAAGCTGAGAGACTGAAGCTTGATGCGGCACAGAATGTAGGAGTCCCTACATCACAACGCAGACAGAGACACTCAACTGACCAATTTACTAGATACATGACTCTTATGAGCAAGTGTATCGTGACAAAGCCATCTTCTTTTGAAGAAGCAGCATAGGAGCCCACATGGGTAGATGCCATGGTGGAGGAGTATGACTCCATTGTCAAAAATAGTGCTTGGGATATTGTTCTAAGGTCGGTGGGTAAATCAATGGTAGGTTCAAGATGGATCTACAAGGTAAAGCAAGCTATTGATGGGAGCGTCGAGAACTATAAGGCAAGATTCGTTGCCCGAGGCTTCTCACAGATCGAGGGGATTGATTATGAAGAAACCTTTGCACCTGTCGCATGGTATTCTCCCATAAGGACCATCCTTGCTCTCTCAGCACATATGGGATATCACATTCATCAGATGGATGTAAAGATTGTGTTCCTTAATGGGATCATTGAGGAAGAAGTGTACATTGAGCAGCCTGAAGGATTTGAGATCTTCAGCAGCAAGTCGCATGTGTGTGGACTTAAAAGAGCGTTGTATGGGCTGAAGTAAGCACCATGTGCTTGGTACACTCGGATCGACAACTATTTCACCGGACTTGGCTTCACCAAGAGTGAGGCGGATCCAAACCTATACCAAATTTTGGTGGAGGGTAAGATTTTAATCATTGTTATTTATGTTGATGATTTAATACTAACAGGTGATGAGAAATTGATACACTCATGCAAGGCAGATCTTGCAAAGGAGTTTGATATGAAGGATTTGGGCCTCCTTCATTATTTCCTTGGATTGGAAATATGGCAGCGAGAAGGTGAACTGTTTGTGTCTCAAGGCAATATGAGGACTGCAAGCCCATGGATACTCCTCTTACAGGAAATTGGAGGAAAGAGGATGTTACATCGACAGAGGTAGTGGATGCCATTTTTTATTGACAGTTGGTGGGTTCGCTCATATATTTAGTTAATACAAGACTAGACATATGCTATGTCATGAACCAGCTTAGTTAAGCGATAGTTAAGCCTACCAAGCTCTTTTGGAAGGCAGGCAAGCATGTCCTGAGGTATCTCAGGGGCACATCTGAGTATGGCTTATGGTATAGACAAATGGATGAGGTGAAGTTGCATGACTTCATGGATGCAGATTAGGAAGGCAGCCCAACGGACATAAAGAACACATCAAGAGGGGTTTTCAGTATCGGATCTACAACAGTTTCTTGGTACAGCAGGAAACAAAGATCCGTGGCACTCAGTTCAGCAGAATCAGAATACATGGCAGCAAGTCAAGCTGCATGTGAGGCTATCTGGATGAGGAAGATCCTAGTCGGTTTGTTCAGTTCTCATTTAGATCCTACAGTGATATATTGTGATAATCAGAGTTGCATTAAACTCTCGATTAATCCTGTGTTTCATGATATATCTAAACATATTGATATCCGGTATCATCATATCAAAGATTGTGTGCAGCGAAAGATCATGTTGCTTCAGTACATTCCTACGGAATATCAGGATGCAGATATTATGATGAAGGCACTTGGTAGGAGCAAATTCAAATACCATAGAGGCAGGATCGGGGTGAAGGATAATCCCTATCTTGTTGAGTGGGAGTGTTGAGATTCAACAAGATGATGAGCTTAGTGAAAAGTAAGTACCTTCACTAAGTGGGGCCCACATGCTATTTTTAGGTGTATGTCTATTTTTAGACATGGTGAGCATATTCTATAAATTGCAGAATGCTATTTGTAGATGGTTGATCAAATGTGAAAAATATATGAAATTCTATTTCTAGAATATTGGGCGAAGTCTATTTATAGATCGTCAATCTAAATATAGATGCATGTCGATTATTATTAGCCCTTAATAATAATCTGACAATAAATATCAACTTATTCTCTTGGAGCACTTTATTTCAGTGAACAGATTTGGAAAATTAGTGGGCTGAATGAATTACGCAATTCCTAGGGTGGTTGGTGACTCATGCATGGAGGACTCAGTTAGAACTTAAGTGGAAAAGTTGTGACAGAGTTGGAAGAGTAGTTATGGGAGTTGTTATTTAGTTAAACTCAGTTGAGCTAGTTGTATCTAGTCTAACTAAAATATACACTAGTGAGATTTTAGTGAATTAATTAGTAAATTAATTCATAACTAATAACTCACTTGCAACTAAACAAATACAACAGTTAACTACTTGCATGTCAGATCTAGTGGAGACCCAGTGGAGAGACAGGTGAAAGGGCAAGATGGACTATCTGTTGTGACTATAGTGATGCATTCAATGCATCTGACACACATTGAAGATGCCAATGAGGATTGCGTAGTCAAGGAAAGGTCAATTCAAATTCATTCAGAGGTCTTCTTCAGCAAGGATTGTGCAATGGAGGCAGGCTGTCAGGAGGCAAGAAATTGGTGCATAGATATGCAAATTTCTGCATGACAGTGTATAATGATTGTTGATTGTACTGAGAGCTTGATGTACTAAGATTTGTATGAGATTATTGCATGATTTCATTGATATACATAATATATGATAGTTGGGGTTTTTAGCTTTAAGCTTTCTCGTTAAAAAACTATGTTTATGTGCGATTGATTTTCTTCATGAGTTTTTCAATTGGTGATTTAATTTCTGCAAAGAATTAAGTGGAAGGATTATGTATTTAGCAAGAAGATAAATATTGTTAGATCAGGAGGATCTGGTAATACTATCAGTATTTATAAAATTTCTACACAGTTCTATTCTGTCTTCTTCATTTGGAGTGTTTATGCAACATTTTGATGTACTGGTACTGGGTTTAGTTTCAATTTCTTTTCCCTTCATGTTCTTTAATCCCATGGTTATAATTTTAGATTCATCACCTGAATCATATCCTAAGTCATGTTGATATGTAGTAGCAGTTTTATATTTCCCTTTGTTATTGGTTTTCTTTGGCCTCAATTCAGGATGTAATTTCCAACAATGAGTTTCATCATGGCCTTCTTTTGAACAATGTTTACAAACCACTTTTTCTCCCTCTTGCTTAACAGATGAATTCTTTTTTTTTTTACCTTTTGAGGTCTTTTCCTTGGCTTTACCCTTAAAAGGTTTCTTTCTACCCTCTTCAGAAATTTTCTTGCCTCTAGCTTCTAGATGTGTGGCTTGAACACAAACTTCATCTAGACTGGTGAGGTTAAACATGAGAATAGTATGTTTAGGTAGCTATGTAAGCCTCCTATGTACTTGAGCAAAGTATCTTGGCTCTGCAAATCCACCCCTAATAAGAGAGCTCTTCTACTAAATTCTTGGGTGTATTCTTGCACATTTTGTCCCTTTAACTGCCTAAAGTTTTGCTAGTTCATTATGGCTTTTTGCATATGAGCTAATGGATAAAAAATTTGTTTAATATAAGTAATGAAATCTGACCATGATAGAATAATCTTACCATGTTTCTTGATTTCCTCCTTTGTCTTGGCTTCCCACCAAACAAGTGCTTCACCTTCCATTCTCAAAGAAGCTAATTGAATTTTAGTATCATCATCTTGAAGGTTTTGTATTCTCAAATAGACCAATCGTTTAATCCAATTATCAAGCTTTTTTGCATTTACTTCACCATTAAACATTGGCAATTCAAACTTAACATCAAGTTTTAAAAAAGGATTTTTACCAATGTTCTTGGACTTGTGTGGCTAATGTATTGAAGAAGAAGTAGACGATGATGATGATGAGGGTGAGGATGATGGCTCTCCATTGCCTCCATTTCCTCCATTTCCCTTCTTTGACTTATCTTCATCATGGTGACCTCTTGAAGATCCTTCTCCTTCCTTATGAATTTTAGATCCTTCTACTTCTAGTCTCTCATTCCTTTCTTGATAAAGGATTCTAACCATCTCAGTCATGTCAAGAAATGCTTTCCTGAACACTCTTTCTTCCTCCTTGGGATGAACTTCTTCATAGATTTCTCCTTCCTCATGAGGCATGCTTAATGGAGCTTATGCTTCTTTAGGAGGTGAAATAGGTGGTGGAGATTGTGGCAATCTTCCTCTCCTTTGATTTGTCTCTTTTTGAGGCCCTTCTGCTTCCACCAATTTTCTTTCTCCTCTTTTGAGCTTGAGCCTTGTAAGCATCTAAAACTTGCAAAAAGTTAAACAATTATTTACATTAAAAAACACTAGAGAATAAACTCTAGCTCTGATACCAATCTGATCTGAAATGACTGTATTAGTTTTGTTGTGTTAAGTGTCTTTTCAATTTAAAAACATATGCATAATCAGTTCATTAGTTTGCATAAGGTTTAAGGTGTTTGTCCATGAATTATAGATGATTTTTTAGTGAATTAGAAGCATAAAACAAGCTTAAATAACATTGGAAAGTAGTGTAAAACAAAGAAATAAGTCACCACATGAAATTTACACTGTAGGCATGATGAAGCAGTTCACCCCTCCTGGGCTACATCTGCTGGTCTAGCTCCCAATGGCATGTACATCTTTCATTATGCTCAAAATTTTGTTTTTACATGTAGTTGTAGTGCTCTAATAGTTTTTTTCTCTGCACCAATGGCTCCAGAATGCCCCAATTAGTCAAAAATGGCTCTCAGAATCAGCGAAAATTGAGTCTCCTACTCTTTTGTCCAGTTTCACCTATGAAAAGCTCCACTAAAAGTGAAGAAATCCACTTAACTTGAGTTAAAATAGCAAATCCCACCATTTTAGGCGCGCCCGCCAACCTTACCGCCGACTAAACCATTGCAATAATTGTTAGTGGTTGGGGTGGCCACATGCCAACCCCAAAACCACGAGTTACTAACCGTAACTGTCGGCGGAACTCTTATTTAAACCTGCGGTGGAAGAGTTAAACTACGGTTGATGTGTTGGGTTTCGTAGACCACGGGGCAGTGGTTACATTGACCATTATGCCATGTGACAAAAAACGGGAACCGTTGATGGGTTGGGACCGCCGGCGGTTCCCAACTCCCAACTCTCACTGCATTAAAACTTAAATACAACTTGCAACTATAGAGGTTAAAAACCAATCGTGTAGTACGGACGGTAAGGCCTGTGCATGCCCGACAGGAGGTCGCGGGGTTGATTCCTACGGACCCTCAACAATTTTACTGTGCGGTTCGAGGGCCATGTGGCAGCCTCAGGGCTAGCCATGTGGCAACTCTTGATTGGCCCCTCAAACCCCATACAACCAATAAAACAAGGACACTTGTCAATCTGCGGTTGGTTCTGAAGAAGGAATATTCCTCAAAATATTTCTTTTTGCTGACTGTGCATCCCAGTCAAACTTGGTCAAACTATTGAAAATTTGCCTATTTGGCATTTCGATCAGAATACGATATCTTCCTCATACGACATCGGTTTTTTGAATCGTTGGCGGCGCCGAAATCAAGAAGATGAGATCTACACAACCATCATGGTTTCAATTCAATCCTATAACTTTGAATTTTGAGCAAAATTTATGAACTCATGATCAATATTATTATTATTATCTAATATAAACTTTGAGATTATTTTTTTATGGTTGAAAGTGAAAATGAAATATTTTTACCACACTTTCATAAATAATAATATCAACAAAAAAAAACCTAAAAATAATATTATTAATATTTTATAATACTTTTAATTTAAAGTAATCAAATATATATCATCATAGACATTATTTTTGTATTTAAAAATACTATTTTAAAAATGATATTTATTAATAATACATTTCTCACATTAACTTGTAAAAAATGTCTCCCAAAAATTATATATATATATATATATATATATAAAATTCTAAGTTGCATTATACTGAAAGAATTTTGAGCCATTTGTTATTCGAACATTAAAGTTAAACTTTAAACTTCTCAAATTAAGTGATTTACATTTTCTTTAATAAGAAATTTTTATATATTTTATTATTTTAGATAATTAAATATAAATCAGTTTTATAATAAATTTTATTTAGAAAACAACAATTTAATGAATAAGATATTTATAAAATAATTTGTTTCTATTAGATAAAAAAAAAGTGATTTAGAAACGGATATAAACGGTTCAAAAGATGAACACATCTAACTAGTTTAAGGGATATGAATATATGGCAAACAAATATTTTTCTTTTTTAAACAAATATTTACAAAATAATTAAAATATATTAATAATAAAAAAATATTAAAACAATATATATCAAAAGTTAAATTTATATTAATATTTTATTTATATATTTATTTATTTTAATGTGAACAGGTTTTTTAATGCATTATTTTTTCATGTACAATTTGTGTTTAGATAAATTAATTATAGTTATAGAAATAACACCTGAAAACAAACATGTCCATTTTTGGTGGGACTAAAAACCAGGTGAGAAAGATAATAGCAACTCCGCCCTATAGCTTTTAATCATTAATCATCAGCTTAATAATCAACTGTACCATTGAAGAACAAGATTCTTGGGGATTCCCCACAAACTGGTGACCCACAACATAGATATGCAAGTAGACTCTGTTAACTCACACAACAGCAATTAGAATGTCATTCTCAAACACGTCACCATAAGTTTTCTCCATGGGATATCCAGCGAAAAGATAATTCATTTCAATCCTGATAACAGATCACAATTGAAACGAGAAGCGAGAAACTTACTATTCTGATCTTCAGAAATTGATTGAAAAGAAAAAATTGATTGAAAAGAATTTGTCAATCACATATTTGCTTGCGATGATTGATATATAAAATATCTGATACTGAAGTTAACTTTCTAATAATCATTTCAATCATATCGTTCAATCACGATAATTTTCCAAAACTTCCAATTTTATCAACAGATTTCAAATCTGTGACTTGGTTTTCTCCAAGCACAATTACAGTACATCTGATTCTGTCCATCTATAAATGACTTGGTATTGTTCATTCTGATCAAGAAAAGTTGCCCCTCTGCTCAGATTGTTCATGAATTGACTTACAATATCATCATCATTTTTCTGATAACCATTTTCCCACTCTGCAATGGCTTCCTTCAAGCAATATTTCTTGTTATGTCTCCTTCCTTTAGTGTTCTTGTTCTTGCCTGTTCTGGCCTCAGCCAACCATCTTCATGGACCCATTCCTTTGAAGCTTCCATTGATCCACAGAGACTCCCCATCTTCTCCTCTTCATGACGCCTCTCTAGGTCGCCTGCAACAGTTCCAGAACGCAATGCAAAGGAGCCTGCATCGTGCAGTATCCATATTCTCAAAGAATTCTCAAAATGGCAGCAGAGGCAGCAGAAATCAAAATCAAGGGGACTACTACAGTCCCATCACTGCTTCCTCGGAAGGGGATTATTTCACCACCTTATCCTTAGGCACTCCTCCTCAGACCTTCACCACAATGTTTGCAGATACAGGGAGCACATTAGTCTGGATCAAATGCTCAAATTCTTCTAATAGGACTCCCAGTCTAGGTCATGCCAGTCACTTGTTTGAACAAAATAGGTCCTCTACATTCAAAATCCTCACCTGCAAGAGTCCCATATGCAGGAGAGTGCAGGCAGACATTGGTCTCCAAGCTGGTTCCTGTGTGAATGCCTCATCCCCTTCTCAATGTAGATTTCAGTACAGTTATGTAGACCAAACAGGTTCCTCTGGCCTGATAGCAGAGGATAACCTAAACCTGATGAAAGTCAACAAGGGCATCAAAAAATTCAAGGGTTTTGCATTTGGGTGTGCATTACAGGCCCAAGGGGTTGCAGGTGATGGAGGAATAGGGCTTGATAGGGGTTCTTATTCATTAATTTCCCAGTTAGGCCCCGTGATAGGTTACAGATTTTCTTATTGTCTCACTTCTGCAAATACCAATGCATCCAGCTCAATGTTCTTTGGCAAATCTGCAGCTGTCCAGGGGAAGCATGTGCTCCATACACCTCTCTTAAATCCCAATAACACTCGTACACATGCATATTATTTAGATCTTAGGAGAATCAGTCTGGGAGATAGAATCCTGCCTGTTTCTCCCCAAGTTTTTCAAGTTAGAGATGGATCAGGAGGCACTGTAATTGACACTGGCACCACCTTTGTTCTTCTTGCCATCCCTGCCTACCAAGCTTTCTTTCTGACTTTAATCTTGACTGTGCCTTACCCTCAGGTTTTCTACAGGGAATCGCTTCTTGGGATACCCTGTTTTGATATTTCTGGTGCAGGGGGTGCTCAGCCTGAGCTTCCTAATATGGCTTTTCATTTCAGAGGAGGTGCCAAGCTCGACGTTCCATGGCAGAATCTCTTCTTTCTAGTAGATGATAACGTCGTTTGCATGTCTGTGCAGCAATCGCCTGATGGGATCACGGATCTGTCCATCATTGGCAACAGAGCCCAGCAGAATTTTCAATTTCTGTTTGATTTGAAGAAAAGCAGAATGAGCTTTGTCAAAAGAAATTGCACAGAGGTCCATTGAATCAGTAGTTGGATCAGTTATAGTGTAGGAGCTTAAATTTAGTGCAAAGTCAATAAACCAATAGTATTGAAGGTCATGGGGTTTCATTTTTGAAGGTGATGAACAGATTCTCTTTCATTTTTGAGGGTGATGAACAGATTCTCTATTCCGGTATATCAATACAGGTTGATGTCTGCTGAAATGTATACGCATTAGTTAAAGTTATGTGGTTCAATTGAAGTTACGCGACATGAATTTCAATAGTCCATGACTGGTTGTAGGTTGATAAGAAGGATACTGTAAAGAGGATTGGTGACATTAAGAAGTTTGCATGGCCTTGTCTGCAATTATTTGAGAGTGGATTCTTACAGAAGATTGTAAATGTGCAGTCATGGCAGGATTATAATAATGAAACTAAAGTACTTTTTTCTTGATATTATTCGTGCTGCTGCTTCAAACATGACATTAATTTAAATATAATTGGACGAGGACCTTTTAGGCTACTATGGAGAACAGAAACAGGTATTCTTTAAAATTTTATGAACTCTTAAAAATGAAGATATTTTAAAAATAACATAAAGAGAGATCGTCATAGTTTTATGATTTAAAATATATATACATATATGTATGAATTTGCATCAATTGGAATTTACTCACTTTGGGTTATTACATTTATCGATTTAGCCACTCAATTATAATTAAAAATTTCATTATATCATGATCGATTTAAATATATTCATAAGTTTTTTTAATTGAGTAAAAATTAATAACTTTCATCAGCTTATTACCTATAAAATATTTATTTATTATTAAATTGAGATATTCTTATATATATCCTTTAAATATTTTATTATTAAATTTAGATATTCTTGTGTATATCTTTTAAATAAAGGTTATAAAATGAGAAGGGTTAAAGGAGAATTATTAATTATATCTTATCTCTTTTCTTTGTATTCAAAATAATTAATGTTTAATAATTATACTTTAATATGTTTTAAAAGTTTGAATTTTAAAATTAATTATAGATTATAATTTAATAATAAGAAAATGTCATCAAATTTTAGATAATTATAGACTACAATTTAATAATAAGAAAAATTCATAATCCTAAATTGTTAATGTAATGTTTTTATAAAATAATAAACTTTGTTTAATAGGTAATTTTAAGCTTTCATATATATCCCCAATTTTATAGTTTTAATAAAAAAATTAATAACTTGATATACTTATTAATAACTTAATATTTAAGTATATCATGTGTTAAAAAAAAAATTGTGATAATCATATTAGAGAATTTTTCCATTTGTTTCAAACCATTTAATGTGATTCATTGTAAGAATCATGGAGAATCACATCATAGCATCACAATAAATTACTAGAACTATGTAGAGATAATTACTTCTAACCTAATTTTGACTAAGGAAAATTTTAATTATTAATAAAGAACATAATAATAATAATAATATAAATAAAAAATAAAAACCAACGGGTTAGTCAAAATTAAAGAATAAGTCATTGTCAATTAAAAATACCAAAAAAAATCGCAATTCCAAAAAAAATGAAAAGATTAAAAAAATAAAAAGAAGATATAAAGAAATAATCTAAGTACTAGGTTTATTATAAAATTTCTACTTAATTTAAAACAATTTAATTTATTAAACAAATTATTTATTTATTCAATAATTTCATCCTAAGATATAAAAATTCCAAAAATAAACACCCATATAAATAAATATAAGAAAAACAAACAAATAAAACACTAAAAATTTAAAATTAATTTAATTAAAAAAATTTCAATTCAATTTTTCATAACCATCTTCCATCTTCTATTGTGACATACGAATTAATTTCATAACATATCAATACTAACCAACTCATCATAAAACAACAATAAAAAGAACACTCAAAAAAATATGGTAAATTAACCTAAAATATGAAAACTAAAAAAATATGACACGGAAAGAAATATGGTAAATTAACATAAAATATGAAAACTAAAAAATATAATAAGAGATCATATGCATGATTTATGGAGTAGTTTTTTTTTTATTTTTTTCTTTTAATTTTCATTTTTTTTAAATTATATATATATATAACTTATGTTATATGATTTATAATAATTTTAATTTTATTTATTCTCTTTTATTTTCTTTTCATTTGAAATTAATTTTTTGTTTATTATATATATGTCCATATAACTTATGTTATATGACCTATAATAATTTTATTAAAAAAATAATATCAAATTTTTTTTATTAGAATTATTATAAGTTATACCATTTATTATAGAGACATATTTAAATTATAAAAACAAAAATAAAAATTACATGCTATGTAGATGTTGATTTGAATAAAACACTATATAAAGAATCTATATGTCATGTCTTGTTTTATTGTCACTTATCTCATCTAAATTAATATTGCTATGTCTTTTCTTAGCATATTATGATGTTTTTTCTTAGCATAGATTAAAATTTATATTAAATTAACAAATTTAACATCAAATAAATAAAAATCTTAATCACATTAATCATCATATCAAGAATACAAAAAAATTCACAAATAATGTAAAATTTTTCTTAATATTTACACTCATCACACCAAACATAAGAAAGAAATCATAATTTAGAAGGCCATGCTCAATAACAAATAATCAAGAGTACACAATAGAATAAGGTAGGATGAATACTATAGTTTATTTATTGAAGTATGTAAGATGGTATAGATAACACATAGTACCAATAAAATCATAATCCCCAAAAGGAAGGGTGACATCATATACCTCTCAATCTAGTTAAGAGCCTAGTCTGCCTTCATTGCCACACGATGATCTAAAATGGATTGAATGCATTATTAGTTTATTTGTATTATTTAACATATGTATTTAACAATGAATTGTACAATTCTATATACCATCCAAAATGATGAAACTTCAACAATGGAATGTGAAAAAGGGGAAATAAAAATAAACCCACTCTTTTTTCAAATGGTACCTAAGTGAATATTCCTACACAAGTTCATTTGATGGAGTTACTTGTACTCAAATTCCCAAATTCCTCACTGATTTGCATATATATATATATATATATATATATATATATATATATATATATATATAGTTTATATATACAAATATAATATAACACTCTTGTAAAAATATTCACAAAATCCATGCATGGTGGGTGATTACTAATGAGAACACACATGATCCTAAAGGCAGTGCATCACCAACTCGCCATCTTTGTTAATGATCTCAAGAAATTACATTAGATGGGCCTTTAGGTAGATGCATGAGAGCTTAGGATTTCCTTTAGAAATGGTCGAGTTTTTGGCTATGATCATGATGTTTCCTCCTACATTCATGCATAATTTCATTTTGGAGAATTTGGGAAGTCCTTTGGAAATGGAAGTGGATTCAAGATATAAGTCGAGAATTGCATTCATGTTGGCTCGTTGGTATGTGTTTTTATTTCAAGTTATCATATCTACTCTTTCTTATTTAATTTTCATCTATCTTCTTGATTTATACAATGTGGAGCTTTGAGCTATGTATAGTTTGGCTCTACCTCTATATTGGGTTTTTCTTAGATTTTCTTAAGGAATTATGGTCCTCATCCCTCCTATTTATATTTTTACTTATTTTACTTTTGGTTTTCCTTCACTCTCCCCTCTTGATTCGAGTAAATTTCTGATACCCTTTTAGCCAAGACCTTTTACTTCGGTTGATGTGTTAGAACTACATTTTATCAAAAGCATTAATGAACACATATTCAGATAAAATCAAGAGGAACACATTTAAACAATCATACGACAAAAAAATTTCAATAGGTTTAATAACGGAGTTCGTCCACTGTGGACTACATCCCTGGGCCTCGGTGTCTCGATGGTGTTGGCCGCTCCATTCAGTGATGTAACTGTTGATGATGTACATGGACGTTGTTGACTTGTCATACAAGGAAAAGCCCTCAACATGAGTGGCAAATTCTCTCCACGGGACGTTCTGTTACAAGGGAATCTCACTCATCAAAAAGCTCCTATCAGCATGACAACTTCACACATGGTGACAAAGAGTATCCCGCCATCAAGACAACAAAGGGATCTCACAACATAAATAATCATCCATGATAAATGCATACCACATCAAATACACATAAATATTCTGCATCTTACATCAGCAGGAATCAACTACAGCAAATAAACATAAAGATTTTGCATTACACATCAAGCAGGAAATAACATGACATAAAGCATCATACAACAATCACAGGGGCTTCACTCAATGAACCTATAACATATCACGTGCGATCATAGAATATTAAAAAATACTCTTAATTTGAGTATATATTGGAAAATACCTCTAAAAAACACATTATTTAACCCCCTACCAATATAAACCCAATACACCTTCACAATTTACAAAACCCCTACTTTCACTATATATTGTAGGTATTGATTTTTTCATTAACATTTTTTATACCCCTTTATATTTTTTCATTAACTTTGAACTCAATTTTTATACATGCCAATATAAAAACCCTTTACCCCCTATATATCCCCCAATATATTATGTCATTTTTTCCTCATTATATATCCCCCAATGTGAACCCACGTGCTATGGTATTTCTCCCGCAGTGAAGCCCCTATGACAACAATAATTAATGAAGTACATGGCAACAACACTTCATATACCTCAACTCTAATGTTGGTTGAAGAATAGGATGCTCAATCATTGGATTTTAATGCACCATCACAAATGTGGTGTCGAATGGCATGAAATTGACTGTCCACATGCTGAAATCTGAAACCGGCATCCCATTATGGAAAATGGCCGAAAAATATGTGGCTCATATGGAAAATATTACTACACCATTGTATTCATGTCGCCGAGAGGTGTAGGATCGACTGTCAATTTTTTGAATTCTGACACTGTGAAAATGTAGGTCGTAGGGAATCCATTAAATTCCCCTTAGATTCCTCAAAGATGCTGCTTCACATGGAATCTGGAAATCTGCAACTCAAGACAGGAATCTAATCTCACCATTGAGATCCTTATGATATTCTAAGAAGAATTAGTATAAAGTTGACCTCATTCTGACACCGACGAATTTCAGCCTCCAAGGAATCTGAAAGATTCCCTCAAGACTCCTGAATATTCTCCTCCATAGGGAATTTGCAAAACCGCTGCTGAAAAGGAGAATCTGATATTTCCATTACGTCTTGTTGAATCTCAAAATTGTCTTCCATATTCATACATATTTCCATTATTTCATAACCATTCAGCTCTCATTTCATAACTATCTGACCTAAAACCCTACATCAAGTAACCATTTTCATAAATATATGGGTCAGGATCCTTGTTTTCCAAAGTTATTTATTTTATGTATTTAAAGTGAATTTATGATTAAAAACTAGAAAATTAGTATGGTTTCATATACCTGTATATGTGTTATGAGTTTTGTGACATGTGTAGGCCTATTTTGGAGATTCTAGAAGGGTCTTACTTGGCCTCCCAAGATCAAATTCGAATTTCAACTCAAGAGGTGGACCATATTCCAAGGAGAAAGATCATGGAGATCTTGATGTGTCATAGGATTTGTATCTTGAATTTAGGGATAAGTTGAGACAAGTATGGATCTAGTAGATATTTAAGGGATCTACATTTATTGAGTAGATATCCCTAATTTTTGTATAAATAGAGGAAGCTTTCTCCTATCATGTTATGTGTAAAGATGGAGTTACACTCAAGATTTGAATAAAGAATTAGATTGTGGAACCTTACTAATGAGTGTTCTTTCACTTTGACTTGGTTTTGCTTACATATGGAGCATCTTGAATTACCATCTCTCATACTTTTTGATCGGCCATCTATAATGTGTGAGATTTATTTGCTTTCATAGATTAAGATTTATTTTCTTTCATAGATTAAGATTTATTTTCTTTCTTAGTATTAGTTTTAGAATTGTTGGGTAATATTTTTCTTTCCTAGAACATCTCAAGAAAGTAGATTATTCTATTTTCCAATTGGATTATGTTTGAGGCATTAGAGCTCACAGTTGTTTAGTTTCTTTACATGTTTTTACATTGCTTTCCTAGATCGGATCCTCAATTATGTGTATAATTGGATGCTTGTAAATCATGCCAAGAAGATGACTTTGCCATACTTCCAAATTGGATGCTTGAGTATTTAACCTATTCAATAATTGACTTTTCCTTTACATGCCTTTACATTGTTTTCCTAAATTAGATCCTCAGTTAAATGTATAATTGGATGCTTGTAAATAATGCCAAGAAGATGACTCTGACATACTTCCAAATTGGATGCTTGAGTATTTAACCTATACAGTAATTGAGTTTTCCTTTACATGTTATTTAAAAGCTTTCTTAGATTAAAATTTTAAAACTAAATTATAATCAATTGCTTGTAAATCATGCCAAGAAGGTGACTTTGTTATTATTCCAAAATTGGATGCTTGAGTAGTTGGTCATACAATAGTTGTTTTTCAAATCCTTTCAATTTGTTTTCATTTAGATTAACATTGTCATTTCAATTATTAGTCATAGGATTTATGTTTCAATCTATGGAATAGAAATTAGGAATGGTGTGATTAGATTAGTTTTTTTTTTTAGTTTTTTGATAAACTGATCCCTAGCATATATTGTGCACATATGTCTCACAAGTCCTACGAATACCGGATTGATAATTTATGTTAGTAATCTAATGTAAATTATTTTACTCAACATTTTGGCGTTGTTTCCAGGGAGGCGTACATAGGGATCAACCTTAGAATTTATTTATTTTGTTTGTTTCCAAATTTTGTTTTACTTCAAATTTTTAAATTAGAATTCCATTTCGATTTTCAAATCCTTTTTTTTCTTTTACATTATGCAAATTCTCAAATTAAGTTTTTGTGCAATTTCATTTTTATTTTATTTTATTTTTAGGCATTTTCATTCAATTTTATTTACATTTGAATTTAGTAATAAAACAAAACATCCACAAATCAAAAACCCCTATTAAAAAAAAATATAAAATAAAAACACAATAAAAACCCAATTACAACAACAAATTCTCATGATCATATCCATATAAGTTTACTCCTGATTTTGTTGCTTGAATGGATGCATTGGAAATTCTCTTATACTTAAGTGAATGTTCCATTTCTTTAGTAGAATAGGACTCACAAATAAAAATAAGTTTTTGTAATTTTTAGGATAACTTTGATGTTTTGTGGTGCAGTAAGAACCACCAATAAACTAACTCTTGGCAGGAAATTTTTGCAATAAAACAAATGATTGAGAACAAGGAGCACAAGCAAAGATCACGAGCAATAATTTCAGGTATGAGATTGATCCTTTTCATTTTATTTTTGCAAAATTTACAGAGGAATCGACTAATAAAATCTTGAATGTGCTAACCAAATAAAAAAATCTCGAGTATGCTCTCCTTTTGCACTTCGTGTGACCTGGAGGATCAGAAAAAAAATAAATTTTTTGTTAGTATATAATAATATATATATATATATAATAATAATAATAATAATAATAGTTACATAATAAAATTCTGCGGCTAACTTCTATTTTCATCATTTTATTTTATTTTTAAACTTTAAAATTTAACATAAAATTAAAATTAAAACAAAAATAAAACTTGTCAAATTTCCTTATTAATAATTTTTAATAAAGAAAATAAATAATAATAATAATAATAAATTGTTTTAATTAAAATATATATGTATATATTTTTAATTTTTTTTTTTAAATTAACATATATAATTTTTTTTAAAACTAAAACATTTTAATATGAAAACAAATAAAAAAATAAAAAAACAAACAATGAACTCCATAAAATGAAATGGCCCATGGCCTTTGATCATAAGTTTAAACCAAAGGAGGCCCACGCATATTCATGAGGCTAGCCTTTGGCTTGGCCTTATTGTTACATAGCATTTTGACACTGTCCCTGCAATCCCCAACTTGCACATTGGAGGGTCGTTTCTATGACCAATATGCAGTGTCATGTTTTGCAAATAACATCTTTGCATCACTTTTGATGAATGAAACATTCTTCTTGTTGACATTTCCTTAAGCAGAGATGTAAAAATCCCTATTTTTGCCTTGGCATGAGTAGCCCTTTACCTCCTCGCACCGAGCTAGGAATTTAACATTGAGCCCGCACCACTTGGCGCTCTATGCCAGTTAAACACCCATGTCAAGTTATTTATGAATTTTTTAAAAAAAATATAGGCGGAGGTTCCATTCCAACCACCTCGGGGATGAGTCATTGGGAGTGGTTGAACTGAAACAACCACGGGCTCCCTCCTTTAGTTAGTAGTTTCCACCTCCCTTGGAATACTCCTAAAGGATAGGCCTCCCTTCCACCTTTGTAGGGATCCCAACCTCCTCCTTTGCCTCTATATAAACAAGCCTTCTCTCTTTATGAAAGCTAGCTGAACAAAGAGAATTATACAGCTGAACTAGGAGAACTGAGCTATAGCTGAATAACTGAGTTATTGAGAAGGTAGAACAAGGAAAAAATCCATTGAGAGGGCCTTTATCCCGTCTGAATTCCCTGACAAGATTTGAGACGTGCTCCGTCCGAACCCCACTGGAGGATATCGCGACATCAGAGCATGGTTGTATCTCTTCCTTCTACTTAATAATATAAGTGACTGTTGTCTAGTTCCCATCTTGTATTTTGTCTTTATCGAATGCAATATGCTTAGTCTTCTCTGGCTGACTAGTAGATTTTGGATGAAGTTAGTATGTGGTATGCAGTTATCGTTTTTTGATCTCTATGTAGGTGTCCAAGCGTGATAAGCAAAGGGATTGTGACTTGCCGAATCGGGAGCAAGAAGCTCTCATCACCACTACGATTGCCGACAACGTCATTGGACCACAAGTAGGTTATCTTATCGCGTCCTATTTCTTTCAAATATCTAATAACCTACACCTTAGCATGATTCCTTGTTACTAGACCCACTCTAGGGCTAGAGGGATCGTCTATGTTCGCAGAGGGGATTTACCTACATAAAAAGTTGGCGACTCCACTGGGGATTCAGTGTGAGTTTGTCTTTGATCTTGTTGGGTCGTTCTTTTGGTTTTTTTGTCTTATTGTTTACCTTTCTGGTTGTCTAGTTGTGCTTAAAACCCTTGCTCAGCCCCAAAGTGTCAAGATTGACCTCTACTCTGTTGAGTTTTCCCTTTTCATTGGTTAACTGGCTTGGCGCGGTTTTCCCTTGAACAGTCGCACCGATTGGTGCATGTTGCTTTTGTATGTTGAAAATGCAACAAGATGATGGAGCTTAGTGAAAAGAAGTCGCCTTCACTAACTGGGCCCGCGGGCTATTTTTGGCGCAAAGTCTATTTTTAGACATATGGATCATGGTCTATGAGTTGCAGGATGCTATTTATGGATGATTGGTCATGTTGGTAAAAATAGATGGAACTCTATTTTTAGACATTGGGCGGAATCTATTTTTAGACTGCCGAGCTAAAAATAGAACAGTCAAATATTATTAACCCTTAATAATATTTAGACTATAAACATTATCTTATCCTCTTGGAGCACTTCAGTTTGATGCTTGGATGTGGCACATGCAGCTGACAGAAGGAAATACGCTTTTTCTAAGGGTTAGTTGAGCTATTGCATGGTTGACTTCAGTTAGAACTCATGTGGCAGAGTTTGGTGGAGTTGATGAGACAGTTGGTGGAGTTGTGTTCGGTTTAACTTAGTTGAACTAGTTGTATTTAGTGTAACTAAAAAATACACTAGTGATGAGTGGTGTGAATTAATTATTAATTAATTCACTAATTATTAACTCATAAATCAACTAAAGAATACATCAGTTAACTGCAATGCATGGATAGTTCAGTGGAGACCAGTGTTAGAGGTGGGTGAAAGGGTGAGTGTGACTATCAGTTGTGACTATAGCTGTGCATGAGATTTGCACACACATTGATGGAGATTGCCAATGAGGATTGCGTAGTACAATCCAATGGGATTCGAACTTGGATCTCATCATTATTCATCTTGGATTGCGCAGTAGAGGCAGGCAGACTTGTGGAGGAGATTTGAACTTGTGACTTGTTCTATATCTCAGCTAGTTTGTGTGTAGCATGTGAGATAGTGCTGAGAGCTGTGAGGAGATTTGTGCTATGTATTGTTACATGTTCTCTATCATTATAATATACAGATAGTTGGGGGTTTTCAGCTGTAAGCTTTCCCCATTACATACTGTGTTATATGTGTGCTTGATTATGTTTTTAATGTGCGCATGCGACTGCTTCTATTTCCGCAAATTGATGATCAATTGTAGAAGAGGTTATGTATTATGCATGAAGCTTAAATAGTGTGTAATCGGGATAATCTCGGTGAATAATTCAGCTATTATTCAAATTTCTACATGGTATCGGAGCGAAATTGATCATCGGATCTATTACAGTGATTACAATTTATTTCGGTAGACAGAGTCTGTAAGCGGGCCAGGTAGCCTCTGGATCCATCCTTTCTTTAAAAGGTGATATATCCAGTAAATGTGCTAGAAATACTTTGTTCTCACAGATCAGAAGCGGTTGAGTTTTGAGCTGGTGGAATTCGAATTTGCAGCAGTGTTTTCTTGGTGTCGAAGTCAAAATGTCTTTCAACGGATTGCGATTGGAGTATGCTCTTGAAGGCAGCTCGAATTATATTGCATGGAGAGATAGGATGGAGGTGGTGTTAGATGAAAATGGGCTGAAGGAGTTCATAGATGTTGAAGTCCCAAAGCCTACTGATGCTGCTCAAGTTGAGGCTTGGCAAAAGAAGACAGCAAAATGTCGAAGGATTCTGTTGGAGGGCGTGAAGGATCACATTATATCCAGCCTGCATGGAAAAGCTTCTCCATACTTGATGTGGAAAGTGTTGACAGATTTATTCCAAAGCAAGAGCGACCAGAGGAAGTTGGCGCTCAAGGATAAACTCAGAAACATAAAGATGGAGAAAGGCAACAGTATGCCCAAGTACCTCACGAAGTTCATCCAATGCAGGGATGAGCTGGGAAGTGTGGGGGTGACTGTAGATGATGAGGAATTGGTGAGCTTGGATCTCCTTGGTCTTCCGAAGAGTTGGCATGCCTATCAGGATTTTGTCAATGGTCGGGAGAAATTGCCAGGATGGGAGCGACTTTGGTCGGATCTTGTGCAAGAGGAGATAAGGCGGAATACCAGGGATGGATCTTCATCAAAGGCATATGATGAAGAAAATTGCGCTTTGGCTGCCAAAGCAAAGAAGGGTAAGAGAAAGAAAGCTTCTCATTCCGGTGCGAAAGGCAAGAAGCAGGACATGTCCAAGGTGAAGTGCTTTCACTGTCACCAACACGGACATTATGCCACAAATTGTCTGCAGAAGAAGAAAAATAAGCAGGCTGCTGGATCTGCAGCGGGAGAGGCCTTAGCCTCGCAGTTTGAGCTGGATTTTTCACTAATCGCATGCTTGGTATCAAGTTTGATGGGATAAGTATGGTTCTTGGACAGTGGTGCGTCTTTTCACATGACTGGAGATCGAGATTTGTTTTCTGATCTGGAAGAGAAAGATCTTGGAGTGCACATCGAGATGGGCGATGATGGTAGATACAGTGCGACCGGTATCGATACCATTTCCTTTGAGAGGGAGTCTGGTAAACCCTTCGTATTGAAGGAAGTGATGCATGTTCCAGGATTGAAGAAGAATATTTTCTCTGTGGAGATGTTGGAAGACAAGGGATATGATGTTGTCTTCAGCAAGGGAAAGGCTTTCCTGCACAGTAAGACAACTGGAGAAATCCGGAAGATAGGGGTTCGAGTCAAGAACCTTTATCAATTGCAAGTAGATGGTTGCACAGCAATGGCATGCAAGGCAGAAGGAGTGGTGAGCTGGGATGATGGCGAGCTATGGCACCGGAGATTGGGCCACCTTCATCATGGAGCTTTGAAGATACTGCAGCAGATTTCTACTGGGCTTCCTAAGGGCACTCTTGCGCAGTCAGATCAGTGCAAGGGGTGTACCTTGGGAAAATTTGTGAAAGCCACCTTTCACGAGAAGGATAGTCACGCCACGATGATCCTTGAGAGAATTCACATAGACGTGTGTGGACCCTTCTCAGTAGCTTCGATAGCAAAGCACAAGTACTATGTGATCTTTGTTGATGATTTCTCTCGGAAGTGTTGGATCTTCTTCATGCAGAAGAAGAGCGAGACATACTCAAAGTTCTGTGAGTTCAAGGAGCTGGTTGAGAAGGAATCGGGGAAGCATGTGAAGGCTCTTAGGAGCGACGATGGTGGTGAATTCATCTCTGGCGAATTCAAGGACTTTTGCAGCGCAGAAGGAATTCGAAGAGAGCTCATAGCACCTCATAACCCACAGCAGAATGGGGTTGTTGAGCGGAAGAACAGAACGATCGTGGGTGCTGCATGGGCGATGTTGCATGATCAGGGCCTTCCCATACACTTGTGGGCTGAGGCATGCAATACTGCAGTATATGTGCAGAACCATTGTCCTCACAGGATACTTGGCATGAGTACACCCAAGGAGGCATTTTCTGGTAAGAGGCCTGATATTTCCCATTTGAGGATTTTTGGTTCACCTGTTTACATTCATGTGACAAAGGATGCCAGGAAGAAGCTGGAGCCGACTGTAGAGGTTGGGATATTTTTGGGGTACACTGATACACCCCACAACTATCGTGTGTATTTTCCAGACAGTCGCAAGACTGTTGTGCGACGGGATATCAAATTTCATGAGGAGAAAGCCATGAAGTGTTCGCTTGAGAGGGAGCCACACTTGCATGCTGATGAAGAGCTATTAGTTCCTAAGGATGACACGATGAGCTTCGAGGATGTTGATGTGGATCAGCCAGAGAAGAAGAGAAATTCATGAGTGGAAGAGACCACTCATGCGTGCCAACCATCTCAGAGGGCGGAAGCACTACAAGGCGAGCCGGCCCCGGCTCCAAGATGCGAGAGAGAAGGTTGTAGGACCACCTCTGACACAGTTGTGACGAGGCAGTCACCGGACCAGGCCTGCTTGGATACATGGCTCTTATGAGCAAGTGTATCGTGACAGAGCCATCCTCTTTCGAGGAAGCTGTGGAGGATCCCGCATGGGTAGATGCCATGGTGGAAGAGTATGATTCGATTATCAGAAATAGTGCATGGGAGATTGTCCCAAGGCCGGAAGGGAAATCAGTGGTGGGTTTGAGATGGATCTACAAAGTGTAGAAGCGGGGCGGGCGCGGGAGTGTGGATAAGTACAAGGAAAGAATTGTTGCCCGAGGGTTCTCACAAATTGAGGGGATCGATTATGAGAATACCTTTGCACCTATCGCAAGGTATTCTTCCATACGAAGGATTCTTGCTCTCTCAGCGCAGATGGGGTGGCACATTCATCAGATGGATGTGAAGACTGCGTTCTTCAACGGATTCATTGAGGAGGAGGTGTACATAGAGCAACTCGAAGGTATCGAGATCTTCAGCAGCGAGTCGCGTGTGTGCAGGCTCAAGAGATCGTTGTATGGGTTGAAACAAGCACCTCATGCTTGGTACACACGGATAGGCAGGTTATTTCCATAGGACTTGGATTCTCCAAGAGTGGCGAATCCTAACACAATACCCGGTTAGTGAAGGAGTACATTCTTTAATCATTGTACTTTATGTAGATGATTTGATTTTGTGGAGTGATGAGTACATTGATACTTTCATTGCAGGGAGGATCTTCTTCAGAGTTTGAATGAAGGACTTGGGCCTCCTTCATTATTTCTGGGATCCACTTCCTTAGCTGTGCCAGTGATGAAAATATTTGTTTCTCAGGGTAAGTATGCCCGGGAGATACTGGAGAAGTTCAACATGCATGGCTGCAAGCCTGTTGATACTCCTCTTCCTGGAGGTTGGAGGAAGGAGGATGCTACTTCAGGGGAGGTAGTGGATGCCACTGTTTATCGACAGTTGGTGGGATCGCTTATGTATCTGGTCAATACACAACCCGATATATGCTATGCTGTTAACCAGGTTTCAGAAGCTATGGTTAAGCCTACCAAGCTCTTCTGGAAGGCAGGCAAGCATGTATTGTGTTATCTCAGAGGCACATCGGGATATGGACTGTGGTACAAACAGGAGGATGAGGTGAAGCTATGTGGCTTCACAGATGCAGATTGGGCAGGGAGCCCAACGGACAGAAAGAGCACATCTGGAGGGATCTTCAGTATTGGGTCGACAGTATTTTCCTGGTACAGCAGGAAGCAGAGATCCATGGCACTCATTTCAGCAGAGGCCGAGTATATGGCAGCGAGTTTGGCTGCATGCGAGGCTATATGGATGAGGAAGATCCTGGTCGGGTTGTTCGGGTCACACTTGGAGCCTACTGTGATTTATTGTGATAACCAGAGTTGCATTAAACTCTCGGCTAATCCAATATTTCATGATAGATCCAAACACATCGACATCAGGTACCATCATATCAGAGATTGTGTGCAACGGAGAATCATGTTACTTTCATATATTCCCACGGAGGATCAGGATGCTGACATCTTGACGAAGGCGCTCACCAGGAGCAAGTTCGAATTCCACAGAGGCAGGATAGGGGTTGCAGATAATCCATATCTTGTTGAGAGGGAGTGTTGAAAATGCAACCAGATGATGGAGCTTAGTGAAATGAAGTCGCCTTCACTAAGTGGGCCCGCAGGCTATTTTTGGCGCAAAGTCTATTTTTAGACTATGTCTATTTTTAGACATATGGATCATGGTCTATGAGTTGCAGGATGCTATTTATGGATGATTGGTCAAGTTGGTAAAAATAGATGGACCTCTATTTTAGACATTGGGCGGTTTCTATTTTTAGACTGCCGGGCTAAAAATAGAACAGTCAAATATTATTAACCCTTAATAATATTTAGATTATAAACATTATCTTATCCTCTTGGAGCACTTCAGTTTGATGCTTGGATGTGGCACATGCAGCTGACAGAAGGAAATACGCTTTTCCTAAGGGTTAGTTGAGCTATTGCATGGTTGACTTCAGTTAGAACTCATGTGGCAGAGTTTGGTGGAGTTGATGAGACAGTTGGTGGAGTTGTGTTCGGTTTAACTTAATTGAACTAGTTGTATTTAGTCTAACTGATAAATACACTAGTGATGAGTGGTGTGAATTAATTATTAATTAATTCACTAATTATTAACTCATAAATCAACTAAGGAATACATCAGTTAACTGCAATGCATGGGCAGTTCAGTGGAGACCAGTGTTAGAGGTGGGTGAAAGGGTGAGTGTGACTATCAGTTGTGACTATAGCTGTGCATGAGATTTGCACACACATTGATGGAGATCGCCAATGAGGATTGCGCAGTACAAGCCAGTGGGATTCAAACTTGGATCTCATCATTATTCATCTTGGATTGCGCAGTAGAGGCAGGCAGAATTGTGGAGGATATTTGAACTTGTGACTTGTTCTATATCTCAGCTAGTTTGTGTGTAGCATGTGAGATAGTGCTGAGAGCTGTGAGGAGCTTTGTGCTATGTATTGTTACATGTTCTCTATCATTATAATATACAGATAGTTGGGGGTTTTCAGCTGTATGCTTTCCCCATTACATACTTTGTTATATGTGTGCTTGATTATGTTTTAATGTGCGCATGCGACTGCTTCTATTTCCGCATATTGATGATCAATTGTAGAAGAGGTTATGTATTATGCATGAAGCTTAAATAGTGTGTAATCAGGATAATCTCGGTGAATAATTCAGCTATTATTCAAATTTCTACATTGTAGCACTCGCCTCATCCCCTGTTTGGTGCCGAATACCGCCTCACAGTCACGCCAACCCCTGTGAGTTTTTGGGTGTGAGATTTTCATGAGTTTTTGGTTGATTGTACTTGTTTCTGGGTTATTCTTGAGAGTAATTGAAGTGTTTTGGGCTGTCTTTGATTTTTGGAGGCTTGTTTTCCTCAGTTGTTTTTCCATTTCTTACAAGTGTGACTTGAGGTCTTAGGGTTTTTTAGTGCCTTGGTGCACTGAGCCTTCTGTTTGGAGATCGAGTTTCTTGATAGTTGTCGGATTCGTTCCCCGTTTAATTGCTCTTGGTCTCTTTGATCCTATTCAGTATGTTCATTGGTTGAATGATCATTTCCTTGCTCATTTGATTTTTCTTCCTCTTACTCCAAGCACCGATTACATTGCTTGCATGGGTCATTTTGGAGATTTCTCTTTGATTTGAAAAAATTGTAGCATTGGTTTGGGTATTGTTGTGTTTGTTTTATGTTGGAGGATTCATTCCGTTTCAAATTTTACATTCGCTCTCTCAAGCTAGTGTTTAGTTTTGTTTTCATGTCATTTAGTGCATTGTTTGCTCTATTGCATTGGAAAAACCAAAATATTGCATTCTTTTGCTTTGAAAATGAAACATTCTCTCGCATAACTAGCACTGCATAGGCTAGGAAAGAGTTTTTGTTTTATGTAGATTGCATTAGATGCATTAGAGGATTTTTTCACATGATTTTAGTATTCGCTATTGCTTGAAAGTTTTCCTCCCTTCGCGTAGATAGATTTCATTGAATGACAATGGTATCCTTCTGCATATAGTTTTTCATTTAGGAAGATTTCAGATCCGACATACGTTAAGGCCTGGAAATTGAAACCTAATCCAAGATCAACTTAAAAATCTATTTCAATTAACCTAAGGCAACATTGAAACCTAACGAAATATTCTAGTGGTCTAAGTTAGAGACGTGTTCTGGCATCTTAAAACCTAGTAGTTGTCATTCGCCATCTAGCTCCAGACAGCGCTAGTACGGACTTGTGCTTCCCATACCATCAAGTATATAAAGGGAGACCCCTCTAGGTTGCAATCATTTTATCCATAGTAAGCCGAGTCTGCCGCCTTGTAACCGTGATATACCGAACACAACATTCGAGGAGACTACTTGCACATACATCAAGTCCTTGGTCATTTTTGTTTCATTTGATCACCAAGGTGTATATGGCAGTTCATCGGAAACTTGGTATACCCTCTTGCTTAGATTACCTGAGTAGTCATTTTGGTCTTTTCGTGACTCTCTAAAAGTGAAAAGGTCATCGAGCGCTTGTCCTTTCACGCTCATTTCAACCTGAAAGTGATAGAGTCACCTTTTGCCTGTTTCTCGACTCTTAAAATATGAAATGGAAGAGTTTTGTTTCAATGTTTTAAAATATTAACTGCCCACGAAATATTCCTGGTTAAAGTTATCTTCCTTATCATTTTGTTTTACGGTTGTTTCCAATGGCAACTTTTCGGAAGTTTTCCAACCAAGGAATCCCCTCCGAAGGGAATCCTGGTCCTTTTCCTGCTTTTGGAAATGTTGGTGCTCCTTATATGGCAACATTATCCCTTCATGGGTTAACTGTTGGTTTGCCTATCTGGTTGCTCTCGACCTCTGTGGTCTCAAGTATTCCGCCCTCTGTACAACCATCTCCTCCACCTGAACAACATCATGTTGATTCTAAGGTGGACCTCTCCCCTTCTTCGCCTATTTCTTTTTCCTCCTCTTCTACTTCTCTTAGTGAAAGTCTGGATTCTAGTAACCAGGTGGCTAAGAAGAAGAATAAGAAGACAAAGAGGAATAAGTCAGATAAGTGACAGGCTGATGTTGCATCTATTGCTCCTAGGACACTTTCCATCGATAAACCATCCAAGCTTCCATGGAAAGTCAAATTCCCTTGCATGTTGTGCAAAGGTGACCATCTTCTTCGAGACTACCCTAGCATTCCCAAGGTACTTGAAGCATGGTCCGATGGTCGTTCGTTGTTGCCTTTGGCTTCTGGAAGTCATATTGGTGGCACGTCTTTGACTAGTACTAATAAGACTCGTAAGAAATAGGGTAAGATTACGATTCCCTGTAAGTTGTGTGAAGAGAATCATCCCATTCACCTTTGTCCATACATGGATGAAGCCATGAAAGTGTTGGACAACCCTATTTTCTCTGTACCCTACCTTCCGACTGGTTACCATAAGCTTTCTTCGAGTCCTCTGCTAATTGATTCAAGGATCGGTCATGATTCATCTTCGGTCGATCCTGCTCCTTCGGAAATTCAAATTCATGAATCCATTCCCAACCAACCAGTGGTCGAGGAACTGGTCAATCTGATTTAGCCTACAGTTCATCAGGTCTTTTCTGTTGAGAGTGGATCTCATCCCCCTCATGTTCTTCTTGTTTCTTCAAATTCCTCGGACTTGGAGAAAGGTTCTCCTGTCCCTGTGGTTCAAGAAGTTGCTCTTCCTGCTCCCATGATGGAGGTCCAGGAGGATGCTCCTCTTACTTTGGTAACACCAGGGGATGACCATCTCAGTTCAATGGTACCCCCTCCAAGTAGTTTGGTTGCTTCCTTCGATTGGAGTCGATTTTCAGGATATCGCCTTCCTTCTTATGTGCCTTTTGAGATCACGGTACAGACCTTTGATATGGTCATACCTGGCACCATTATAGATGAAGGCGCATCTGTTAGTATTTTGTCTTCCACTACTTGGCAAGTTTTTGGTTCTCCACTGCTTGTGCCTATTACGCAGAATCTGTTGGCCTTTAACAAAGGAACCAGTCAACCGTTAGGGATCCTTCCGAAGTTGTCTATTACTTTGGGAGGGAAAACCGTCTATATAGACGTGATGGTTATTCCAGGCCCCTTGGATTTTAATTTACTCCTGGGGCGTGACAATAATTATGGCATGGGAGTGCTTGTCTCTTCCCTCTTTCGTGTGATCTATTTCCCACACAAAGGTCATATCATGACCATTGATCAGATTTCATTCTTTGGTCTTGACATGACATCTGGTCCACCATCGTCCCTTCCGGATCTTTATCTGCTAGTTTTATCTTCCCCGCCGCAGGTTAATTATGTGGCTACCTATCCCATGCCCGCATTCAGTGATAGTGTCATTGTGCACCTTGTGCTGGGGGCATTGGGTCCTAATTTCCGAGATGTTTTTCTCCCATCTGGTGCGGAACTCTTGGAATCCATGACTTCTTATTCATCATGATGAAAGGTCGCAAAGCACAGTTCGTTTCCTTGTGTCAAGCTCCCTAAAAAATGAAACAAGATGTCATGAGGATATTTCTTTTAATGTGCCAACCTCGTTAAAACAATGAAACATGTTCCCGTTCAATTCGAGTCTTTGATTAGATCTCGTAAAATCCCAGTCGAGTCTTTCTCTTGGTCTCATAACTGGACATTCATTCCATCCACCTGTCAGTAACTAGCAGTCTACTCCGGTGAATGCACTGAAACTTGGGGGGCATGTATCTCGAATTGAGTCACCATGCTGGGGGCATGCAAACATTTCAAGCATAGTTTATTTCCGTTTCAAGCTTGTGTAAAAATGAAACTGGTTTCAAGCATAGTTTATCTGTGTTTCAAGCTTGTGTAAAAATGAAACCAACTTCAAGCAGAGTTTCATGATTTCAAGCTTGTGTAAAAATGAAACCATTCCCATTTTACCTCTCGTGACTTCCATTTTATCAGCCTGTTCCAAATGAGCCTTAGTTTTCTCATTCCATCGTTACCATATGTTCGGCCAATCATATGCCCTCCACTTGGTTGTTTTACCATTTCTTGAGGAACTGCTACAATTAGTGGTCTTGTTAGCCAGCCTCTTGACCTTTACTTTTTCTTAGTAGTTCCACCATTATTAGAACCAGTAGCTACCCTTAATACCACTCGTTCCTCCAGGAGGATTCATCTTTCAGCTCTTTTCTGACTCTCAAAAATTGAAAAGATTGTTGAGACTCTTGTCGTTTTGAACTCGTTAAATGGCTACAAAACATATCTACCCAGTATACGTTTACCCCTTTTTCGGGCTGGGATGGGTTATTTACGAAAAAGGAATACCTTAGCCTATCGCGACTAATAGGTTCTCTCAGACACAGTTTTCTACCTTTTCGGATCTGTGAGACTACCTACAAAAAGGGACTTCTCGAGTTTTATTTTCTGCCTTCTTTTCAAACTCTCTAAACATGAAAAGATGTCGAGTTCTCCCTTTGTCAGACTCATTAAATCCTGATGACATCGGACCTCGTCACCATGACGTTATTCGAGTTCCTCCTTCCTAGGGATCGTAAAATGTACTAGGATGGATTTGTCTGAAGGAAAAACTTATAGTGCAAGCATATTCTATCCCCTTCAAGCTTGTTTTCAAAAATAATTAGGGTACTCGCCAGAAATGGTGGGGGAAAATGGAACCAAATTTTAGTTGTATTGGCAGTATGTCGCTCTTGAACATGGCACTTGTCTACATTTGTGTCGGGTTGGGAACATCTCATTTCGTCATGTTTGCCTCCATGGGTTTGGGTAATATTTTTTGACCTCTCACTTGCTCTTTGCCACGTCACCATGACCTTAGATCCTTTGATGTAAAATACTGCCAAATCCAGTGTCGTGTTGCTGATATTTTCAAGAGAAGTTCGCCTCTCCAGTTTTTTCAACCTCCCTCTGATTCTCTGTTGGTCCTGATTCACAAACATCATATTCCTCTGTCTCGTGTCGTTGATGTGGGAAACATTATGGCCCTCCTTCGACCAGGTCACTTCTTGTCGACTTCAGCTCATTATCCAAGAATCTGATCTAGAGACTCCCTTCCAGTACCTTGGAGCCTGCATGCCTTAATGGCAGGTTCTTCACATTCGACGCAAGGTCCCCATCATTGGCCTTCGATCGACTGACTCCGCAGGTGTTCGATGCCAAATCACTGTCCACATTTTGTGGATTGTACCTTTCATACCTTGAGAGCCATTGTCATTATTGGTGGTTCCTCTCGCGTCTATTAACAACTTTCATCATTGGCTGGTAATCAGACGATTTTCTTGCATGTTCGACTTCAACTCATACATTCGCATGCTAGAAATTGTACTTGTTCGGGTCAAGATGGAGTGCAAGACCCTGGATTTTTTCTGATAAAATCCAAGCTGTGAGTTCTTTGTGGATTATCATGACTTATTGCATGACTCTTTGATTGGATGGCTACGACCATACCTGAGTTTATTTGTTGATCTTTACCATTAGATGGCTACGTCCATACCTAGATCTCAGTTTTTATATACTTTATTATGCATGGTTGCGCCCATGCCACATGTTCATGTGTTAGAGATATCAGTTGTATTTGTAATTTCAGGTTTTCCAACAGCGATGTTTGGTTTGAACGCGTTCTCATAAAGTATTTTTCCCCTCCCTCTCCCTCGGACCTCATACTTTAGGGGGCATCTGTTACACAGTATTTTTTCATTGTCCCTGCAATCCCCAACTTGCACATTTGAGGGTCATTTCTGTGACCAATATGCAGTGTCATGCTTTGCAAATAACATCTTTACATCCCTTTTGATGAAGGAAACATTCTTCTTGTTGACATTTCCTTAAGTAGAGCTGTAAAAATCACTATTTTTTCCTTTGCGCAAGTAGCCCTTTACTTCCTCGCGTTGACCTTGGAATTTAACATTGAGCCCACGCCACTTAGCGCTCTGTGCCAGTTCGACACCTTCACCAAGCTATTTATGAATTTTTTTAAAAAAATAGAAGCGGAGGTTCCATTTCAACCACCTCGGGGATGAGTTATTGGAAGTGGTTGAACTGAAACAACCACGGGCTCCCTTCTTTAGTTAGTAGTTTCCACCTCCCTTGGAACACTCCTAAAGGATAGGCCTCCCTTCCACCTTTGTAGGGATCCCAACCTCCTCCTTTTCCTCTATATAAAAAAGCATTCTCTCTTTATGAAATCTATCTAAACAAAGAGAATTATACAGCTAAACTAGGAGAACTGAGCTATAGCTGAATAACTAAGTTATTGAGAAGGTAGAACAAGGAAGAAATCCATCGAGAGGGCCTTTATCCCATCTGAATTCCCTGACGAGCTTTGAGACGTGTTCCGCCTGAACCCTGCTGGAGGAGATTGCGACATCAGAGCATGGTTGTATCTCTTCCTTCTACTTAATAATATAAGTGACTATTGTCTGGTTCCCATCATGTATTTTGTTTATATCGAATGCAATATGCTTAGTCTTATCTAACTGACTAGTATATTTTGGATGAAGTTAGTATGTGGTATGCGCTTATTGTTTTCTGATCTCTGTACAGGTGTCCAAGCGCGATAACCGAAGGGATTGTGACTTGCCGAATCGGGAGCGAGAAGCTCTTATCACCACTACAATTGCCGACAACAGCACTGGACCACAGGTAGGCTATCTTATCGCATCCTCTTTCATTCAAATATCTAGGAACCTACACCTTAGCATGATTCCTTGTTACTAGACCCACTCTAGGGCTAGAGGGATTGTCTCTGTCCACAGAGAGGATTTACCTACATAACACTTATGCATATGCGCAGGCCTCCAATCCACGCAGACCACGCAACCCTTCAAAATCACAAACAAAACCCGCTTAAGAAAACTAAAATTTCTCAATTTGGCCCCCTACATAATTAAATATTTCCCAAATGAAAGGTCTGCACATTGAATTCAATTTGTAAGCATGGCAATGGCTTCTCCACGGATTCTCATTTGTTTGTTTTTATTCCATACCTGTGGGTGCGACAATCTATGTTGCGGCATTTTATTTAACCCATCGATAGTATTCTTCCTTCCCCAATGAGAAATTTGTCTCTGCAAATTTGAGCCGGATTGTGAAACAAAGCGAAAGCCTAAGCTTAGCATTGACGTTGTTATGGATTTTGTGTAATCTGCACAAGGCAAATAAATCATATGCAATACTCATTAGAACACCAGCCACATTAAATCTATTCCAATCCACGTTGTTTGCATGACAACAGAAAGAAGAAGATGAATTCAAATTGAAATAAAACATTACACATGGGTTACCAGAAGAGCAGAAGCTAGGAAATGTGTAACTGATAAAAAATGTCATTTTTGAAATACGTTTTCTGAGCAAACTAGGGTGACTTAAAAAAAAATAAGACATGGGTTTTTTTCAGAACGAGCTGAATTTAGTAATCTATAAATGGTTTCCCCGGATTCCTAATCGTTTGGGATATTTCCAGGGATCCTTGATGCTCCATTTTGCAGACTACGTGGGGGAAAAAAGTTTTTTTTTGCACAGTGAACTGTTTGAACATAGCACGTTGAAGGGGGAAGAATTCAAGTTAATAAAAAAATCTGTTGTAGCATTCGATCCACATGGAATGTGATCTAATAATCCAATTTGATTCAACACTTTGTCTCAATTTCCTTACAGATTTCATTTCCATGGGTTTCTCTTCTTTTGTCAAGAACTTGAAATATATCAATTCACATGAGTGGGTCAAAATTGATGACTCTCTTGCTATTATCAGAATAATTGACCATGCCCAGAATCATTGGGAGAGGTTGTGTTTGTTGAACTACCAAATGTAGGAGTTATAGTTTCAAAAGAGGGTACTCTTGGTGTTGTAGAAAGTGTGAAGCAACCAGTGATGTATTCTCGCCAGCTTCTGGAAAAGTTGTTGAAGTAACCTTCGAGCTTAATAGTTCTCCTAGCTTGATAAATGGAAGCCCATACGATGGTGGATGGATAGCAAAAGTACGCATGAATAACCTGCAGACATGGAGTTATTGTTAGATGAAGATTAATATACATTTTGTGAAAAGGAGGATTATAATCATTAAGTACCAACTTCCCTCTTTGATGAACCATAATGATATCTGAAAGTCCTTTGATTCATTGTTTTAGTAGGAATTTTATTTCTATCCACTGATTTAACTTTCAAGGGAATATATTTATCGTTGCTTCCTACGAGTTCGAGATGTGTCTTTGAATCAAAGAATATTGACCTAGGAATGTTTTTCTTAGAGAAAATGTAGCGCTACTTTTCTAGAGACAACCATCATGCTTGTCTTGTGGATATGTTGATAGATATATGGCCTTGTTATATGACTGTTGTTCTTAGCATCAATGTTTATGAATGGCACTAAAAAAAATAAAAAACACAAAATAAAAGAAAAAAAAAAAAAAACATGTTCACTGCATACTAAACCAAAGAAGGATTTAATTGTTCTTCTGGAAGAAGCATTACTGAATTTAAAGATCAGATTGATCATTTGCATAGCTATGTATACTTAAATTTCTTTTCAATATTTTTAGAGCTAAACATCAATTTTGCAGCTGAGAAACTTTATTGTTTCACCCAAATTTCAAATTAGCCTAAATTTCCCATACGATATCAGATTTCAACGATTCAAGCATAGTTGGAAATATCTCGACAAGATCTAAACAATGATAAAGCTATCATCATAGTTTGAAATAGTAAAAAAATGAATAAATTGTTGAAAAGACACAACAGGTAACTTGAGGCACTAATTTCGACACAGGTATAAATTCTTTTGGTTTTTCTTTGTGAACTTGTTTTATTAGTACCAATTCTCAATTTTTTGTGGAAATGTCATAACCAAAGACATTGATCACCTCTCTCTTTTGGTAATCCTACATTCCATTGCAGAATAAGTACTATTTTTTTTGTAGGTTCCAGGAGGAAGGACAGATGACCATACGTGAACAGTGTCTCTCTCAGAGACCAAATTTATTTCATAAAAAAAAAAAAATCAATGCAGCAACAGAAAGGAAACATCAATGCATAAGCACATGCTAATGCAAATCAGATCCAGCACTTGCAAGCCTTTCAGATACCAGTGTCTACATTGCATCCATGCTTCCTCAGACAATAAAACATTCACCTAATTTCCCTTTACATTTGCTATTGAATTTCTACTTAGTCATTCAATAAAATCCTCGTCTCATTTTCCTTCACTACTCATTTTTTTCACAGTCATTATATTTTCCTGCCTTGCTTTCACTAACTTGTAACCCAGCAATAAGACCATTCATCTCCTCTACAAAGCTGATTCATTCCATTTCCATTTTCATTTTTTCAAATAAACATTGACCCACTACAAAAAAATTCATCCATAGTCCTTCAAAAATTATTCTTTCATGCTTGCGTTAGATGATGGAGGATTCCTTAAGGCCTCCCTTCTAACAAGTCTTGGCCTATCGAAATTAACACATTATCTAGGTCAAAGACTAGATTCCTTATTAGTACCTTGAGGCTTGTATGCATTAATGACAAGTTCTCTCGCTGAAAATCATGGGAATACATCAATGTCCCTTGATCGTCAGAGCTTGCAAGTGACTCGACATCAGCTCATCTATTCGCACTTCGCAAGATGTACTTAGGTACCTTGGCACTCATTGACATTAATGGCAAGTTTTCCTCGCATTTTTTAATGACATTCATCAATGGTCGATAATCCAATGACTTCTCTTCATGCTCAACATCAACACATTTATTCGCATGACTAGAATTGTACCATCAAATTTTGTAACGATTGAAGACTACATCATTTCAGCAGTTTGCAGTTGGAATAAATTTGCATTAGTAGCAATAAAGATCCCAATATTTTCATCAGCACAAAGAGAATAAAGAAGCATATCAAATTCCTTTTTTTACATACTTCATGATCCAACAGTATAAACAACCACACTCTTCAGTATACACAACTCATACACATTTAAGGTAAGTGAAGGAATGTGGTTTTCTGATTTTTAGTCATGTAATTCCTTAGAATGCTAAAATTGTAACTTTGGAAAAATTCATCACTCCCTTTTTGACATTTTCATATCTTTAGTTGGGGGAAAGGGACATCATTTCATATACACATGTCATACACTATCACACATTTTCATTTCATTCCAACTCGCATATACTTCCCAACCAACTATTTTTTTCGTATGATTCCAAAAGATTATATGATTTACAAATTATCAGTTCATTGATGAGTTATTATAGTATTTGATTCTAAATGTTTTCATTAACTTTGATGCAACAAAGAAAATAAATCATTGTTATATAGGAACCCTTGCTCAAAAATCGTTTATCACACAAGAACCAACCAAAAAAAAAGTTGCAACCAAATGTATTATACTTTTCCAAAAGAAAATATCATGAAGCAAAGTTTGGAAAGAATCTATACAAGTCAACACTCATGGACAAATAAATCAATGCATTAGTTGCATGAGGACATGCAACAACTTCAGTTGGGGGGTATGTTGAGTCTCAAAATGTCTTCCATATTCATACATATTTCCATTATTTCATAACCATTCAACTCTCATTTCATAACTATTTGACCTAAAACCCTACATCAAGTAACAATTTTCATAAATATATGGGTTAGGATCCTTGTTTTCCAAAGTTATTTATTTTATGTATTTAAAGTGAATTTATGATTAAAAACTAGAAAATTAACATGGTTTCATATATTTATATATGTGTTATGAGTTTTGTGACATGTGTAGGCCTATTTTGGAGATTCTAAAAGGTTCTTACTTGGCCTCCCAAGATAAAATTCGAATTTCAACTCAAGAGGTGGACCATATTCCAAGGAGAAAGATCATGGAGATCTTGATGTGTCATAGGATTTGTATCTTGAATTTAGGGATAAGTTGAGACAATTATGGATCTAGTAGATATTTAAGGGATCTACATTTATTGAGTAGATATCCCTAATTTTTGTGTAAATAGGGGAAGCTTTCTCCTATCATGTTATGTGTAAATTTAGAGTTATGCTCAAGCTTTGAAAAAAGAACTAGATTGTAGCACCTTATTCATGAGTGTTCTTTCACTTTGACTTGGTTTTGCTTACATATGGAGCATCTTGACTTACCATCTCTCGTACTTATTGATCAACCATCTACAATGTGCGAGATTTATTTGTTTTCATAGATTAAGATTTATCTGCTTTCTTAGTATTAGTTTTAGAATAATTGTGTAATCTTTTGCTTTCCTAAAGCATCTCAAGAAAGTAGATTCTTCTATTTTCGAATTGGATTATGTTTGAGGCATTAGAGCTCATAGTTTTTAGTTTTTTTACATGTTTTTACATTGCTTTCCTAGATCATATCCTCAATTATGTGTATAATTGGATGCTTGTAAGTCATGCCAAGAAGATTATTCTGTTATACTTCCAAATTGGATGCTTGAGTATTTAACCTATACAATAATTGAGTTTTCCTTTACATGATTTTACACCGTTTTCCTAAATTAATCCTCAGTTAAATGTATAATTGGATGCTTGTAAATCATGCCAAGAATATGACTCTGTCATACTTCCAAATTGGATGCTTGAGTATTTAACCTATACAGTAATTGAGTTTTCCTTTACATGTTATTTAAAAGCTTTTTTAGATTAAATTTTTAAAACTAAAGTATAATCAATTACTTGTAAATCATGCCAAGAAGGTGACTTTGTTATTCTTCCGAAATTGGATGCTTGAGTAGTTGGTCATACAATAGTTTCTTTTCAAATCCTTTGAATTTGATTTAATTTAGATTAGCATTGTCATTTCAATTATTAGTCATAGGATTTATGTTTCAAACCATGGAATAGCAATTAGGAATGTTGTGATTAGATTATTATTTTTTTAGTTTTTTGATATACTGATCCCTAGCATATATTGTGCACGTATGTCTCACAAGTCCTACGGATAATGGATTGATAATTTATGTTATTAATCTAATGCAAATTATTTTACTCAACACGTCCCGTGCGAAAATATGAGAAAAATGACTGTAAACTTGAGCATCTTCTGATAAAAATAAATTTTACCTTCCTTAGGGAATCTCTAAGCATCAAAGGAATATCCTTTGTCTCAAAATTTGTGCCACCATTCTGCCTCCTCTGCCTTGAACTACGTGTTCGGGTCTCCAACCTGCTCTGCCTGCAAATCTTATGAACTTGGTTTAAATAATAATTGTTGGGCGGAGTTAACAACTATAAGTTGTTGGCCTGATGGTTAAGGGCGACAGTGACAAGGTGGAGGTCAGGGGTTCCAACCCCACCGACCCCACCTATCTCGTAAATGAAGGTTTTATTGGCGCATTTTGGTTATATAATCATTTTAATATGGTGACAGTTTGTGCTTTGTATGTGGTGCCACCCGCTTGGGGGCCTGCCACGTGGGTCGGGCAGGTTCGACCCCCGCCGCCACCTTGATTTTGTTCCCCGTGCAATTTTCTATATGGTCATTCTAAGGAACTGGGTTTAAATAATAATTGTTGGGTGGAGTTAACAACAAAAGGCCATTGGCCTGATGGTTAAGGGTGACAGTGACAAGGTGGAGGTCGGGGGTTCCAACCCCACCGACCCCACCTATCTCGGCAATGAAGGTTTTATTGGCGCGTTTTGGTTATATAATCATTTAAATATGGTGATGGTTTGTGTGTTTTATGTGGTCCCACCCGCTTGGGGGTCGACCACGTGGTCCGAGCAGGTTCGACCCCCGCTGACACCTTGATTTTTTTCCTCATGAAATTCGGGCTACGACCATTTAATATATATCTGTGTGTGTGTGTGTGTGTGGTAACTATTGTGGTGGGCGAGTCCACCTCCCAAGCGGCCCAACCCAACCACTTGACTATATACGTTTTAATATGATGTGGGTGGAGGGTGTGGCGGGGGTCATGGCCCGCCGCCCCAATAATGATTGTTTTGATTTTTATATTGTTTGGTCGAGTGACAAGATTGGTGGCCCCTCCACCTTTTTTAATATTTAAATTTTTTTTTTAAAATCAAACTGTACATTTTAAAATTATCTTATTTTAGGTTTTAGGAGACAAATTATCGATCCAACAATTTTTCCTAGAATCCTGCGAAATTGTGTCCTCCTTAAATTGCCATGTCATCGAGTCAACCTTAGAACTTTGACTAGCTCTAACATTCACATCAAACTCGGTTTGACGAACCGTTCGCACTTTTGCGATCAGGACGACGATATATTCAACCTGAAACTAAGTTTATGACGTTTCCATCACTTTGATTTTTGAGCTTTCATAAGCCCTCTTTGTCCTGTGTGTGTCTTTGGAGCCACCTGGATCATTCCTCCCCACTAAGGAGCTTTTGGTCCTCCAAAAGCATCAACAATAATCTGCAACTGTTGTGTACTATGTCTTCACCACAAGTGTTTTAAAATGTCACCCTTCCTTCTCCTTCACCTTTTTCCTTTGGAGCCATAAGTGATGAACCGACACCTGCATCCCCTGCAAACCTGTAGTACATTCTCTTGCAAATTACATGCTCAAATATGACCAACTATGACCCAAAAATTTCCATACTTGCCACGAGTTTATAACACATACTCGATGGACAAGCTTACATCAAAATGGAATCAATAATACTCCAAATATCAATACAAGGCCAAAACTATCATTGTCGCATTACAAGTGTTGTAAAGACACATCATCACTTTTACAAAAGAAATACAACACATGATTTACAAGACACAGCTATGACACACTAGCAAAACCATTTCTTACTCAGCAAAGTGAACCATGATGAATGTGGTGGATTTTCTTGTTGAACATTTTCATTGACTGGTGTTTGCACGGATGCTTTGTCCTTCATACGCTGCTCTGGATGGAGTCTCCAACACATGACTATTTGATGGCCACTTCTGTCACAATAGCTGCAATGAGTCTTCTTCCTCCATTGTAATATTCCCAATTAGTACTAAGTTAATGGGAATATTCATTTTTGTTTTATTTTTTCTATTTCAAGAATAAAAATGTAAAGGAGGCTCATAATACTCCTAAACAGTGAATAAATCAATGCAAAATATGAAAAATGTTAAATCTTGGCTATGTAAGCAAGCACCCTTAGGTGTGAAAGGGGCTGAATATTTTAACTGGGTCAACCATGACCAAATCCACAACATTTTCTTGGAGGAGTGGCCATCAATGAGGCACAACACAGTTTTAGATGGAGATGGCTTATGTGAAAGGATCTATTTCATTGAAGGTGGTTTAGGGTTTACAAACTCTTAACTTATAAAAGGAAGATGATGGCAGCATGAGAAGGTTGTTGATGGTATTGTATTTTCTGAATATATTATCTTTTTAGACATATATCATTCTCTTGTTGTTTAGCTGAGAATAGTGTTGTTTAGCACTGTGTGTTCCTGATCGAGAATCCCACCTCTTTCTTTGAGAGGCCTCTTGGAATATTTTTCATTTCTTGTCCACTATCTGGCTAAAGGCTAAACTTATTCTTCCAACTACAATGTAGATCCTGTTGAGGGTTTGGTTTTCTTTGAAAATTGCAGCAAGTGGAGGCTATATCTACTCAGATCTAAACCATTCTAGTGCTCCTTTTCAGTGGGGAAGTCTTCTATCCCATTAGAAAGAGAGTATTAGATCATTAGAGCTACATTTTCAGATCTTGGCATGTGGCCAAACATTTCTTAAACCCTACAGCGCAGTATTGATTCCAGAACTGTGTTATTTCTGTCGGTGCTGTTGCAGGGTCTTTTGGCACATCTTTTGGAGTAATGGTTTTCAAGTGTTGGGGATTTTCCCTTCACCTTGAGTTCCATTGAAGAGGATCATTATATTGTATATATCAAATCATATCTGAATATTCCTGAATCTCTAAATATTTCTGCAGATTTTTAGTTTTAGATCTCAGATCTACTCCATGTACATGTTATAATGCTGAAAACCCCAAGGGGATCTGAAAGAGGAGCCTATCTAGTGTATGGATATGTTTTGGATCTAACTTTTCATGCACAGATCTACTCTAGATCTGAATTCTAATCAACAGTTGTTGTAGCCAATAAAAATAACGTTTCAAGGCAGTTGATGTTCATATGTATGGTTGTAGCACCTCTTTTGAGGAATTTCTTTCATTGGAGACTTCTATTTTATGTTGCACATCTTATGGGCTTCATTGTACATCTGTTTTGTTGCGGTAAACACATTTATAAGGTATCCATATTGGCCTCCTACTCTTACTTTGATGATCTGCGTTATTTTCCTGCATAACTTTTATGTATTTCTGCATTCCCCATTTGAGAATATTACAGTGGTATCGGAGCATCATCTTGGCACAGCCTATGCTTTCTAAGGAGCCAATATGTCTTCAGAAGAAGAAGAACCTTTTACTGATAGAGAGAAGAGGTATTTAAAGAGAAGGAATAAGAAATTTGATTACACAAATGACAATGAAGACAAGGGTAAAGCCCCTACATCTGTAAGTGATAAAGAAGGAAAGGACTTTGCTAAGATCCTTTTGAGAGCCATGCAAGATCTTGCTAGAGAGATCAAAGAGATGAGATTGGACATAATCAAAGAATCTCCTAAGATATTTCATCTTAGAGAAAGCTCTGGAATGTCTCACCACTGGAATGATCAACCAGTGCATCAACCACAAGTTTCCCAATGCTCTGCCATGCCTACCTTTTTGGCTGTGGGAAATTAAGGGTTTCAAGAGCAATAATCCCTTGAAGACTATTTTGAAGAATGTGAGTCTCAAAATCATAGATTCAAATATCATTTGAGTTTTCAGGATTTTTTTCACCTCGAGGACAAAAGAAGACCAAGGCATCATCATAGAGATGGTGGGTTCACTCATAATCATGATCGACATCACACTATGGGCAGATTCTTTTTACCCAATTTTGATGGGTCATCCAAGTGTTTTGCCAAATATTGGGTAGAAAAACTTGACTTCTATTTTCAATTGAACAAGGTTCCAAAGATGGAGGCTATGAAGATTGCAGCGCTGCACCTTGAAGGTGAAGCACATGACTGGTGGTTCCATGGTTTTTCTACATTGGGTCATGCCAATGTGACTTCTTATTCATAGTTCACTAGAATACAGGTGGAAAGGTTTGACAGAAGAGATCCAAAGGCACCATTCATGAGCCTTGCAAAGTTGAAACAATCAGGTAACAAAGAAACTTACATTTTTTATTTTTTAAGATTATCTGTTATTGTTCCTGATTTGTTTGCAGCAAGAAGGGTGTACATGTTCATCGATGGTCTAGATGAACCTCTTCATGGGTTGGTAAAATCTACCAAGCCCACTACCCTACATGATGTTATTGAAAGGGCTAGAGACCTTCAAGATGCCTTACCAAAAGCAAAGGAAAACTTTCAGCATAAGCCCTATTTTCCCTGTAAGGGAAAGGAAGAGAAAGTTTCTCCTTCAAATGAGAGCTCATACAAGAAGCCTCTTAATGATGAAGTCCAGAGAGATCTAAGAAAAATGAAGCTATGCTTCACTTGCCAAGTGTTAACCACCTGCAAAATTTGATTATACCAAAAAGGTGGCTAAATCTATTTTGAGCCTTCAAGGAACAATTTTTCTCACTAAAAACTGTTGGCTCTTGAAGACTCTTGAAGGCCTCCTGCCTCTGTCCAAATATGCACTGATATTTACTTCCCAAAAAACCCTGAAATCCTGTTGATTTTAAATACCAAATACTGCTGCAAGACCTTCATTTTCCCCCCTTCTCAAACCTTCATTTGTTCCCCTTTTTCTCCATAAAAACTCCCTTGTTTTCATAAATCCTCTTCTTCCATTTATGAAAATCACTTTCCCATAGTTGAAAACCCATTTTTTTTACTATGCCGAAACCCTTGAAACCCTTTGAAAACGTTGAAAAATCAATAAAAATACATATTTTCTATGTATTTGGACTTAATCCCCCTTGGGCTAAGTTGCTAACCCTTCTCGTCCATAAGTCCTGGAGTCGTGACCGCGCGCTGGGTAGTCAAGCGCTTATTTTGGTTTAAAAATATTCCGCAAAAAACATTGAAAAACCTTTCTTATTCATAAAATCCTTCATTTTATTATTTTTTATTAAAATTATCCGTCGATACGAGTTTTGGTTTGTTCCGCACCGTCGATCTAAATCCACAGATCGGACGGTGCGGAGTACGTCTCTCGGTGGTCCCCGCCAGCTGTCCTCCACTCCAAATACCGCGCGATATTCATCGCACCGCCTTCGTGCAAAAGCTGTATTCTCCCAACGGCCAGCGATTCCATACACCGTTCAACATGTGTCCCTTGTACTATTTGAAAACCACTGCCCATCCATCATCCATCGCGCATTAATGATTGGACCAGGACGCCCAGCGATATCGCTGTGGACCGTCCAATCTGGGCCCACTGATCCAACGGTGATCGCTCGCCCAGGTTGCTCGATGTTTAATGAAGGTGCGCGCGCGATAGTCGGGCCCTCGTATAACGGAAAATTAATCTCCGCCGTCGATCTGATTTGTAGATCGACGACCCACAATTCATCGCCCGATCTCCCGTCTGACTTTCCATCGCCCAATCCCGACCGTCGATCTTTGCGCGATCGACGGCTCAGATTCATCCTCCTCCTCTGACCGCCCCGTTCAATCTCGACCGTCGATCTCTGCAGATCGACGGCTCGGATTTAATCTTTCTTCCGCCCATTCTATGATCTCCCCGATTAATCCTGACCGTTGGATGATACCATCCAATGGCTTCGATCTCCTCGCACGCCCTCTGATGCAGTCAACCTATAAAAGCAGGATTTCTTAAATAGTTTTCGTATTTTTGCAGGGTTTTTTATCATTCATTCACAATTTTCAAAGAAGATTCAGAGGCAGAGGGTGAAGACCCTCCCATCTTCGATTCATCCAAGGAAATCATTCACAGGTTGGAAATGCACGTTTTCTCAGTGTTATCTCAAGCATGGATGCCTTATGAACCCTACGCAGCCCTGCACAACAGCAAAAAACATAGTAAATCGGGCACAGACAAAGAGTATCAGCACCAAAGACCTAAATGTATCAGAACAGAGGATTAAAGACAGTTTTTCATGGGGATTACAGCTAAGACTGTTATCAAAATCCTAATCCCCAAATAAAACACAGTTTACAGAAAACTTAAGATGTTTTAGCAAGCAAGAATGTTTCTGCCGCCACAATCTGAAGCAAATCAATTCCTCCCAGCTACCATAGCGCCACCTGTTCCTCAAAGTACTCAATCAGGGGCCAAAGTTATTAAAGAATATCAGATTTGCCTCAGCGCAGCCAAGAAGTTACTTCTGCAATGAAACTTAATGCAAAAGACATCTGCAGGGTAACCCTAGCGTCACACAGAGCCTCAAAGGTTAACTAAGCTCCCATTGAGCTTAATTCATAAGTGTAAATAAATTAATACAGTAAAACACCTGTACAGTTTCTTCATTAAACCCTTCAAGGGCCAAGAAGACATTAACTCTGTATTAATTGTAATTGAGATCTTTTATCAGATCTCACCTCCTCATTATTCTATATATACTACAACAGAAGATGAGTGAGGGGTTGGTTGTAGAACTTTGATATACATTTGAGCAAAAAATTCTGATTGTACATAGTATTCACTGGCTCTTGGAGCTCTACTGGTGATAGATAGGTTAGGCTGAGATGTGTAGATGGTTGCTAACCTAAAGCACTGGACTTAAAGTTGTAACTGGTTTGAAGCATCAATACAAGCCGATTTATGGGATCCTGGTCTATGTTGACGATGATGTTTCTCTAATTGTAACTTGTTGTTTTTGTTTTTGTTTTCATCTGTGTTTCATATTCTCTTATAAAGAACATCATGCATAGAGTTATGACCTGCTGTACATCAGTAACCTTCTCTAACTGAAAACCTTTATCTGAATGTTTTCTTCTAAATTGTGTTATCTAGGAATGATTTAATTCAGTTCAAGCATAGGAATGTTGGCGTTCCCTCGTCTTATTGTCTTAGATGAATGTTATTTTTAGATGTTATTTTCAGTATATGTTTTGTGAAGATGAACTAAGGAAGATATGGTGAGCCCTAGTCCCAGAATGATCCCACAGACTATCTGAATGTTTCCCTTTGAATGTGTTAAAAGCTGGCTAGTTTTAAAGTACTTACCAGATCTTAGACCATTCTGTTGTTATCTTTGTATTTGTCTTGAAAGTAACCAAGTAAAGAAGAACTAGGAGAGGATTTGTGGTGAGCCCGGCCCGCTAGTTTCTAATCCAAAATTTGCCTTCAAGTTTCCCTCTGTTTTAAGATTTTTTTCTATTGAAAGTGTATCAAAGGTTGGCTAGTTTCAAAGTACTTACTAGATCCTAGTTTAATTTTATGTTTTTCTTGAGTTCATGTCAAAGGCTGACTAGTTTAAAAGTATTTATCAGATCCTGGGCTACTCTTGTTTCTGCATCTATTTATTTCTCCTTCTTATTGTATCATTCCATTCCATAAATCAAATCTTCAAAGAGATCCTTAGACATATATGACTTGCCCCATGGACCACTCTTGCCTCTTTCTGTTCCAATTAAACCCTATTATGACTCTATAGCCCAATGGACTAATACCTGCAATTTTCTATCTTTTTAACCAAAGCTTACTCTGATTGCCTGCAACTTCTCACTTTTGAAATTGTTTTGCATTTAGAACTTTCCACCTTGAACAATAATCATGCTCAACCATCCAACAAAACAAACAAACCCTTGGCCTTCATAACTAGCCTAATATCATAACCCCAAACTTCAAAGGCAAATCCATATTTGTATATATTGGAGAGATCCCTCTCCAGATTCAGGAGGGCTAGATCCTAGAATCCCAAATTTGGTTGAAACGATGTTGTTTCTAAATTTGGACTCTGCCAATCTTGCTAATAAATTACAGATTCCTAACACCAAGAATCATGGGCACCTGGACATAGATGTACTGCTGGAAAACCACATTACATATAGGTCTTCTCAGATATTGAGGAGGAAGAAGAAGTGTTGGGGAAATATATTTCTATAATTTCCAACATTAAATTATCAATCCAGGGCCCGTAAGGTTCGAGGTACAAGCACAGGGAACGCAGGATCAGAGCATCTAACCTAGACTACAGTAGGAATCAACTTGTTGTTTAAGTACAAAATTGTTATTTATAATTGAAGCTAATCAATTGAGGAAAACATGCTTAAACAAATAAGAAATTCTAATCAGTGTGCAAATGAAACTAACTCTAATTAATCATAAACCAAGCAATACACATTACCATTGAAATGATTTTAATCTAAATGAAAATCTCAATCTAAATACTAAGATCTATTGAATCTAATACAAGAATCTTAAATCAATCAAGATTAATTTAAAATGATACCAAACTTATGCTAAATCTTAATCCCAATAAAATTCACTCTCATTCAAATGATCTTAAACTAAGGCAATGAACAAACAAGACTTCAACTAATCTAATTCCCGGGATGCATAAAACAAATCAAATAAGCATTCAAACTAACCTCTGTCACCACTTTGAAATTGCATCAAAAGAAACTAAGTAAACCAATATTCTAATTGAAACTTATTTAATCAAACTCAATAAATCATTCAAACATAAGCACACTCGCTAATGGTTCTACCAATAACTAACTACATCATAATGAATTTCAAAACTAAACTACAACTTCAAACAATGATTTAATGGTCTCATTGCATTGCTTTCAAATACTTGGTTGCCAAAACACAATGTTACAAGAAATTATAGTGGATCAATAAGGTACATAATCAATTTCAATTCATATTTAAAAGAAATGGATTTATCGATCTCTTGTTTATCCAATCAAGAAGCACCTTTAAATATTTCAATCGTAAACTTGTAACGAAGGGGTTATTCATGCAATAAAATCATTGATCAATGTCATTCATTAGCTTGCAACGAGTTGAAAATTATATGTCTATTTAATTTTAATAAAAAAAACGAATTACAGTCTTAAGTACATAATCAAAATTATGAGATATAATTAACAATTGCTTTCAAAATAAAATCCATGCACCTAGATCTAAATCAAACACACTACCTCTATCCTATCATGCTTACAAAACTTGCTTCCAGGTGATGGTGGATCCTTGCCACTCCTTGAGAAGTCTAAACTAAATCAATGTCTAAATATTAAAAAAACCATAACATTTACAAAAAAATCATGGCAAAGTCAAATTGTATTAAGATTCAAATCATAAGTTTACTTACATACATCCCTTCAATATTTTGTCTCATGTTCACACATTTTCATCCTCCTCCTTCAAAACTTCCCAATCTTACCACACAAACCATGGCTGAGCCATTTATAAGATTCACAAGGCGAATTATTCATTTTCCTCAATTCTGGAAAATTGAACAATTTTAACAAACTGACCTAAAAGATATTAGTATATCTTCCTAACCATGAGGAATTTTGGAAAACGGTTCGGAGGGAGACTAATTTGTTATTTTTCCAACAACAACCTCTCTTGGATTTGTCTCATTCAAATCCATATCCTCGAAAATCGTGCCCAAAGTTGGTTGTTTGGATTTTTTTTGCAATGTTCTAGAACTCTGAAAAAACAGTGATTTTTTACAAAACTGCCTCCAAGACCCGCATAAAACTTTTAGAAAAATTCGAATCTAGAGAAAATGTTTTGGATATACATAATTGGTTATATTTTTAACAAACCCATTTGATTATAGTTTATAGATTCACCTCCAGCTGCACACACATTGAGGTAAAACATGGCAGTTTGGAAACATTGCACATTTTGAGCAGATTTGTTAATCAACTCCTAGGGACCCACATGTGCAATCTGAGTGTAATAAAATGCATGGGAAGGTATCAAAACATTATTTTGGACCATAACCTCCCTTGGTTTTCCTCGGAAGCGCGCCGAAAGTGCCAAATCCCTAAATTAGGCATCTCATCCTTAACTGGCTTGAGAGTGATTTCAGCAATGGAACCCTGTGATAAATGTACTTCAACAAAACCATCATTAGTAAAAAATGATATAATCATCTTTAATCATATAGAAGTGAAGAAAATTGATGATAATCAACCATAGAGAGTATTTGGCGGTGAGTGATGGAATTAGGGTACGGAATGGGCTAAAAACCTAGGGTTTTAGGGTATAAACAATGATATTTCATGATGAAAACATGGGTATATATGAGGCCCAACAAGAAGATGAACCAATACGAGGTCACAATGCTGACACTGCTGGAGGAGATCCAACACCATCAGGAGATGGGAATGGAGCATTTGCTCCTATTGGAGGGACTCTTGCATCTTTGAGAGGAGTACCTAAGTACTTAACCTTAAGAGTTCAAGGTTCCATCTTGAATCAGAGGGTCTCTGTTTTTATTGATATTGGAGCCACCCACAATTTCATTGATGCCCATCTAGTGCAAAGGAGGGCAATACCCACTGATACTTTTGAGGGATTCTCTGTTTTGGTCCCAGGAGATAGAACAATGCAATGCATGCATTATGTCCCATCACTTTTAGTCACCATGGGAACTTATACTTTGGTTGATCACTTCTTTTTGGTTGACATACCAGACACCAATGTGATTTTTGGTGTTCAATGGTTGATTACATTGGGGAAAGTCACCACTGATTGGGAGGCTTTGCAAATGGAATGGGTGGACAAGAAGAGTGGTGAAACTCAAATGATCAAAGGCATGCATACATACCACTTCCACACAAAGATCAGATATGGAATTGCGTAGTGGAATCAAGGATTTTATAGTCCCACCTATCATGCTCATGAGATTTCTGCATGGGACACTCTTATCTAGTGGCAAACCACCTGGGAGGCCACCTGATTCAGATTTTGTGGGGAAGACCTCACAACATGATGCTCCAAGCTTAGATCCAGGAGGGGTTGGAGCACTAGAAGACAAAGCTACATCATTGGGAGTCTTCGGTAGGCTCAAGGAGGAGGTAGATCTTATCCCCTTATCATCATCACCCGCTCTCATTTCTGATTATGCGCTGTGGGAGGAGAAGAAGGGAAGGAATGACCTTCCAACATACACCTTTGGCATGGGATATGTCAAGGAGAGGAGCAGCAACATGACAGACATTTCTGTTGATATATCATTAGTGTTGTCATTGTTGGGCAGTTTAGATCCATATTGGAAATCCCAACTGTTGGTGGATTATTCCAAGGATCTTCACACTTGTATGATAACTTATGACCAGTTGTATGAAGAGGGATATTTAGTCCAAGGAGGAGTCATCTATCATCATGGTAGGATCTTCTTGTCTAGAGCCTCCAAGCTCAAGGAGAAGTTGCTACAGAGAGCTTATGAAGAGTTATGTTTCAGCCACATATGTTCCATGAAGATCTACAACATCATCATGAGGAGCTTTGATTGGGAAGGCTTGAAAGGAGAACTACATCAGCATTTTCAAGAATTCATGGACCATGTGGAGTTGGGGCAACAACATGACTCTATGAGATATTTATTTCAGCCATCTCTTCCTTATTTTTAGAGAGGAGATAGATTTATGCACCACTCCATTTGTGTGAGGAAGATTGTTGGTGAAGAACATGCTCATGTAAAACATGTTTTATTTTCTGATTGTATGCATTCTTTCACCATGTTTATGCAAGTCGTGACTCCAAGGAGGAGTATTATATCTTGTAAACTTCATGGCCAACATTGGGCCACAAAAATTTCTGAATTTGGCCACTCCCTTGATGAACAAAGGAAGATTCTTTATCATGATGGGTGCTTTCCTAAGGCACCAAATATATCTCACACTTTCATCCATAGTGATATAACATGGGCAGCAAGTAAGTGGTGGGGAAACCACTTACCACATCTAGATCTGATGCAGGCATGAGATGCACTGCGCTGGTTCCACATGTGGGACTATGACCCACCTCCGTATGCTCAAATTTCTATTTGTATGTATATTGTTTTGATCCCCTACATTGATGATGTACTTGTACTTTTTATGGGGATGTATAGAGGAGGAGAAGAGCTACAGCACTCACCTTATCAGTTGCTTGAGGACAAGCAACATTTTGGAGGGAAGGACTGTAATATTCCCAATTAGTCTTAAGCTAATGGGAATATTCATTTTTGTTTTATTTTTTTGTTTCAAGAATAAAAATGTAAAGGAGGCTCATAATACTCCTAAACGATGAATAAATCAATGCCAAATATGAAAAAGGTTAAACCTTGGCTATGTAAGCAAGCACCCTTCTGTGTGAAAGGGGTTGAATATTTTGACTGGGTCAACCATGACCAAATCCACAGCTTTGTCTTGGAGGAGTGGCCATCAATGAGGCACAGCGCAGTTTTAGATGGAGATGGCTTATGTGAAAGGAGCTATTTCATTGAAGGTGGTTTAGGGTTTACAAACTCTTAACTTATAAAAGGAAGAGGATGGCAACATGAGAAGGTTATTGATGGTATTTTATTTTCTGAATATATTATCTATTTAGACATATATCATTCTCTTGTTGTTTAGCTGAGAATAGTGTTGTTTAGCACTGTGTGTTCCTGATCGGGAATCCCACCTCTTTCCTTGAGAGGCCTCTTGGAAGAGTTTGCATTTCTTGTCCACTATCTGGCTGAAGGCCAAGCTTCTTCTTCCAACTACAATGTAGATCCTGTTGAGGGTTTGGTTGACTTTGAAAGTTGCAGCAAGTGGAGGCTAGATCTACTCAGATCTAGACCATTCTTGTGCTCCTTTTCAGTGGGGAAGTCTTCTATCACATTGGCAAGAGAGTATTGGATCATTGGAGCCACATTTTCAGATCTTGGCATGTGGCCAAACATTTCTTAAACCCTATAGCGCAGTATTGCTTCCAGAACTGCGTTATTTATGTAGGTGTTTTTGCAGGGTATTTTGGCACATCTTTTGGAGTAATGGTTTCCAAGTGTTGGGGATCTGTCGTTCACCTTTGAGTTCCATTGAAGAGGATCATTGTATTGTATATATAAGATCAGATCTGAATATTCCTGAATCTCTGAATATTTCTACAGATCTGTAGTTTTAGATCTCAGATCTACTCCATGTACATGTTGTAATGCTAAAAACCCCAAGGGGATCTGAAAGAGGAGCCTATCTAGTGTATGGATCTACTATGGATCAAACTTTTCATGCACAGATCTGCTCTAGATCTAAATTGTAATCAACAGTTTTTGCAGCCAATAAAATAACGTTGTCAAGGCAGTTTCTGTTCATATGTATGGTTGTAGCACCTCTTTTGAGGAATTTCTTTCATTGGAGACTTCTATTTTCTGTTGTACATCTTATGGGCCTCATTGTACATCTGTTTTGTTGTTGTAAACACATTTAGAAGGCCTCCATATTGGCCTCCTGCTCTTACTTTGATGATCTGCGTTATTTTCCTACATAACCTTTATGTATTGCTGCATTCCCCATTTGGGAATATTACATCCATACATGCTTAACCAATTTATTTCCATGTTGTGGAGAAGGCTTTCCACGCCTCATCCTCCTTTGTGTTGCCATTATTTTCCAACACTCAGCAATGACATGGTTATGTAAACCATAAAAACGAAAATTTTTCTTATGCCATGATTTCTGTTCATGATTAGCAACATGCTTATAAACAAAATGAACTTGCGAATATCGAGACTTGCTATACCTTTTCTGGTGGTTTCTGGTGCGATCATGGTGATGATAGCTTGCCTCGGCTCTTTCACTGCAACATGCACTTCAATGGGAATATGGTGAAGTGTTCCCATCAATCCCTTTCCCTAGTGAGTTCAAAAATGTCTGTTTGCCTTTGATGTCCTTATGGCAATGATATTTTGCCTCATCTTTCTCTCTGCATTATGTGTTTCCATAAGATGATTGTGAAGTGTTCCCATCATTCTCTCCCTAACGATTTCCACATTGTCATGGATGCTTCTCACACCTTCAAACATTCTCCTTCAGTGTATCCCAAACCTGCGTAGTGAGGTCTGCACAAACTCCAATGGTTGAGTTATGTCTTGGCCTTGAATGCCAAGTCCTCCTCCCTTGTACCCCATCTTGGTAAGGAGTCTCATGTCGATTCTTGTAATGGGGATCTCCACATTTCCAAAAGAAATAATAGCATATGAAGATGAAACTGAAGAATGATCACAATTGTTTACCTCAGATGTCGATTTCGAATTAGGTGAAGACAACTTCTATAAGCCTTCATTGCACTTCACTTCCTCCAAGTCCTCTGTCGCGGCATGTAGCTGAACCTGAAATCGTTGCTTCTCCTCCTTCTCTTCTTGTAGAAGTGCCTTTAATGCATCATGATTTGCTTGAAGACTTTCGTCGTTGCACTTCAATTCTTCTAATACCTCTGTCGTGACTTGCAATTGAAACTGAAATCGTTGCTTGTCCTCCTTCTCTTGTAGAAGTGTTTTTAACTCAGTGTTATATGCTGCTTGTTTCTCATAAGTTTCATACAACATGTCTGCTTTCTCGGACACCCTGAGCATGGTATCGTACATGTATTTGACATCATCCATTGTTGCACGTTCAATGGTTCACAATTGTGGTTCACATTAGCAAGAAGACCGCTCTGATACCACTTGATCCAAGTAAATTTCCGATACCCTTTTAACCCAAGACCTTGTACTTCGGTTGATGTGTCAGAACTACATTTTATCATAAGCATTAAGGAACACATATGCAGATAAAATCAAGAGGAACACATGTCAACAATCATATGACAAAAAAAATCCAAGAGGTTTAATAACGAAGTCCTTCTAGTGTGGACTACGTCTCTGGGCCTCAGTGTCTCGATGGTGTTGGCCGCTTCATTCAGTGATGCAAATTTTGATGATGTACATGGACGTTTTTGACTTTTCATACAAGTAAAAGCCCTCAACTTGAGTGGAAAATTCTGTCCACGAGACATTCCATTACAAGGAACTCTCACTCATCACAAACCTCCTATCAACATGAAAAATTTACACATGGTGACAAAGAGTATCCCGCCATCAAGGCAACAAAGGGATCTCACAACATAAATCACCATCCATGATAAATAAATACCACATCAAATACACATAAATAATCTTCATCTTACATCAGCAGGAATCAACAACAAAAAATAAACATAAAGATTTTGCATCATACATCAAGCAGGAATCGACATGACATAAAGCATCCTACAGTAATAATCAACGAAGTACATGGCAATAACACTTCATATACCCCAACTCTAATGTTGTCTAAAGAATAGGCCTCTCAATCGCTGGATCTGAATGCACCATCGTAAACGTGGCGTCGAATGGCATGAAATCGATTGTCCACATGCTGAAATCTAACACTAGGGAAAATGTTAGGGGCTAATATTTGCAAGTGGGCTAATTTTCTATACTTTTTCCAAAAAGAATATTTGCCAATTTCCATTTTTTTCTAAAAATAATTCACCCAAGTTTTATAGTATGAAATTATTTTACCTTAAAAATCGCCAAGATCTTATATAGACTAATATAATATAATCACTAATTTATATATTTTTACAAAAATATCATCAAACATTTTACAAATTTTCTATTAGATATTACTAATATTCGCCAAAGTTTCTAAAATTTTAAATCAATTTCCATCCGTAAAACCTTCCCTGTCCGACATCGTCATCCCATTATGGAAAATGGTCGAAACATATGTGGCTCATATGGAAAATATGACTACACTGCTCAATTCGTGTCACCGAGAGGTGTAGGAACGATTGTCAATTTTCTGAATTCTGACACTGTCGAAATTGGGGTCGTAGGGAATCTTTTAGATTCTCCTTAGATTCCTCAAAGGTGTTGTTCCACAGGGAATCTGGAAATCTGCAACTCAAGATAGGAATTTCATCTCACCATTGAGATCCTTACAAAATTCTTAGAAGAATGAGTATAAATTTGACCTCGTTCTGACACTAGTGAATTTCAGCCTCCAAAGAATCTGAAAGAATCCCTCAAGATTCCTGAAGATTCTCCTCCACGGGGAATCTACAAAACCACTGCTGAAAAGTTGAATCTAATATCGCAATTATGTCCCCTGCAAAAATCTGAGCAAAATGATTATAAACTTGAGCATATTATGATAAAAATAAATTTTACCTCCCTTAGGGAATCTCTGGGCATCAAAGGAATATTATTTGTCTCGAAATCCATGCCACCATTCTACCTCCTTTGCCTTGAACAACGTGTCTGGGTCTCCGACCTGCTCTGCCTACGAATCTGAGGAACTGGGTTTAAATAATAATTGTTGGGAGGGGTTAACAACAAAAATTCGTTGGCCTGATGGTTAAGTGTTACACCATTTTTTGGTCATCTAACCTGTTACTATTAGATGGACCTAAGTACACCATGTAAGACCAATTTTACCCTAAGTAAAATTGTTTTCACTATGAAAAATAACTTATTAAACCACCTTTATTAAGTTGTTTATGGTCTAAACAGGAAACCCCATGAGGAAATATTAAATAAATCTACATTTGTTTGATTTTCCTCAAGGAATAATTAGTTAAACAACAGTTTAATTAATATTCCTGGTCATATTTAGCCCAAAACGGGAAAATTAATTAGATAAATAATTATTTATCTTATTATTTTCTAGGAATAATTATTTAAACCTTATTTAAATAATATTCTTTATTAAATGTGACTAAATCACTTATAAATGATTAAATAAATCATTATTTATTTGATTATTACACAACCACATCCTTAAAATAATAAATAAATTATTTATTTATTTATTATTTACAAATAAAGGGATTTGACCCAAGTCAAATTCTTTTTCCCTCAAACAAATATAATAAAATATTCCATAAAAGTTGGATCTTGATTTCGTTAATAATATTTTAATTATGCACTAATATCTAGACTAACTCAATATTTTGTTATAAATAGAAGGGTTTTTCCACTCATTCACTACTTTTTGTTGCCTAAAGATCACTCTGGATCTTTACTTTTGGTCTGACTTTGATTCACCATCATTATCATATTTTGCTACCATTTTTCGTGTGAGCTCCCTTTGAGTTCCATTTTTGTGTGGGTTTTCTATACCATCAAGAGAAAGAGATTTTAGATCTGAAGTGTTGAGGACTTACAAGAACCCATCCCATTGAGGAGGACTGGTAACATCCTTCTATGTTCTCCTCCCAGGTGCCGTAAATACAAAATTATTTAAACATATTATTGTCTTGTCTATTGGATGCATGGAGCAACTCTTGCTTTTATTTACTGCTTAATGTCTTTTAATGCATAGATCTAGATTTTTGTAGAATTTATCTTGGTCAACTAATTGCATATCTAAAGATATTGGTAGCCATCTTTGTTGTTAAGGTTGTTTGTTATGCACAGTTAAAGTGGTCTTTTTTCGTACACGTGATTAAGATTCGTACTAACAACTGGCGACTCCACATGTGTTTACGATTACGACCTCTGTCATTTTTCAGATCCCTACATATCCAGCTGCTTCAAACCCTATGATTTCTCTTCAGCTTCTTGTTTTTCTTTTCTTGATGTTGTTTTTAACCTATAAAATCCTAAAACATTGAAAATTCTAACTTTTGTGTGTTTTCGGACCTATTGCGCAGGTGATCGGCATCAGCCGCAGCTGAGACACCACATTCTTCTGAAACCTGCTCTCGAGAGTGCTGGAAGTGCAGGTCGCACTTTTTGGGCCAAAATATGCGACTTGAACCTCCAGGGCACAGAAAACAGGCCAAAACCTGCGACCTCTGCAGAAATCAAGTCAGAAACTGCGACCTGGACTTTTTGCGGGAGTTTTTTTTTAAGTTTTCTGGGTTTTCCTGGGCCTCTGTTTAGGGTTGTCTGACCTTCATCTCCGTCTGTTTTTGACCTTTAACTGTTCTATTTTACTCAATAAAGTGGGAACCTAGCCCCGTAGGGCTTCAGTACCCTCCACCTTTTGTGGAAGAGTTTTAATTGCTGAAAGTTGTCTAAAATTTCAGTGTGTTCAGCCATTTTTTCAGATATTATACCTTACCTTTAGATCCACTTCAGATTGGTTATTTATCCATCCAAAACACCTCCTTTAGTTTTGTTTGGGTTTTCCTCTAGGGTCCCCTCCGCTTCCCTCTAGGATATAGCCTTTCGCCACTCCATTTACGACAATCTTTTCTCTGATTTTTTGTTGTTTTTCTGCACCTATTTCCAGCAGATCTGACCTTTAGATCATTGTCCCTCCTGACTTTAGATCTATTGGCTATTTTGGTGTGTTTTGAATAGATTTTTTGCCCACCTACAGACTAGTTGTTAAGAGGCTCGCCTCCTTGGGTTTAGATTATTGCATAACTAGCTATTTATTTTCTGTTATTTTAGTTTCACATATTTTTATCTGCAAGTTTATTTACAGTTATACAGCACACTTTTTCTTTTTATCTACAAACATCTAGGTTTAAAAAATAAAATTTACACACTTTACACACACACGCTAAGCGAATAAGAGCTTGGTTAACATCGTCAAGCAAAGACTCTAAACATTGTAATCAATTGATCCTGCACCTCTCTGCCCTTGTTTCGACATTGTAATCAGTTGTATTAGGGAAATTTTGAGGTCTAAAATGGGTCTCCTAAGGAAATAATAAAATAATAGCTAAACCAATAAAATAATATTTATGAATTTACAATTCACTTTTTGCACCAAAATCAATGTAGCCATGGTTAAATTCAATTCAAAAGTTGTACCAAAATAAAAATAATAATAAAATTGTATTAATGTGACTATAAATAAGGATGGGTTTCTCAATAAAAATTCATTATCATTGCACAACTAATGCATTTGTCCTTTGTACTTAACTAACTTAAAATAAAATATAAATATAAATTAATATATTCTTAATTATAGAATATACTATTAATTAAAATTTATATTATTTAAATTATATAATAACATGTACTTAATATACTATATAAAAATAGTATAATATATTGTTTTATGCATGAATTTTATATTACATATTGAATTGATTTTATTTATAAATAAATATTTGAAAGTATACAAATATAATATTTATTGAAAAGTGTGTAAATACATGATGATTGTGTAGGGATATGCATTGTTTCTTTCAAAAAATATGAAATGACAATAATAATATTTTACTCAAAAAGTGTGAAATGACATTTATTATGAGTACTTTACTTTAGGATTTTAAAAGTACTTAGAGCACTACCATGGTTAACCATGAGTTTTTATCCATCATTGAGAAGGTGACAAGTAAGTACCTTTAACTCAAGCAATGCTCTCTCAACCATTAGGGATGATGTGATCCCCTAAAATGTAATTGATTCTCATAAAGTGAATTTTCATTGTACATTTTCCTTAGGAGGCCCATTTTAGACCTCAAAATTCCCCTAATGATACTACACCTCCTTGCCCTTATTGGTCTCTCTTCCCTTTGTGTCGCGTTTGTGTCATCATCATTTCGCCACTAAGGCGTTTATCCCGGAGACTTCTTGGCCTTCATCCTCAGTTTCCGATAGGAAGACTTACTCCTCTACATAGGATTCGATTTTGTCCTCCACTGAGTCCGCACTCCGAATCCTCTTCTAGTTCATTGGGTTCCCCTTCTGGTTCCGCCCCTGGTTCTCCTCCTGTCACCTTCACCATGTCTGGTTCAGGACCTAACGCTGGTGGTAGTCCCGGCCCTAATACTAGGAATACTACTAGCGGGACTGCAATAGGAACTACCCCCGCTGCTTCGTTTCTCCCCTATATGGCAGGCCTCAATATTCCCGATTTTAACTAGTTGATTAATGAACCTATACGCCATGATGTTGGTTGGCCTGCTATGCCAACCAAGCTCCCTTTCGACATCCCCAAGTTTGAAGGTCTTGCTAGAGAAGGTCCTACTAACCATGTTCGATCTTTCCACATGTGGTGTTCGTCTAACTCCATTACCAATGACTATGTTCGTCTTCGATTGTTCCAATGTACTCTTACTGGTGAAGCTTCTAAGTATTATGTTGAGAAGGCCTCATCCTCTCATACCACCTTTACGACTCTTGCATGGGCCTTTTTCTCTTATTTCCAGCTTCTCCTTCGTTATGACACTGGTACCGAACTTTTGACTTCCTTCCATTAATCGTCTACGACCCACCTATCTGATCATGTCCAGGAATGGTGAAAAAGAAAGAGCCTATGTCAATCCCATACCTTTGAAAACTGTGTCTACATGGACTGGTTCCTTAGATATCTCTTACCTGTTATCGGCAAGGATGTTGCATCACATTTCCCTCAAACTGAAGAAGTCGCTCTCCAGATTGGTTTAAAATATGACCTGATCTACGATCAGTCTGGTTATGTTTATACCATTCTACCTGATCTTCCTAGACCCGGTGGTGCCAACGCACCGGGGGCATCTCATGTCCTCGACGGTATCATTGGAGCTCTTTCCCATCCATATGCTCAGCCTCCTATGGGCTATGGTTTTCCTCAAGGAGGGGCCAACACCTCCAGCAATTTTCTCCCTCCTGGTAGCATGTATCCAAGATACGGCATGCCTCCTCCTTTTGCCCAACCTCATGTTTACCACAATTTTATCCAACCTACTTGTTATTCGTATCCACAACGTGGTGCTCCAACTCCTCCAGCATTATCACCTCTGCCTCCCTTGCCTTCTCAACCCGCGTAACAGCAGCCACCACCCCCTCAGGGGCAGGTGTATGCACAATAGGGTGTGACTAATCCTCCTCCTTCCAAAAAGAAGAGGAAATGCACTCAAAATCAATCTTCCCCCAGTAATCCTGGACCAAATTCTCAAATTAATGCACCTAACACTGCTAACCAGCAACAGGGCACTCGGCCCAAGAAAGACAGGCATGTTCACACGAATAAGCCTTGTTCATGTTGTGGTGTTTATGGTCATTACATGCAAAATTGTCCTCTTTTACCACAGATGCGGCAGATGTGGGAGTCTCAGGCAGTATTGCGAGGATAGCAAGCCTCCCCTTCCATCCCTCCCAGTCCTATGCCTAGTCTACCGGTTATGTTTACTAATCCTTTCCCTCAGCAAGGATTTATGGCTACCCAAACACCTAAAGGTCAGGCGGCCACTCAACCTCCTCCATCTGGTACCTCTGATTACCAAATCCTCATGATGAACTTTGACCAACCTATAACCGTAGACCTCAACCTTCAGACACGGTCCCGACAGTACAATAAGCCTCCTGCTACGTCTACCCCCGAGATCCCTTCTTCAGGTTCTACAGAGCCTCTTTCGACAACAAATGGTCCTTTGCAAATCCATTAGCCTAAAGTAGAGGTTCATAGCAATATCCCTAAGGGACCATTACACTGAAATGATGCTTATGGAAAAGCTGCCAATTCGTATAGTATAATAGATGATTTGGCGCAATCTCCTGCTACCATCTCAATGTTGGAACTCCTCCAGTCGTGCCCTTCACAACGAAAATCTCTGTTATATGCCATGGGAACTGTAGATCCTTTAGATGCTCGTTTGATCGTTTTTGATGTTGACCGGTCATAACATCCTCCTCTTCCTGCTTCCGTCGCCTTCCAAATCCCAGTCAAGATCCGGAACGCCAACATTTCCCATTGTATCATTGATGAGGGGGCATCCACCTATAAAAGGTCTGCTTCGGTTTGGAAGCAAATCGAATCACCTAAGTTGGCTCCTTCCACGATCACTCTTCGAGTGTGGGATGGCCATGCCTCCTAGCCCATTGGCTTGTTCCGCAATTGTCCTATTACTCTTACGGGCAGGATTGTTTGCATTGACGTAGAAGTCATTGATGCCCCCTTAGATTATAACATTCTATTGGGTCGTAGCTACACCTATGCGATGTATGTTGTCCCATATGTGGTTCACCACAAGATTTCCTTCCCTCATGAAGGAAATATAGTCACCATTGACCAATTGACATATTACGAACCGAAGTCTCAGACCTCCCCCGATTCCATCATCTCTTCGGTGGCCAATAAGCAAATCGTCGATCCTTTGACCAGTGTCTCACCCGGAGTCTACAAAGACTCCTCTTTTCTTGGTAATTTCCCTGGTCTTCCTCCTCCTGTCTCTAATCCCAGCTCATCGAATGTTTGCACGATGCAATCATCTCGGGCTTGCCTCAAGTGGCCTGCTTCAGCTAGACAGCAGCCTCGCCCTCTGCATCCTACTCCTAGCCCTTCGATTCAGCCTTCTGGACGCCCTCCTTTTGGCCCTTCACCTGCAGCTAGTGTCCATGAGCCTCTTTACCCTCCTGGAATGGTTCCTCTAGGCCTTAACCATCTTGGAGTCGTCCCACCTGGCCATTACCCCTTCAGTCAGATATCGTTCCTAGCTCCCCCTCCTGGAGTATACTCGGTACCTTTCATGGCTACCCTATCTCTTCCTAATCTGACCCTGGGGATTCCTATCTGTTACCACGATCACCCAGCCGCTACCCCACCTGGTCAACCCAAACCTTATCTTGCTTTGATCTCGGTTCAACCAGTCCCCATGACTTCTCCTGCTGCTACAGTGCCTCTGCCACCTCAACAAGAACCTTCTCCTGTTGCAATAGCTTTGGGTAAGAAGGGAAAATCTCGCAAGAGGGCATCAAAGGACAAGGCTGCCCCGACTAACCCTGCTCCTCCTCCGCCTCCAAATCCCTGTACTTTGTGTGATGTTGTCGGTCATGCCACCCATACCTATCTCGAGCTGCCCTATATCAAGCCCATGGTTAATATTGTGTTCCCTGATTCTACTATCCCTGAAGCCTCTGTTTATTCCTCTACTGTAACCAAGAACCATAAGACTATTCACACCAACCAACCTTGTGCTTTGTGTGATCTCCATGGCCATTATTCTCACCATTTTCCCTGCCTCGCGCATTACTGCGCCTCTTTGGAGGTAGTCCGAGAGTACGAGATTGAAAAGAACCAGTCTGCCTCTCCCGTTCTTACGTGGTATGCTTTGGGCCAGCCTAAGGATTTACCCGCTCCCATTGAAATTCCCCTTCATGATGTCGAGATGATGGATCCTACGGCCACCATTCTCTACTTATCATCATCCATGAGACCCTCAGTGGAAGCTCCCTCTGAATCTTCCCCTGTTGTTTCGCTCGACCTCCCTTCAGCGATCACCCTGGGCTCAACATCGATAGATCCTTTGTTTGCTTGTTCTTCCATCATCCCCCATGGTGATGTGCATCTGAACCTTTCTTCTCATGATTATGATTCAGGTACCTTCGCCGTGTCATGTTGTCTCCCTTCCTCCAATCATTCCATCTTCTATTGTGATGTTTACATCATGGAAGCCTTGTCCACCCCTGACCTCATATTTCCCACCCATAAGCAGGATGGCACCATCCGTGTCTATGGTGACTTTCATGGCTTGAGCACAAGATACACCTCCGGTAGCTCCCACACACCACCTTCCCGTCAGTGTGCGGGTAGTAGATATCCTACCCAGACCGCTTCCTCTAGCAGTGTTTGTATGATTTCTACTTTGCGCTCAGGTTGCCAGCATTGTTCATCATCCTCCCATTTGTTGTCTTGTGGCACTTTTCAGATGGATATCTCGTCCACACCGTATATCAGTTATGTCAATGGTGCAAGTCGTTACTCCTGGAATCTAGCCTCGACAGGTTGGGCCATCTTTACCCCCTTATATTCACTTGTTCTCTCGAACGATGTATGCATTGGTACTGCCACCAATAATCAGGCTGAATATGAAGCAGTGCGAGGTTTATTAGTCGATGCCCTTTCCCATCGCACCATCCACCTCCATGTTCATTTATATTCCCTACTTCTTCTCATGCAATTGAATGGTGTCTATCGTGTGCATCATCCTATCCTTTTTAGAAGATATTTATGAGTGAAGCTTTTGATGCGTGAATTTGAAATCATTACATTCAGTCATGTACCTAGAGCACAAAATCATTATGTAGATAGCATTGCAAACAATATTCTAGATTGGAATTTAGCACATGCATTTAACACGAGACAATAATATAACATAAAACCATCAAAACGATGCATATCAATAATATGTGTCGTATAAAATGTTTTAGAGTCCATTAACTCTGATACATATGACATCTCCATAGCATGTTACAAAAACTCAAAATTGGGGGCACCACCTAACCCTCAACCTAATCACTATCTGGAGGTTGCTCTGCTCCTGCAGCTCGTAGATTTCACATCCCCTGTCCGTCCATCACCATGCGCCGCATGGCCCCTCGCCACTCCGAGGGTAGACCAATACATGGCTCTATGTACTGTTCATCCAAGTCTTGCTAGCCGCATTCTGAAACATCGGTCAGAAGCCTCTCACATCTACGACGGATGTCCTCCAGGAGGCTGTTGCATCCTCATTTTGCGGCGCTCTAGGCCCTACAGCTCCTGATACTGCACGCCATCCCATATACCCGACTGGTTTTACCAGTGTTTTATCTGCATACCCAAAGTGAAAGAATCAGTACCATCTACAATATTCTGAAACTTTACAATACACATAAAAGATTAGCAATTTTTCTCTTACCATCGAGCCCCCATACTCAACCAGGTGGCAGTGGCAAGTCTGGGTTCGCATGATAACTCATCCCACTATACGGATAGTCGTCTATTTACAATGGCATCTGATCCCAATGAGCAAATAACTCAGGTCAGAACACCCATCCGGTTGCCCCACCTCCTCCAATGCACAGTATTTGCCACCATCGGCGCATCCTGGGCTCTCTCGAGCCCCCATCCTGGAGCTGTATATGAGGTCGAAGTGTCGAGATATTCTCAAAAAAGAGCGAGCACAATACTGTACCATAAGCACAGTCATGGTTCACTTGCCGCTTACATAGTGACAACTGTCGTTTCAATGACGACAGCATCATCTGGGCCCACCCATAGTAGGTCCCACTCAACACACTCTCCACAAGCATCATCTGCCCTCCAATGATGTGGTGGAGTGTCTCGTTGCCCAGGATCCGCAGCACCGCTACGACCAAAGTACGGTTCTCTAACCTCTCTAGATCCCCGATGGGTATCTGTGTCCCCTTGACATGGAGACCTGGTCGACAATGGCGCTCTACAAACTCCATGACGTTCTGCCCTCGCAGTAACACTAGTTGAGTATTCCCGACCATCCCATGTGGTGGGAGACAAGTCAGAAAATATATATCCTAGACCATCAACTTTATTTGGTGCCCTTGCACTATAAATACCTCATGGTTCGGATCCCAATAGCTGAAAATCCAGGCCAATAAGGGCTCTCCAGCTCTCATCAGAGGGTTCTCCACAAACTTAAGAACCCCAAACCTGGCCAATGCACTACGGACACCTTAATCCTCTCGGATCTCCAATCATAGTGTGCCCAAGTCTCTCTCTCTCCAAATGATACGTAATTCCACCATTTCTGCAAAAAACCATCATATTTGTAAGTGTACAGATAGGAAAGACTATATCCAAACATCAAAACCCATTTCTTAACCAGAAAACAACATATAAAAACCCCTCTCTGTCAGGTCACACTTTTCAGGCCCAATCCTGGGACAGGTCACAGTTTTTTGCCCAAAACCTGCTACCCAGGTCACATTTTTTGCCCCAAAAAGTGCAACCCGGTTGTGAAGAGGAGCAGGGGTCTGTTCCTGAGCTCTGGGAACCTAAACTAAACTTTCAATCCATTGAAATGAAAGAGTAAGGTTAGGCCTCTTACCTACAACTGACGGATCTCGATTCCAATGGTCAGTTTGTCCTCTATGATCATCGTAAGATTTAGGGCCTTCTCTCCTGTCTACATTCACCATAGCTCCACTTGCAAATGAGTGAATTTGGAGGGAAAGTGCCTTATTAAAAGAGAAACCCCTTATTTTTATTTTTTCTGTTGCGGCCAAACCATAGCTCAGTTTGACAAACCGTTTGTACCGTTGGAAAGCTCTCATTGATCCCTCAAATGGGTATCTATTATTTTTTCATGATTTGATACTTCACCAGGACACATTTTGTCTAAGAAGCATCTCTTCACCACTCCTCAAAATATAATTTCTTCACTTACAACACTTGTACTTAGGGCACCACTTTTCCTCCATACTTTTCCATGCTCATGTCGATTTTCATCATGGATAACCATCTTTTACTCATGTTTTTATGGTCCCCATTGGACCTTTACTGTGTGACAGCATCATCGAGTCGCCCTTGTTTAGAGCATATGAGTTGAGTCATCATCATATTCATGGAGTCTATCCCGAGTCCCTTTGTATCCCGCTATAGTCCTCCATCCTTCATTGCTTGGTTCCTCTCTTGTGTCGCACATTATGGCCTCTAGTCCTACTGTTCCCTATCCCCCTTTGATATTGTGTCAGTCGCTTCCAGGTCATCCATGCCCTTTATGCTCTAACAAGGGAAGTTGTTCGTCCACTACTCAGTACCCCCCATTTCATCATCATCCCTGGTGTCAGTCTATCAGTCGCTCTACTATTTTCTCTTGTACCTTAATTGAGGACCCCTTATTGCCTCACCTATGGTTGACCTCCTTCTATCGACATCAGATCATTCATTCCAGAAGACAAGTCTAGAGGGCGGTGTACCTTGGTTCCAGCTTCCACTCTTGTTCGGTGCCTCAGATCAGGCAAAGGGACTCCTTATAGCCCTTTGACTTGATTGTTTCTCAGCTCCAGCTCCTTACATCATGATCGAGATCCGTATGCTTGATGGTTCAGTGATGCAGCAAATTGGACTGATGATTCTCGGGTGTGTGTGAGATGTTTCAACCCTCATGAGGGGGTGGCCCTATAGGTAGCCCCCCGCATGCCCAGATGACCTCTTCATTACAGCCTTTGATGCAACTCCATAGATTTGATGATGTCAACCTCAGCCGCTTGCAACGCCTTTTTTATTGCATGTATCAGTTAGATTTTCAGAGCCCTTTCATGTTTACAGGGGCATTTGGGTTGTATTTGTATCTCATGTACTCAGATATTATTGTATAATTCTTGGTTGTTATCCCAGGCACAATATGTATGTTTGATTCATTATCATATTTTTATCTAGCTCATGTTTATTCCAGCATGTACTATATAGTTCAGTCCCTTGTTTATTGGACACATTATTCTTTGTACTTTGTCTCGACGGGCATTGATATAGCACAGGTACTCACTCATAAAAGAGACTTGTTGCACCTGTAAGTCTCGCCTCCTCAAGGCCTAGTCCTCTAGCGCTTTGGTCTACCGGATATTTCTCTCTCTTTGACTTCCCCTTCGGTGTCTAATAATTGAGTTCTTACAACGTACTTCAGTCATATGATTAGCTCCTAACACTCGAACACTGGGGGAAATCTATTACACCATTTTTTGGTCATCTAACCTGTTACTATTAGATGGACCTAAGTACACCATGTAAGACCAATTTTACCGTAAGTAAAATTGCTTACACTATGAAAAATAACTTAGTAAACCACCTTTATTAAGTTGTTTATGGTTTAAATAGGAAACCCCACGAGGAAATATTAAATAAATCTACATTTGTTTGATTTTCCTCAAGGAATAATTAGTTAAACAACAGTTTAATTAATATTCTTGGTCATATTTAACCCAAAACATGAAAATTAATTAGATAAATCATTATTTGTCTTATTATTTTCTAGGAATAATTATTTAAACCTTATTTAAATAATATTCCTTGTTAAATGTGACTAAATCACTCATAAATATTTAAATAAATCATTATTTATTTATTATTTACAAATAAAGGGATTTGACCCAAGTCAAATTCTTTTTCCCTCCAACAAATATAATAAAATATTCCATAAAAGTTGGATCTTGATTTCGTTAATAATATTTTAATTATGCACCAATATCTAGACTAACTCAATATTTTGTTATAAATACAAGGGTTTTTCTGTTCATTCACTACCTTTTGTTGCCTAAATATCACTCTTGATCTATACTTTTGGTCTGACTTTGATCCACCATCATTGTCATATTTTGCTACCATTTTTCTTGTGAGCTCCCTTTGAGTTCCATTTTTGTCTGGGTTTTCTATACCATCAAAAGAGAGAGATTTTAGATCTGAAGTGTTGAGGACTTACAAGAACCCATCCCATTGAGGAGGACTGGTAACATCCTTCTATGTTCTCCTCCCAGGTGCCATAAATACAAAATTATTTAAACATATTCTTGTGTTCTCTATTGGATGCATGGAGCAACTCTTGTTTTTATTTATTGCTTAATGTCTTTTAATGCATAGATATAGATTTTTACAGCATTTATCTTGGTCAACTAATTACAGATCTAAAGATATTGGCAGCCATCTTTGTTGTTAAGGCTGTTTTTTATGCACATCTAAAGTGGTTTTTTTTCGTACACTTGCGATTAAGATTCATACTAACATTAAGGGCGGCAGTGACAAGGCGGAGGTCGGGAGTTCCAACTCCACTGACCCCACCTATCTCAAAAATGAAGGTTTTATAGGCCCATTTTGGTTATATAACCATTTGAATATGGTGACATTTTGTGCGTTGTATGTGATGTCACTCGCTTGGGGCCTAGCCACGTGGGCCGGGTGAGTTCGACCCCTGCCTGCACCTTGATTTTGTTCCCCGTGCAATTCAGGCTACGACCACATATATATATATATGGAAACTGTTGTGGTGGGCGGGTCTGCCTCCCAAGCGGCCCGACCCAACCACTTGACTATATACGTTCTAATATGATGTGGGCGGAGGGTGCGGCGGGGGTCATGGTCGGCTGCCCCAATAATAATTGTTTTGATTTTTATATTGTTTGGTCGAGTGGCGAGATTAGTGGCCCCTCCCCCTTTTTTAATATTTAATTTTTTTTTTTTAAACAAACTGTATATTTTAAAATTATCCTATTTTAGGTCGTAGGAGACAAATTATCGATCCAACAATTTCGCCCAGAATCTGGCTGGAGCTGGTCAGAATCTGGCCACTGGAATCCTACAAAATTGTGTCCTCCTTAACCTGCCATGTCATCCAATCAACCTTAGAACTTTGACCAGCTCTAACTTTCACATACGAACTCGATTTAACGAACTTTTCAGATCATTGCAATCAGGACGACGAGATCTTCAACCTAAAACTAAGTTTTTCATGTTTTCATTACCTTGATTTTTTAGCTTTCATAAGCCCTGTTTGTCCCGTGTGTGTCTCTAGAGCCACCTAGATCACCTCTATGTGAAATGTTTTGTCATGTCCTGAGGCTTCCTAAACATCTTCCTCTACTCTTGTTTTACCTCTAGGATATTTTGCGGTGGAAACTACTCTCCCGTTCCCCATCGGCAATAGTTTTCCACTTACCTCACATATTGTTCTGTCTCCCTCTAAAATATTACATATTTTTCCCCTACATGTCAATACCCCAACCCTATATCAAATTTATACGGCTCATGCTTAAACTCACCCATGGAAAATATGAAAAGGAGCTATGCTATCTGATGCGGGGGGCATCAAAGTTCATTTCATCCAAATTCTTTTGAGCTAAGGTGATCTCTGACCAAGCTTTATGAGAGCACCCCCACTCATTTCATTGATAAATTCAAAATGTTGAGCAAGAATTTCAAGTGGATTTTCCTTGACCAACATAGAAGTAAAGGAAAGTGTAGGTCACTAGATCCCTGACATAGGGAACACCTACACTAGGAAAACTAGGTATCATCAAAACATTGATTTTTATTGACAGCCAAAAACAATCATGGCAAAAGTCCTAGTAGAACAATCAAAGACTTAGCGAGAAATCCTTCTCAACATTAACAAGGTGCAACTTCAGCTCATGAAACTAAACTTTATGATTTTTTTTAAAGGAAAAGAGGCTAACATATTTGGAGCTCTCTAGCTCTAAAGACGACATAGAGGCTCTCGAAACCATACTAATGGATCTCCTTCTACTTCAATCTCTATATTATTAGATTTATTTATCTTCCACGTCGCTAGATTATAGAGTTTTTATGTTATTTACAAGTTCAAGTTCTAGAATTTATCTTTACCCTTTATTATAATATTGAAACTATTTATTATATACATGTTTTTGAATGATTATATAGGCAAAATCCACCTATTTGTGCTACAAGTATAGTTTCCCTAGTAGCAAACTAGTAAACAGAAAATAAAATTATTACATTTTTTTGTTATAAAGTAATACAAATCTTCCACTAGCTTAAAAAAGAAAAGACATTTAAAAAAATAATAATAATAATAATCACAAAAGAAAATAATTTTAAGTATTACCTCTATGATTTCCTCTCTTTTTTAAAGCAAAACCCAAAATTAAACTATTCCTTGACAATTAACATTTTTTCAAAAATAAGAAAAACACAAAATTAAAAATGAAATTAGTAAATATACATATCTTGGATATTGTTAAAGTGGTACTCCAGTTCAAACCTTCACCATGAATACTAATTTAATTAGCAACTGCCCCAAAATTCCAATTGTGAAATAAAGATATATCCTAAGCACAAATCTAACATAAGCTGAGATGGGTCAAATTTTTTCAAGTGCAAAATTTGGGGAAAAAAAACATCTTTCTCATTTATAATAGATCCCAATGAATCGATAGTGGAATTTATTCAGGTGCAAACTTCTTTTAGAGTGCAAAATTTGGGAAAAAATCAATCTTTCTCATTCATGATAGATCCCAATGAATCGCTAGTGGTTCTCTCACTATGTATATACAGTGTAATTTTTCATTATTTAAATTATGTTTTTGGATGTTATGTAGAGTACATTACTTAAAATTGTAAGAAAAAAAAATGTTGGATTTCAACAAAAAGACATATATCTAAAAAACGACCAACAATAAAATACTGAGACTACTTCAAAAAATTTATAACCAACCATATTTAAAAAAAAAATAAAAATAAAAAAAAAAAATAAAAAAAAAATCAGTTGTTTTATATGATATATTCATAATATTTTTAAAACAATATATAATATATACATAGTTGACATTAAAATATTTTACCTAACATGTGTATCTAGACATTGTATGTGCACACAATAAAATGGTTTTTTGTTATTAATATATTTTCAAGTATACATCAATATTGGTTCATATTAAAATATTTTATTGATAACCCAAATTAAATTTTTTTGGTTATTATGAATATTTTTAAATGTCACATATTAATTTTATATTAATAATTGAATGAATTACACATGTCTCTCTTATTATTCTTATTAAGAAGTAACTGATATTTTTTATTTTTATATTTTTATTTCCAATTACTTTTTTTCTTTGGATATTGAATATTTTATTATATACAACATTAAAACATTTTCTTTTAACATTTTTTCTATATATAGAAATATGTGAATTTGATAGTTGACATTACATTTTTATTAGAGAATATTGTATTTTATTTTTATTTGAAGAGGAGCACACTCAACTCCACGTTAATTAAATACCAAATTGCACATCACCTAGGCTTAATAAACTTGTTAATTCACGTAAAAAAAAGAACCAACCAACCACCTTTAGGGTGATTTTCAACAATACCATCATTAAAATGGTTGTACAACCCGAATTAAAAATTACTATGGAGAAAAAAAGGCCATGTCGAATTTCTAATACCTAGGTAATAATATAATTTGATCTTCACATTATATTTATAATTAGGACCATGACAAAAGATTTTAACTTGTTTCCACCCATAGTAAATGCATCACGCTACCAAGTTTAATGGACCAATATCAATTGATCAATTTTCTTTCCTAGGTATTTTTCCATAAACCACGACTAGCTTGAGACAATTCAATGAAGTTTCATTGTTAAATACAAGTAATTAAAAACTAATCTCATATACTTGAAATCATAAATAAATGAATTCAAATTGATTAACATTAAATTTCACTAAATTTTATAATAAAACTTACATTAAAAACAAATAAATACTCCATATTCAACACGTGTCAAACACCTGAAACAAAAATTTAACATAAAACGACAAAAAGAATTATAAAACTAACAAAACTTACATCAAAGAAAAATAAATCCTCCATATTCAGCATATGTATTTTTTTTTGTAATCTTTGTCATTGATTTCCATTAAGAATCTAAGATATTATATATTCTAGTATCCAAAAAGACTACCTTGGGAGGTCATTGCTTCATCCAGGGTACCCAAAATAGCACCATTTCTATCAGTTAAAATTATGATACAAAATTTTTGAATGTGACATATCCATAGAGACCCAATTATATATGCTAAATGAGTCCATTGGTGCTCTTAAAATTTCACCAAAAAACTAAGGAGGATGACAATAAAACAACTATGTTGAAGCAAACTAACTAGTGCAGCCTTTACCATCTGACTGAAAGCAAAACAAAAGTATGTACCATAAGGAAAAAAGTATAGATGAGATCAGTAGCCAAAGTTCCATGTTGAGAACCAGTTGTATAGACGAGAACAGAAACCACTAAATCTATTTAATCAAAGATAATGATTGGAGAGAGGGGAGAGGAGTTTTCCTGTGGAGAGGTGACAACAGGGGAAGCGACATTGATTGGAGGGGCGTTAATAACTTTCAGTGCTTCATTCATCTCCTCCGACTCAGTGGTCGATTCTAAGACCACAAATTTCTCCACCTTTGGTAATCTGGTCACAATATCATCCAAGTTGAAGCAAATGTTTCAAAGGATTTGCTTGATATCCTCCTGACCTGCAAACAATTTATAGTTGTCTACATTCTTGTTTCAAAGAACCATGTGGAGTAGTGTTCCATTTGTTGGTGCATTGTAACAGAATGAAGGAAATGGAATCTATGCTTTCCAAACTTCCATGGGTCAGGTATCCATTTGAGGTTGATGCCTCTCACCTCAAAATCAAAGAAATAATTCCCGCCATTGAATTCCTTTGACTCTAAGAATATAATCTCCTTCCTAACTTTAGGAGGGTTTGAGTCAAAGTATTTCACCACAAACTCTCATCCAAAAAACCATCAGCGAGAAGAAGAAGAGCTAGTTGCATCACCTCGGCAACCATTAGAGAAATTTTGAGGTCTAAAATGGGCCTCCTAAGAAAAATGTACAGCCAAAATAAACTTTATAAGAACCAATAGGATTCAATATGATGATGTCAACCATGCAGGATGAATCACCATTTCTGAAGTAAAAAAAGTAGAAAGATTAAAAAATAATAAAATAATAAAACTGTTTTTTCAACTCATATTTTAAACTTATCTTCGTAAGGTTTCACTCAAATTTTGAGCGGGACTACTCGATTGATGCAAATTTAATTCCTCATCTAAGGAGTACCCATGTTCCATACTTTCGTGTAGCAGGGTCATTCAACAGTTTGCAACATGGCTACTCCTTGTATGAGGAATCAAATTCTACATCCAATGAGTGTTGTCGCTCGAAATTTGAGTAAACTTGTAGGAGATAAGTTGAAAATACAAGTTGAACAAATAATTTGTTCATTTTTCCCTCTCAAATTTGATGATATAATCTAATCTTATTTTATTATTTCCACTATTATTTTATAATTTCCTTAGGAGGCTCATTTTAGGCCTCAAAATTCCCATAATGTAGGCATTCTCTACTGAAGAGCCATAGTAATAAAGAGGGAGAGGATTGATACCACAAATGAGCATAAAATCGAGACAAACACAGAAATCGATAGATTTTCAAGTAAGAGATAATCGACTGAACAAGAAGGGTATTATCAGCAAAGGAATAGAGTAGTGGAAATGAGTTTGTTAGCAGAGTCATAAGTAAAGGAATTCCCTAGAATTTGAAGTGGCCTATAAACCCTAACAACAAATATATCTCGATTTGAGAGAGGCGGAAGAAGTTGGAGACCAGGGCCCTTAAACATGCTATGTTAGTAGATGGACAATTATGACCATCAAAACAAAACAAAAAAGGTGTTTGGGTACTGGACCCCACAAACCAAAACTAGACAATTGAAGAAAATTATCACAGAATCAAAACTTGGAAGCGACAAGGTTGGTAGAACTACCACCAATTCAAAGGATGGAGGTCAATCCTTGTATTATGAAGACAAAGGAAAAAAAACATTGACCCTTGCCTAAACTCTGAAAGTAATATGGACAATACCAGGAGGCCAACTTCTTAAACAATGAGTAGGAACTGTAAAAAGGATGAAGATAACATACACTATGACAAGGATGATAACAGTGAGGAAAAAAACCTCCCACAAATATTGCAAATACCAGCAGTTGAGACCATAATAAAAATGATGAGAAGAAACCCTTTTCACCATATGAAGTAACATAACTATGTCGCCACCCTGTGAGAACGCCCATGCATTTATAAACGGGCATCGACGTGAGAGGACCGAGCATTTGAGAGTAATTCCCAAAGTCTACGAAGTTCAAGAAAGGGCGTGTGTAAAACCTCGCAGACTCTTTATGAATTAATTACATTTTATGAATTTTTCTTTTTATAATATTTTGGGCAGTGTGAGATGTCTCATGGGATAAGTGTTTTGATGTTTATCATGGTTTGATGTCTATAAGAATTTACCAAAAATTTAATTGATATGGTTGCACTGGTTATTAGGTAGATGGTAAAGATTTTACCTTATTGAAGTCTCTATAGAATAGTTTTAGTAGTAGTCATAAAAGAAAAGAGGATTGAGATTACTAGTTATTAGGTCTATGGTAAATATTTTACCTCATTGAAGACTATAGAATATTTTTAGTAATAATCACAAAAGAAAAGAGAGTTGAGATTTATTTCTAAAGCAATTATAAACTTTTACCTTTTTTTATTTAATTTTAAAAAAAGATTAATCTACAAATATTAAATTAAATATAGTCTTTATTTATGGTCTTGAACTCTTGTGAATTATTATCCATTTATCATTATTTTCTCATCTCATGTTTTCAAAATATGTAAATATATTTAACTTGTATTTATTTTCAGAAGAAAAAAACAAACTTAATTTCGTTATGAGTAAAAATTCAATTTACATCGAGTTGTACATGAATCGCCACGATTCCAAGGACTTTCCCATACATACTATCCAATCCTATCATGTGAATGCAACAATATATGTGTGCTTCCAAGACATTGTAATTTGTATGCATAGTGTTTAAACAAAAAAAATAAATAACCTAACAAAAGATTCCAAGGACTTTCCCATACATACTATCCAACCATATCATGCGAATGCAACAATATATCCATACTTCCAAGACATTGTAATTTGTATGCATAGTGTGTAAACAAACAAACAAAAAAAAAAACCTAACAAAATAACAACTGCAAGAGTTGTAATATAGTTCAGCAAGTAAGTATGCCATCATTTAAATATTTTCCAGTGTCAATGCAAAAGTGGAGAAAAATATATGCAATAGAGCAGTAAGACGAGTTTATGTAACTACCTTCCTCAAGAACACTCCCCAGGTTGACATGAGAATAGTGGAAACAATCATCCAACTCTTGTTGGCCTCTCTTATATAGAGAGCCATTCTATGAGTTGTGCTCTTTGTAAATGTGTTGGATATGGCAGGTGAAAAATTGTTGGATGAGCTCATCGGTTCACCTGCGCCAATTTCTAAGTAGAGGAGGGTCAAATGATGTTATTCCTGAGATCCCCTGTATGATGGTTTATGATTATCCATACACATGAGTATGAACCATCTTATTGTGTCGATCAAACCATAAGAGCCCCAAAAGAGCCATCAGTTCTGCTTTAGTATTCGTGACAAGACCCCAAACCAGAATATTTTGTATTTTTTATCCTTGTCACAATAGAGAACCGCACCACAGCCACACCTTCCATCCTAGGTAGCGCCATAGAAGAAGCCCTCCAACATGTTTATGTCAGGCCTGTAGAATCGAGAAGACATATGTCTATCCTGATGTGAACGTTGAGTCATTTCATCCAGCCATCCCCAAACCTTGGAAAAATTCTTGTATATATTTTTTTGTTTCCCTCTAAATTTGACCTAGTTCATGGTCTTCCAGGTTTTCCATAGTAGAAAGAGGGGGATGTAATATTGGATTCCATTTCCCTCCATCCCCCACTCTAAAAAGCATTCAATGGAGGAGAAGGTTCGACCTGGAATGTAGTAATTTCTAAAAATTAAATTCCATACCTGCATAGTAAACGGACATGTGAGAAATAAATAAGGAATAGATTCAGAATCCTTACCACATAAAGAGAAGATTTCAGGTCTTTTGAAGCCCCTTTTACAGAGATTAACCTAGGTGAGGATATTATTCCTCCATACCATCCAGAGAAATAAAATGATCTTGAGAGACGTGTGCAACTTCCAGAAAGGCACAAACCATGAATCATATGGTCCCTACAAAGTTTTGAAAATGTATTAATATGTCTATGTAACAATCACAGCACTGTTGAGATTTTGCTGGCTAAAATCTCTTGGATATGCCAACAATAGGTTTTGTTACAAAACTAATGGCATCAAATCAGCATGAGGAGATATTCTATCCTAGTTTGGTGTGATAGAATTAATTATTCAGTTTCTTCTCTCTTCTATAAATTGTAAGCCTGTAGAGGCAAAACATATGAGATGTGAGGTGTGTGGAAGAGGTAGTGCAGATGTGAAAATCTGCTGTTGTAATCTCCTGTTGATGAATAATATTGCCAATACCTCTGTTTGGTGGATGTAGCCCAGATTTGTTAGGTGAACCACGTTAAATTTCTTGTCTTTCGTATTGTTGTGTATGTGTGTTTTAGTTTTTCCGTTGTGCTTACTTTGACAATTGGTATCAAAGGAAGTTTTTTATTGCAGAGGCAAAGTTTGCTGATCCTGTGACTTTGGAGATCGTGAGACCAAAACTGTCGTTGATCTGCGTTAAAAATTCCTGAGGAGCGTTGTGTGAGACGTTCTCTGCTCTTACAAATCGCAAGAAAATATCAGCAGATGAGGTGGCAGAGACAGGTGCATACGTAGATGCACACGGTATTAGTGCCTGGAGGGAGTTTGAATTCATTTCTCCTGAGCGTTAAGAAAAATGTTGTGGGCTGCCGAGCTATCAAGCCGTGGGCTGTGCGTATAATTTGACTCTGCGTGGACTATAAAACCATTGGACCGTGAGTCCGTTTCTTTCTTATGGAAAATCGTGAGCTTGTGAATTGGATGAGCCGTGAGTTGGGTGGTGAACAGCACAGAGAGCCGGAGTGAAGGCAGAACAGAGGAGATGTTGTTTTTGTTGTGCGTGCAGAATCGTGGACTGATGTTTGGTAAATGCCATTTTAAATCGATTTATGAAATGCCAATATATCGATTTATTAAAATTCCAATATCGATTTATTTAAAGTTTTGATATACCATGAATGTTGGAGTAATTATATTGATTTATTCAAAGTTTTGATATATGGTGGCAATATATCGATTTATTTTTTGATATATGGTGGCACTTTATTGATTTATTTAAAATTTTGATATATGCACTTGGGTAGGGCCTAGGGCCTAGGGCCTAAGTTTTTTTCGATGGTGGAATGGTGGAATGTTAGTTTATGAGAGTTGCTTTGGTTTGTAGGCGAAGGGCATTTTTATCAAAATTATTAATTTTTGATTAAAATAAAATCTTCATTTATTAAGATTTGAAATTGGAGATTTTTGACACAAACTACTCAATATGGAAAAAACTCAAAGTGCTCGATTTGAGATCAAGAAGTTTAATGGGAGAAACAACTTCGAGATCTGGAAAGTCAAGATGCACGATCTACTCGTACAGCAAGGTGTGGAAAAGGAAATTTTTGGAAAATCCAAACAACCTTACACCATGACAGATGATGAATGGAGTGACATTGATGACAGAGCACTTAGCGGCATTCGATTGTGTTTGGCGGATGATGTTTTATTTAACATCGTGTCAGAGAAAACCGCTGTTGGTTTATGGACAAAGTTAGAAAAACTGTATATGACTAAATCCTTAACCAACATGATTCTTCTGAATAGACATTTGTACAGCTTGCGCATAAAGGAAGGTACATCAATAACTGATCATTTGAATACCTTTAATACTCTCTTGGTGTAGCTAGATAGCATAGAAGTAAAATTTGATTCAGAAGATAAAGTTGTAACTTTATTATGTTCAATGCCTGAGTCATGGGATCATTTTGTTACTTCTATAAGTCTTAGTTCATCAGAAACCCTTGAATTTGATGATGTTGTTAGAGCTTTGTTGTCTGAAGAAAATAGGAAAAGGTCAACTTTAGAAACCTCTACATCGGAAGCAATGATGGTTAGAGGTTGATCTAAAGAAAAACGCTTCAGTCAGAGAAAAAAAAAAAAAAACCAAAACAAAACAAAACAAAACTCGGTCAAAATCGAAAGGGAAGAAGAGTAAGCTAAAATGTTGGCTTTGCGGAAAATCGAGACATTTGAAGAAGGACTATTGGAAGAGACAACAAACATCCAAAGGAGACTCTTCAACAGAAAATAAAGAGGTAAACACGACAGATACAGGTTCAGGTTTGGCATCCGGTTCAGGTATAAGTGATGAAGTTCTATCAGTTAATTTGTTAAATCATGATCAACATTGGCTATTAGATTCGGGTGCGTCCAATCACATGTGCATTCATAAAGGGTGGTTTTAATCTTATAAATCAATCAATGATGGATTTGTTTACATGGGTAATGATTTCTCATGTAATGTTGTGGGAATTGGAAGCATCCAAATTAAAATGTTGATGGGACAAATAAAATCTTAACTGATGTAAGACATGTGCCTGAACTCAGGAAAAATCTTATTTCTCTAGGAGCGTTAGACACAAATGGATATAAAAAATTTATTCAAGGTGGAGTAATGAAAATTTATAAAGGAATCCTATCAGTAATGAAATCAAATAAGGTTGGAAATATTTTTCAGTTAGAAGGAAGAACAGAGTCAGATCATGCTTCTACTGTATCTGAAAACGACAGTAATTCTATTCGACTATGGCATCAACGGTTGGGCCATATAAGCGAAAGAGGTTTAAAAATCTTATATGATCGTATGTTACTTCCTAGTTTAAAATCTTCTAAGTTAGATTTCTGCATACATTGTATTTATGGGAAACAAAGCAAGCAGAAATTTAAAACTGGAAAACATACGAGTAAAGGAATCCTTGATTATATCCATTCTGATGTTTGGGGTCCATCTCCTACAACCTCATATGGAGGATCATCATATTTTGTATCTTTTATAGATGATTTCTCTAGAAAATTATGGGTCTACATGTTAAAAAGAAAGTCCAATATATTCATAGTTTTCAAGCAGTTTAGAGCATTAATAGAAAATATCACTGGAAGAACCATTAAATGTTTAAGAACTGAAAATGGTGGTGAGTTTACTTCAGAGGAATTTGATAATTATTGCAAGGAATTTGGGATCGAAATACAGAACTATTGTATATACTCCTCAACAAAATGGAGTTGTTGAATGCGTGAACAGGGCTCTCTTAGAAAGAGCAAGAAGTATGCTAATTGATGCCAATTTACAGAAGGAATTATGGGAAGAAGCAGTATCTACGGCTTGATATTTGATAAATCGATCACCATCAACTGCAATAGGATGTAAAATTCTTCAAGAGGTATGGAAAGTTCATCCTTGTGATTATTCTAAACTGAAAGTTTTTGGTTGTGATGCATATGCTCTAATTCTGAAACATCAGTGTTCTAAATTAGATCCTAAATCAAAAAGATATATCTTTGTTGGATATGGTGATGAGATTAAGGGATACAGGTTATGGGATCCTACAACTCACAAGATCATCATTAACAGAGATGTTAAATTCAATGAATCTTCACTTGATAATCCAGATGTAGATAATAAATTTAAACAAGAAAATGTACCTAAGTTTCAACATATTTAGTTTGAAACCAGTTCAAATACTAATGATAGTCCAGATGAACAAGTTTCAGATTCAAATCATGAACAAGTTTCAGATGCAGATCATGAAGAAGTTCCTACAGATAATAATCAGCGAATTGTGGAAGAACCAGAAACATCTTTAGGGAGGTCCACGAGAATCAGACATCCTCCTAAAAGGCATGATGATTATGTTACTTCAGTTGCTTTAACCGCTAATGATGATGAACCTTTATGCTATCAGGAAGCTGTAGAAGGTTCTAATAGTAATAAGTGGAAAGAAGCTATGAAGGATGAGATGAAGGCGTTAGACAAGAATGCCACATGGGATCTGGTGGAACTTCCTAAAGACAGGAAAACTGTGGGATGTAAATGGGTTTACAAATTGAAAAGGGGTTTTGATGATAAATATAACAGGTACAAAGTGAGGCTGGTCACAAAAGGTTTTTCTCATAAAGCGGGAATTGACTTTCATGAGATATTTTCACCAGTTGTTAAAATTGTTTCAATTCGGATTGTCTTAGCATTAGTTGCTTTACTTGATTTAGAATTACAAAAACTAGATGTTAAGACCGCATTTTTACATGGAGATCTAGATGAAGAGATTTATATGGAACAACCTGAAGGGTTTGTTCAAAATTGCAAGAAGAAATTTTTCTGCAGGCTCAAGAAATCATTGTATGGTCTGAAGTAGTCGCCTCGACAATGGTACAAGAAATTTGATTCTTTCATGCTGAGCCAAAATTATATAAGTGAATATGATCATTGTGTTTACTTTAAGAAATTAAGTAATGGCGTATTCATTATCTTAGTGTTGTATGTTGATGATATTATTTTAACAAGAAAAATCATAATTGAGATCAATAGGTTAAAGGCTCAGATGGCTAGGACGTTTGATATGAAAGATCTAGGAGCAGCAAGACAGATTTTGGGCATGGAGATTTTCAGAGACAGAAGCAATGGTAAGTTGTGGTTATCACAAGAGAAGTGTATTGAGAAAATACTCTTAAGGTTTGGTATGAACAATGTGAAAACAGTTTTAGTCCCTTTAGCTTCCCATTTTAAGCTTTCTTCAAGTTTATGTCCTAATACAAATTAAGAAAAGGAATATATGTCTCGAATACCTTATGCTAATGCAGTAGGAAATTTGATGTATGCGATGGTCTGTACATGACCATATATTTCACATGTAGTTGGGGTTTTCAGTAGGTATATGGAAAATCCAGGGAAAGAACACTAGGCAGCAGTGAAATGGGTGCTTCAGTATCTGAGAGGCACTAGTGATTATTGTATCACTTATAACAAAAGTAGTGAATTTGTTTGTGGATATGTTGATTCTGATTTTGCAAGTGATTTGGATAAGAGAAGGTCAACTTCAGGATATGTCTTTACTCTTGCAGGCAGAGCTATTAGCTGGATGTCAAAGCTACAAAACATTGTTGCTTTATCCACTACAGAAGCAGAATACATAGCTGCTTCACATTATTGCAAAGAAGCAGTTTGGTTGAAAGGTTTGTTTGGTGAGTTTGGTAGGTTGCAGGACAACATTAATTTATTTTGTGATATTCAAAGTGAAATTCACTTGGCTAAAAATCCAACCTATCATAGTAAATCAAATCATATACCTATAAAGTACCATTTTGTAAGACAGGTTATCACTGAACAGGGAGTCTCTCTTGAAAAAGTGCATACAAAGGAAAACTGTGCAGAACTGTTCACGAAACTAGTTTTATTAGAGAAGCTACGATGGTGTCTGGCTTCTCTTGGCTTGCAGAGAAAATGAAAATAAAACAAGAACGAGGTATTAGGCTAATTGTTGTCAAGCTGGAGATTGTTGATATTTTGCTGGCTAAAATCTCTTGGATATGCCAACAACAAGTTTTGTTGCAAAACTGATGGCATCAAATCAGCATGAGGAGATATTATATCCTAGTTTGGTGTGATAGAATTAATTATTCATTTTCTTCTCTCTTCTATAAATTGTAAGCCTGTAGAGGAAAAACATATGAGATGTGAGGTGTGTGGAAGAGGAAGTGCAGATGTGCAAATCTACTATTGTAATCTCCTATTGGTGAATAAGATTTTAGGTACCTCTATTTGGTGGATGTAGCCCAAATTGGTTGGGTGAACAACGTTAAATTTCTTGTCTTTTGTATTGTTGTGTGTGTGTGTTTTAGTTTTTCCACTATGCTTACTTTGACAAGCACCTATGCGGGCAGTGCTCTCTCATGTGATGGATTCCCCATTATGATTCCCACACAGTCCAACGTCTATGAGGAGTCTTATAAAATGATTCCATTCCTGGACCTAATTCTCAAATTAATGCACCTAACACTGCTAACCAGCAACAGGGCACTCGGCCCAAGCAAGACAGGCATGTTCGCACGAATAAGCCTTGTTCATGTTGTGGTGTTTATGGTCATTACATGCAAAATTGTCCTCTTTTACCATAGATGCGGCAGATGTGGGAGTCTCGGGTAGTATTGCAAGGATAGCAAGCCTCCCCTTCCATCCCTCCCAATCCTATGCCTAGTCTACCGGTTGTGTTTACTAATCCTTTCCCTCAGCAAGGATTTGTGGCTACCCAAACACCTAAAGGTCAGGCGGCCACTCAACCTCCTCCATCTGGTACCTCTGATTACCAGATCCTCATGATAAACTTTGACCAACCTATAATCGTAGACCTCAACCTTCATACACGGTCCCATCAGTACAATAAGCCTCTCGCTACGTCTACCCCCGAGATCCCTTCTTCAGGTTCTACAGAGCCTCTTTCGACAAAAAATGGTCCTTTGCAAATCCCTTAGCCTAAAGCAGAGGTTCATACCAATATCCCTAAGGGACCACCGAAATGATGCTTATGGCAAAGCTGCCCATTCGTATAGTATAATAGATGATTTGGCGCAATCTCCTGCTACCATCTCAATGCTGGAACTCCTCCAGTCGTGCCCTTCACAATGAAAATCTCTGTTATATGCCATGGGAACTGTAGATCCTTTAGATGCTCGTTTGATCATTTTCGATGTTGACCGGTCATAACATCCTCCTCTTCCTGCTTCCGTCGCCTTCCAAATCCCAGTCAAGATCCGGAACGCCAAAATTTCCCATTGTATCATTGATGAGGGGGCATCCACCTATAAAATGTCTTCTTTGGTTTGGAAGCAAATCGAATCACCTAAGTTGGCTCCTTCCACGATCACTCTTCGAGTGTGGGATGGCCACGCCTCCCAGCCCATTGGCATGTTCCGCAATTGTCCTATTACTCTTACGGGCAGGATTGTTTGCATTGACGTAGAAGTCATTGATGCCCCCTTAGATTATAACATTCTATTGGGTCGTAGCTACACCTATGCGATGTATGTTGTCCCATATGTGGTTCACCGCAAGATTTCCTTCCCTCATGAAGGAAATATAGTCACCATTGACCAGTTGACATATTACGAACCGAAGTCTCAGACCTCCCCTGATTCCATCATCTCTTCGGTGGCCAATAAGCAAATCATCGATCCTTTGACCAGTGTCTCACCCGGAGTCTACAAAGACTCCTCTTTGCTTGGTACTTTCCCTGGTCTTCCTCCTCCTGTCTCTGATCCCAGCTCATCGAATGTTTGCACGATGCAATCATCTTGGGCTTCCCTCAAGTGGCCTGCTCCAGCTAGACAGTAGCCTCGCCCTCCGCATCCTACTCCTAGCCCTTCAATTCAGCCTTCTGGACCCCCTCCTTTTGGCCCTTCACCTGCAGCTAGTTTCCATGAGCCTCTTTACCCTCCTGGAATGGTTCCTCTAGGCCTTAACCATCTTGGAGTCGTCCCGCCTGGCCATTACCCCTTTAGTCAGATATTGTTCCTAGCTCCCCCTCCTGGAGTATACTCGGTACCTGTCATGGCTACACTATCTCTTCCTAATCTGACCCTGGGGATTCCTATCTATTACCACGATCACCCAGCCGCTACCCCACCTGATCAACCCAAACCTTATCTTGCTTTGACCTCGGTTCAACCAGTCCCCATGACTTCTCCTGCTGCTACAGTGCCTCTGCCACCTCAACAAGAACCTTCTTCTGTTGCAATAGCTCTGGGTAAGAAGGGAAAATCTCGCAAGAGGGCATCAAAGGACAAGGCTACCCCGACTGACCCTGCTCCTCCTCCGCCTCCAAATCCCTGTATTTTGTGTGATGTTGTCGGTCATTCCACCCATACCTATCTCGAGCTGCCCTATATCAAGCCCATGGTTAATGTTGTGTTCCCTGATTCTACTATCCCTGAAGCCTTTGTTTATTCCTCTACTGTATCCAAGAACCATAAGACTATTCACACCAACCAACCGTGTGCTTTGTGTGATCTCCATGGCCATTATTCTCACCATTTTCCTTGCCTCACGCATTACTGCGCCTCTTTGGAGGTAGTCCAAGAGTACGATATTGAACAGAACCAGTCCGCCTCTCCCATTCTTACGTGGTATGCTTTGGGCCAGCCTGAGGATTTACCCGCTCCCATTGAAATTCCCCTTCCTGGTGTCGAGATGACGGATCCTACGGCCACCATTCTCTACTTATCATCATCCATGAGACCCTTGGTGGAAGCTCCCTCTGAATCTTCCCCTATTGTTTCGCTCGACCTCCTTTCAGCGATCACCCTAGGCTCAACATCAATAGATCCTTTGTTTGCTTGTTCTTCCATCATCCCCCATGGCGATGTGCATCTGAAACTTTCTTCTCATGATTATGATTCATGTACCTTCACCACGTCATGTGGTCTCCCTTCCTCCAATCATTCTATCTTCTATTGTGATGTTGACATCATGGAAGCCTTGTCCACCCCTGACCTCATCTTTCCCACCCATAAGAGGGATGGCACCATCCGTGTCTATGGTGACTTTCATGGCTTGAGCACAAGATACACCTCCGATAGCTCCCACGCACCACCTTCCCATCGGTGTGCGGGTAGTAGATATCCTACCCAGACCGCTTCCTCTAGCAGTGTTTGTACGATTTCTACTTTGCGCTCAGGTTGCCAGCATTTTTAATCATCCTCCCATTTGTTGTCTTGTGGCACTTTTCAGATGGATATCTCGTCCACACCGTATATCAGTTATGTCAATGGTGCAAGTCGCTACTCCTGGAATCTAGCCTCGATAGGTTGGGCCATCTTTACCCCCTTATATTCACTTGTTCTCTCGAACGGTGTATGCATTGGTACTGCCACCAATAATCAGGCTGAATATGATGTAGTGCGAGGCTTATTATCCGATGCCCTTTCCCATCGCACCATCCACCTCCATGTTCATTTATATTCCCTACTTCTTCTCATGCAATTGAATGGTGTCTATCGTGTGCATCATCCTATCCTTTTTAGAAGATATTTATGAGTGAAGCTTTTGATGCGTGAATTTGAAATCATTACATTCAGTCATGTACCTAGAGCACAAAATCATTATGTAGATAGCATTGAAAACAATATTCTAGATTGGCATTTAGCACATGCATTTAACACGAGACAATAATATAACATAAAACCATCAAAACGATGCATATCCATAATATGTGTCGTATAAAATGTTTTAGAGTCCATTAACTCTGATACATATGACATCTCCATAGCATGTTACAAAAACTCAAAACTGGGGGCACCACCTACCCCTCAACCTAATCACTATCTGGAGGTTGCTTTTCTCCTGCAGCTCGTAGATTTCACATCCCCTGTCCGTCCATCACCATGCGCCGCATGACCCCTCGCCACTCCGAGGGTAGACCAATACATGGCTCTATGTACTGTAAATCCAAGTCTTGCCAGCCTCATTCTAAAACATCGGTCAGAAGCCTCTCACATCTACGACGGATGTCCTCCAGGAGGCTGTTGCATCCTCATTTTGCGGTGCTCCAGGCCCTACAGCTCCTGATACTGCACGCCATCCCATATACCTGACTGGTTTTACCAGTGTTGTATCTGCATACCCAAAGTGAAAGAATCAGTACCATCTACAATATTCTGAAACTTTACAATACACATAAAAGATTAGCAATTTTTCACTTACCATCGGGCCCCCATACTCAACCAGGTGCCAGTGGCAAGTCTGGGTTCGCACGATAACTCATCCCACTATAGGGATAGTCGTCTATGTACAATGGCATCTGATCCCAATGAGCAAATAACTCGGGTAAGAACACCCGTCCGGTTTCCCCACCTCCTCCTCTGCACAGTATTTGCCCCCACCGGTGCATCCTGGGCTCTCTCGGGCCCCCATCCTGGAGCTGTATATGAGGTCGAAGTGTCGGGATATTCTCAAAGAAGAGCGAGCACAATACTATACCATAAGCACAGTCATGGTTCACTTGCCGCTTACATAGCGACAACTGTCGTTTCAATGACGACAGCATCATCTAGGCCCACCCATAGTAGGTCCCACTCAACACACTCTCCACAAGCATCATCTGCCCTCCAATGATGTGGTGGAGTGTCTCGTTGCCCAGGATCTGCAGCACCGCTACGACCACATCACGGGTCTCTATCCTCTCTAGATCCCCGATGGGTATCTATGTCCCCTTGGTATGGAGACCTGGTCGACAATGGCGCTCTACAAACTCCATGACGTTCCGCCCTCGCAGTAACATTGGTTGAGTATTCCCGACCAACCCAAGTGGTGGGAGACCAGTCAGAAAATATATATCCTAGACCATCAACTTGATTTGGTGCCCTTGCACTATAAAGACCTCATGGTTCGGATCCCAATAGCTGAAAATCCAGGCCAATAATGGCTCTCCAGCTCTCATCAGAGGGTTCTCCACAAACTTAAGAACCCCAAACCTGGCCAATGCACTATGGACACCTTGATCCTCTCGGATCTCCAACCGTAGTGTGCCCAGGTCTCTCTCTCTCCAAATGATACGTAATTCCACCATTTCTACAAAAAACCATCATATTTGTAAGTGTACAGATAGGAAAGACTATATCCAAACATCAAAACCCAGTTCTTAACCAAAAAACAACACAGAAAAACCCCTCTCTGTCAGGTCACACTTTTCAGGCCCAATCCTGGGACAGGTCACAGTTTTCTGCCCAAAACCTGCTACCCAGGTCACATCTTTTGCCCCAAAAAGTGCAACCTGATTGTGAAGAGGAGCAGGGGTCTGTTCCTGAGCTCTGGGAACCTAAACTGAACTTTCAATCCATTGAAATGAAAGAGTAAGGTTAGGCCTCTTACCTACAACTGACGAATCTCGATTCCAATGGTCAGTTTGTCCTCTATGATCATCGTAAGATTTAGGGCCTTCTCTCCTGTCTACATTCACCATAGCTCCACTTGCAAATGAGTGAATTTGGAAGGAAAATGCCTTATTAAAAGAGAAACCCCTTATTTTTATTTTGCCTGTTGCGACCAAACCATAGCTCAGTTTGACAAACCGTCTGTACCGTTGGAAAGCTCTCATCGATCCCTCAAATGGGTATCTATTAGTTTTTCATGATTTTATACTTCACCAGGACACATTTTGTCTAAGAAGCATCTCTTCACCACTCCTCAAAATATAATTTCTTCACTTACAACACTCGTACTTAGGGCAGCACTTTTCCTCCATACTTTTCGATGCTCATGTCGATTTTCATCCTGGGTAACCATCTTTTACTCATGTTTTTATGGTCCCCATTGGACCTTTACTGTGTGACAGCATCATCGAGTCGCCCTTGTTTAGAGCATCTGAGTTGAGTCATCATCATATTCATGGAGTCTATCCCGAGTCCCTTTGTATCCCGCTATAGTCCTCCATCCTTTATTGCTTGGTTCCTCTCTTGTGTCGCACATTATGGCCTCTAGTCCTTCTGTCCCCTATCCCCCTTTGATATTGTGCCAGTCGCTTCCAGGTCATTCATGCCCTTTATGCTCTAACAAGGGAAGTTGTTCGTCCACTACTCAGTACCCCCCATTTCATCATCATCCCTGGTGTCAGTCTGTCAGTCGCTCTACTATTTTCTCTTGTACCTTAGTTGAGGACCCCTTATTGCCTCACCTATGGCTGACCTCCTTCTATCGACATCAGATCATTCATTCCAGAAGACAGGTCTAGAGGGCGGTGTACCTTGGTTCCAGCTTCCACTCTTGTTCGGTGCCTCAGATCAGGCAAAGGGACTCCTTATAGCCCTTTGACTTGATTTTTTCTCAGCTCCAACTCCTTACATCATGATCGAGATCCGTATGCTTGATGGTTCAGTGATGCAGCAAATTGGACTGATGATTCTCGGGTGTGTGTGAGATGTTTCAACCCTCATGAGGGGGTGGCCCTATAGGTAGCCCCCCACATGCCCAGATGACCTCTTCATTACAGCCTTTGATGCAACTCCATAGATTTGATGATGTAAACCTCAGCCGCTTGCAGCGCCTTTTTTATTGCATGTATCAGTTAGATTTTCAGAGCCCTTTCATGTTTACAAGGGCATTTGGGTTGTATTTGTATCTCATGTACTCAGATATTATTGTATAATTCTTGGTTGTTATCCCAGGCACAATATGTATGTTTGATTCATTATCATATTTTTATCTAGCTCATGTTTATGCCAGCATGTACTATATAGTTCAGTCCCTTGTTTATTGGACACATTATTCTTTGTACTTTGTCTCGATGGGCATCGATATAGCACAGGTACTCACTCATAAAAGAGACTTGTCGCACCTATAAGTCTCGCCTCCTCAAGGTCTATTCCTCTAGCGCTTTGGTCTACCTTATATTTCTCTCTCTTTGACTTCCCCTTCGGTGTCTAGTAATTGAGTTCTTACAACGTACTTCGGTCATACAATTAGCTCCTAACGCTCGAACGCTAGGGGAAATCTGTTACACCATTTTTTGGTCATCTAACCTGTTACTATTAGATGGAACTAAGTACACCATGTAAGACCAATTTTACCCTCTAAGTAAAATTTCTTACACTATGAAAAATAACTTAGTAAACCACCTTTATTAAGTTGTTTATGGTTTAAATAGGAAACCCCACGAGGAAATATTAAATAAATCTACATTTGTTTGATTTTCCTCAAGGAATAATTAGTTAAAAAATAGTTTAATTAATATTCTTGGTCATATTTAACCCAAAACAGGAAAATTAATTAGATAAATCATTATTTATCTTATTATTTTCTAGGAATAATTATTTAAACCTTATTTAAATAATATTCCTTGTTAAATGTGACTAAATCACTTATAAATATTTAAATAAATCATTATTTTTTTATTATTTACAAATAAAGGGATTTGACCCAAGTCAAATTCTTTTTCCCTCCAAATAATATAATAAAATATTCCATAAAAGTTGGATCTTGATTTCGTTAATAATATTTTAATTATGCACCAATATCTAGACTAACTCAATATTTTGTTATAAATACAATGGTTTTTCTGTTCATTCACTACCTTTTGTTGCCTAAATATCACTCTTGATCTATACTTTTGGTCTGACTTTGATCCACCATCATTGTCATATTTTGCTACCATTTTTCTTGTGAGCTCCCTTTGAGTTCCATTTTTGTCTGGGTTTTCTATACCATAAAAAGAGAGAGATTTTAGATCTGAAGTGCTGAGGACTTACAAGAACCCATCCCATTGAGGAGGACTGGTAACATCCTTCTATGTTCTCCTCCCAGGTGCCATAAATACAAAATTATTTAAACATATTCTTGAATTGTCTATTGGATGCATGGAGCAACTCTTATTTTTATTTATTGCTTAATGTCTTTTAATGCATAGATATAGATTTTTACAGCATTTATCTTGGTCAACTAATTACAGATCTAAAGATATTGGCAGCCATCTTTGTTGTTAAGTCTGTTTGTTATGCACATCTAAAGTGGTTTTTTTTCGTACACTTGCGATTAAGATTCATACTAACATTAAGGGCGGCAGTGACAAGGCGAAGGTCGGGAGTTCCAACTCCACTGACCCCACCTATCTCAAAAATGAAGGTTTTATTGGCCCATTTTGGTTATATAACCATTTGAATATGGTGACATTTTGTGCGTTGTATGTGATGTCACCCGCTTGGGGGCTAGGCACGTGGGCCAGGTGAGTTCGACCCCTACCTGCACCTTGATTTTGTTCCCCGTGCAATTCAGGCTACGACCATATATATATATATATATATATATATATATGGCAACTGTTGCGGTGGTTGGGTCTGCCTCCCAAGCGGCCCGACCCAACCACTTGACTATATACGTTCTAATATGATGTGGGCGGAGGGTGTGGCAGGGGTCATGGCCGGCTGCCCCAATAATAATTGTTTTGATTTTTATATTGTTTGGTCGAGTGGTGAGATTAGTGGCCCCTCCCCCTTTTTTAATATTTAATTTGTTTTAAAAAAAACAAACTGTATATTTTAAAATTATCCTATTTTAGGTCGTAGGAGACAAATTATCGATCCAACAATTTCGCCCAGAATCTGGCTGGAGCTGGTCGGAATCTAGCCACTGGAATCCTACAAAATTGTGTCCTCCTTAACCTGCCATGTCATCCAATCAACCTTAGAACTTTGACCAGCTCTAACTTTCACATACAAACTCGATTTAACGAACTTTTCAGATCATTGCAATCAGGACGACGAGATCTTCAACCTAAAACTAAGTTTTTCATGTTTTGGTTACTTTGATTTTTGAGCTTTCATAAGCCCTGTTTGTCCCGTGTGTGTCTCTAGAGCCACCTAGATCACCTCTATGTGAACTGTTTTGTCATGTCCTGAGGCTTCCTAAACATCTTCCTCTACTCTTGTTTTACCTCTAGGATATTTTGGCGGTGGAAACTTCTCTCACGTTCTATCAGCAATAGTTTTTCCACTTACCTCCCACCCTTATTGTTGTCTCCCTCTAAAATATTACATATTTTCTCCCCTACATGTCAATACCCCAACCCTATATCAAATTTATCTGGCTCATGCTAAAACTCACCCATGGAAAATATGAAAAGGGCTTCATCTTCCTCTAGTCACAGGGAGCATCAAAGTTCATTTCATCCACTCAACACCAGAGCTAAGGTGATCTACAATACCTTTATGAGAGCATACTTCCCACTCATTTCATTGATAAATTCAAAATGTTGAGCAAGAATTTCAAGTGGATTTTCCTTGACCAACATAGAAGTAAAGGAAAGTGTAGGTCACTAGATCCCTGACATAGGGAACACCTACACTAGGAAAACTAGGTATCATCAAAACATTGATTTTTATTGACAACCAAAAACAATCATGGCAAAAGTCCTAGTAGAACAATCAAAGACTTAGCGAGCAATCCTTCTCAACATTAACAAGGTGCAACTTCAGCTCATGAAACTAAACTTTATGATTTTTTTTAAAGGAAAAGAGGCTAACATATTTGGAGCTCTCTAGCTCTAAAGACGACATAGAGGCTCTCGAAACCATACTAATGGATCTCCTTCTAATTCAATCTCTATATTATTAGATTTATTTATCTTCCACGTCGCTAGATTATAGTGTTTTTTTGTTAGTTACAAGTTCAAGTTCTAGAATTTATCTTTACCCTTTATTATAATATTGAAACTATTTATTATATACATGTTTTTGAATGATTATATAGGCAAAATCCACCTATTTGTGCTACAAGTCTAGTTTCCCTAGTAGCAAACTAGTAAACAAAAAATAAAATTATTACATTTTTTTTGTTATAAAGTAATACAAATCTTCCACTAGCTTAAAAAAGAAAAGACATTTAAAATAATAATAATAATAATAATCACAAAAGAAAATAATTTTAAGTATTACCTCTATGATTTCCTCTCTTTTTTAAAGCAAAACCCAAAATTAAACTATTCCTTGACAATTAACATTTTTTCAAAAATAAGAAAAACACAAAATTAAAAATGAAATTAGTCAATATACATATCTTGGATATTGTTAAAGTGGTACTCCAGTTCAAACCTTCACCATGAATACTAATTTAATTAGCAATTGCCCCAAAATTCCAATTGCGAAATAAAGATATATCCTAAGCACAAATCTAACATAAGCTGACATGGGTCAAATTTTTTCAAGTGCAAAATTTGGGGAAAAAAAACATCTTTCTCATTTATAATAGATCCCAATGAATCGATAGTGGAATTTATTCAGGTGCAAACTTCTTTTAGAGTGCAAAATTTGGGAAAAAAATCAATCTTTCTCATTCATGATAGATCCCAATGAATCGCTAGTGGTTCTCTCACTATGTATATATAGTGTAATTTTTCATTATTTAAATTATGTTTTTGGATGTTATGTAGAGTACATGACTTGAAATTGTAAGACAAAAAAATGTTGGATTTCAACAAAAATACATATATCTAAAAAACGACCAACATAAAATACTGAGACTACTTCAAAAAATTTATAACCAACCATATTTAAAAAAAAAAAAAAAAACAATAAAAAAAAAATCAATTGGTTTATATGATATATTCATAATATTTTTAAAACAATATATAATATATACATAGTTGACATTAAAGTGTTTTACCTAACATGTGTATCTAGACATTGTATGTGCACACAATAAAATGGTTTTTTGTTATTAATATATTTTCAAGTATACATCAATATTGGTTCATATTAAAATATTTTATTGATAACCCAAATTAAATTTTTTTGGTTATTATGAATATTTTTAAATGTCACATATTAATTTTATAGTAATAATGGAATGAATTACACATGTCTCTCTTATTATTCTTATTAAGAAGTAACTGATATTTTTTATTTTTATATTTTTATTTCCAATTACTTTTTTTCTTTGGATATTGAATATTTTATTATATACAACATTAAAACATTTTCTTTTAACATTTTTTCTATATATAGAAATATGTGAATTCGATAGTTGACATTACATTTTTATTAGAGAATATTGTATTTTTATTTTTATTTGAAGAGGAGCACACTCAACTCCACGTTAATTAAATACCAAATTGCACATCACCTAGGCTTAATAAACTTGTTAATTCACGTAAAAAAAAGAACCAACCAACCACCTTTAGGGTGATTTTCAACAATACCATCATTAAAATGGTTGTACAACCCGAATTAAAAATTACTATGGAGAAAAAAAGGCCATGTCGAATTTCTAATACCTAGGTAATAATATAATTTGATCTTCACATTATATTTATAATTAGGACCATGACAAAAGATTTTAACTTGTTTCCACCCATAGTAAATGCATCACGCTACCAAGTTTAATGGACCAATATCAATTGATCAATTTTCTTTCCTAGGTATTTTTCCATAAACCACAACTAGCTTGAGACAATTCAATGAAGTTTCATTGTTAAATACAAGTAATTAAAAACTAATCTCATATACTTGAAATCATAAATAAATGAATTCAAATTGATTAACATTAAATTTCACTAAATTTTATAATAAAACTTACATTAAAAACAAATAAATACTCCATATTCAACACGTGTCAAACACCTGAAACAAAAATTTAACATAAAACGACAAAAAGAATTATAAAACTAACAAAACTTACATCAAAGAAAAATAAATCCTCCATATTCAGCATATGTATTTTTTTTTGTAATCTTTGTCATTGATTTCCATTAAGAATCTAAGATATTATATATTCTAGTATCCAAAAAGACTACCTTGGGAGGTCATTGCTTCATCCAGGGTACCCAAAATAGCACCATTTCTATCAGTTAAAATTATGATACAAAATTTTTGAATGTGACATATCCATAGAGACCCAATTATATATGCTAAATGATTCCATTGGTGCTCTTAAAAGTTCACCAAAAAACTAAGGAGGATGACAATAAAACAACTATGTTGAAGCAAACTAACTAGTGCAGCCTTTACCATCTGACTGAAAGCAAAAAAAAAGTATGTACCATAAGGAAAAAAGTATAGATGAGATCAGTAGCCAAAGTTCCATGTTGAGAACCAGTTGTATAGACGAGAACAGAAACCACTAAATCTATTTAATCAAAGATAATGATTGGAGAGAGGGGAGAGGAGTTTGCATGTGGAGAGGTGACAACAGGGGAAGCGACATTGATTGGAGGGGCGTTAATAACTTTCAGTGCTTCATTCATCTCCTCAGAGTCAGTGGTCGATTCTAAGACCACAAATTTCTCCACCTTTGGTAATCTGGTCACAATATCATCCAAGTTAAAGCGAATGTTTCAAAGGATTTGCTTGATATCCTCCTGACCTGCAAACAATTTATAGTTGTCTACATTCTTGTTTCAAAGAACCATGTGGAGTAGTGTTCCATTTGTTGGTGCACTGTAACAGAATGAAGGAAATGGAATCTATGCTTTCTAAACTTCCATGGGTCAGGTATCCATTTGAGGTTGATGCCTCTCACCTCAAAATCAAAGAAATAATTCCCGCCATTGAATTCCTTTGACTCTAAGAATATAATCTCCTTCCTAACTTTAGGAGGGTTTGAGTCAAAGTATTCACCACAAACTCTCATCCAAAAAACCATCAGCGAGAAGAAGAAGAGCTAGTTGCATCACCTGGGCAACAATTAGAGAAATTTTGAGGTCTAAAATGGGCCTCCTAAGAAAAATGTACAGCCAAAATAAACTTTATAAGAACCAATAGGATTCAATATGATGATGTCAACCATGCAGGATGAATCACCATTTTTGAAGTAAAAAAAGTAGAAAGATTAAAAAATAATAAAATAATAAAACTGTTTTTTCAACTCATATTTTAAACTTATCTTCGTAAGTTTTTACTCAAATTTTGAGCGGGACTACTCGATTGATGCAAATTTAATTCCTCATCTAAGGAGTACCCATGTTCCATACTTTCGATGGACCCTGCTACACAAAAAATTAGAAATACATGAAAAAATGTGATTGCAATAATGTTTTTCATGTATTTATCATTTTTCGTGTAGCAGGGTCATTCAACAGTTTGCAACATGGGTACTCCTTGTATGAGGAATCAAATTCTACATCCAACGAGTGTTGTCGCTCGAAATTTGAGTAAACTTGTAGGGAGATAAGTTGAAAATACAAGTTGAACAAATAATTTGTTCATTTTTCCCTCTCAAATTTGATGATATAATCTAATCTTATTTTATTATTTCCACTATTATTTTATAATTTCCTTAGGAGGCCCATTTTAGGCCTCAAAATTCCCATAATGTAGGAATTCTCTACTGAAGAGCCATAATAATAAAGAGGGAGGGGATTGATACCACAAATGAGCATAAAATCGAGACAAACACGGAAATCGATAGATTTTCAAGTAAGAGATAATCGACTAAACAAGAAGGGTATTATCAGCAAAGGAATAGAGTAGCGGAAATGAGTTTGTTCGCATAGTCATAAGTAAAGGAATTCCCTAGAATTTGAAGTGGCCTATAAACCCTAACAACAAATATATCTCGATTTGAGAGAGGCGGAAGAAGTTGGAGACCAGGGCCCTTAAACATGCTATGTTAGTAGACGGACAATTATGACCATCAAAACCAAACAAAAAAGGTGTTTGGGTACTGGAACCCACAAACCAAAACTAGACAATTGAAGGAAATTATCACAGAATCAGAACTTGGAAGCGACAAGGTTGGTAGAACTACCACCAATTCAAAGGATGGAGGTCAATCCTTGTATTATGAAGACAAAGGAAAAAAAACATTGACCCTTGCCTAAACTCTGAAAGTAATATGGACAATACCAGGAGGCCAACTTCTTAAACAATGAGTAGGAACTGTAAAAAGGATGAAGATAACATACACTATGACAAGGATGATAACAGTGAGGAAACGAACCTCCCACAAATATTGCAAATACCAGCAGTTGAGACCATAATAAAAATGATGAGAAGAAACCCTTTTCACCATATGAAGTAACATAACTATGTCGCCACCCTGTGAGAACGCCCATGCATTTATAAACGGGCATCGACGTGAGAGGACCGAGCATTTGAGAGTAATTCCCAAAGTCTACGAGTTCAAGGGCGGGCGTGTGTAAAACCTCGCAGACTCTTTATGAATTAATTACATTTTATGAATTTTTCTTTTTATAATATTTTGGGCAGTGTGAGATGTCTCAAGGGATAAGTGTTTTGATGTTTATCATGGTTTGATGTCTATAAGAATTTACCAAAAAATTAATTGATATGGTTGCACTGGTTATTAGGTAGATGGTAAAGATTTTACCTTATTGAAGTCTCTATAGAATAGTTTTAGTAGTAGTCATAAAAGAAAAGATGATTGATATTACTAGTTATTAGGTCTATGGTAAATATTTTACCTCATTGAAGACTATAGAATATTTTTAGTAATAATCACAAAAGAAAAGAGAGTTGAGATTTATTTCTAAAGTAATTATAAACTTTTTACCTTTTTTATTTAATTTTAAAAAAAGATTAATCTACAAATATTAAATTAAATATAGTCTTTATTTATGGTCTTGAACTCTTATGAATTATTATCCATTTATCATTATTTTCTCATCTCATGTTTTCAAAATATGTAAATATATTTAACTTGTATTTATTTTCAGAAGAAAGAAACAAACTTAATTTCGTTATGAGTAAAAATTCAATTTACATCGAATTTTACATGAATCGCCACGATTCCAAAAACTTTCCCATACATATTATCCAATCCTATCATGTGAATGCAACAATATATGCGTGCTTCCAAGACATTGTAATTTAAAATTCCAATATCGATTTATTTAAAGTTTTGATATACCATGAATGTTGGAGTAATTATATCGATTTATTCGAAGTTTTGATATATGGTGGCAATATATCGATTTATTTTTTGATATATGGTGGCACTTTATTGATTTATTTAAAATTTTGATATATGCACTTGGGTAGGGCCTAAGTTTTTTTCGATGGTGGAATGGTGGAATGTTAGTTTATGAGAGCTGCTTTGGTTTGTAGGCGAAGGGAATTTTTATCAAAATTATTAATTTTTGATTAAAATAAAATCTTCATTTATTAAGATTTGAAATTGGAGATTTTTGACACAAACTACTCAATATGGAAAAAACTCAAAGTGCTCGATTTGAGATCGAGAAGTTTAATGGGAGAAAAAACTTCGAGATCTGGAAAGTCAAGATGCACGATCTACTCGTACAGCAAGGTGTGGAAAATGAAATTTTGGGAAAATCCAGACAACCTTACACCATGACAGATGATGAATGGAGTGACATTGATGACAGAGCACTTAGCGGCATTCGATTGTGTTTGGCGGATGATGTTTTATTTAACATCGTGTCAGAGAAAACCGCTGCCGGTTTATGGACAAAGTTAGAAAAATTGTATATGACTAAATCCTTAACCAACAGGATCCTTAGCCAACTGTATATGATCATTTGAATACCTTTAATACTCTCTTGGTGCAGCTAGATAGCATAGAAGTAAAATTTGATTCAGAAGATAAAGTTGTAACTTTATTATGTTCAATGCCTGAGCCATGGGATCATTTTGTTACTTCTATAAGTCTTAGTTCATCAGAAACCCTTGAATTTGATGATGTTGTTGGAGCTTTGTTGTCTAAAGAAACCAGGAAAAGGTCAAATTTAGAAACCTCTACATCAGAAGCAATGATGGTTAGAGGTTGATCTAAAGAAAAATGCTTCAGTCAAAAAAACAAAAAACAAAACAAAAAAAACAAAAAAAAACAAAAACAAAAACAAAACAAAAAAAAACAACAAAACAAAACTCGGTCAAAATCGAAAGGGAAGAAGAGTAAGCTAAAACGCTGGCTTTGCGGAAAATCGGGACATTTGAAGAAGGACTGTTGGAAGAGACAGCAAACATCCAAAGGAGACTCTTCAACAGAAAATAAAGAGGTAAACACGACAGATACAGGTTCAAGTTTGGCATCCGGTTCTGGTATAAGTGATGAAGTTCTATTAGTTAATTTGTTAAATCATGATCAACATTGGCTAGTAGATTCTGGTGCGTCCAATCACATGTGCATTCATAAAGGGTGGTTTTAATCTTATAAATCAATCAATGATGGATTTGTTTACATGGGTAATGATTTCTCATGTTATGTTGTGGGAATTGGAAGCATCCAGATTAAAATGTTGATGGGACAAATAAAATCTTAACTGATGTAAGACATGTGCCTGAACTCAGGAAAAATCTTATTTCTCTAGGAGCATTAGACACAAATGGATATAAAAATTGTATTCAAGGTGGAGTAATGAAAATTTATAAAGGAATCCTATCAGTAATGAAAGCAAAGAAGGTTGGAAATATTTTTCAGTTAGAAGGAAGAACAGAGTCAGATCATGCTTCTATTGTATCTAAAAATGATAGTAATTCTATTCGACTATGGCATCAACGGTTGGGCCATATGAGCGAAAGAGGTTTAAAAATCTTATATGATCGTATGTTACTTCCTAGTTTAAAATCTTCTAAGTTAGATTTCTGCATACATTGTATTTATGGGAAACAAAGCAAGCAGAAATTTAAAACTGGAAAACATACGAGTAAAGGAATCCTTGATTATATCCATTCTGATGTTTGGGGTCCATCTCCTATAACCTCATATGGAGGATCATCATATTTTGTATCTTTTATAGATGATTTCTCTAGAAAATTATGGGTCTACATGTTAAAAATAAATTCCAATGTATTCATAGTTTTCAAGCAGTTTAGAGCATTAATAGAAAATATCACTGGAAGAACCATTAAATGTTTAAGAACTGAAAATGGTGGTGAGTTTACTTCAAAAGAATTTTATAATTATTGCAAGGAAGTTGGGATCGAAATACAGAACTATTGTATATACTCCTCAGCAAAATGGAGTTGTTGAACGCGTGAACAGGACTCTCTTAGAAAGAGCAAGAAGTATGCTAAGTGACGCCAATTTACAGAAGGAATTATGGGCAGAAGCAGTATCTACGGCTTGCTATTTGATAAATCGATCACCATCAACTGCAATAGGATGTAAAATTCCTCAAGAGGTATGGAAAGTTCATCCTTGTGATTATTCTAAATTGAAATTTTTTGGTTGTGATGCATATGCTCTAATTCTGAAACATCAGTGTTCTAAATTAGATCCTAAATCAAAAAGATATATCTTTGTTGGATATGGTGATGAGATTAAGGGATACAGGTTATGGGATCCTACAACTCACAAGATCATCATTAACAGAGATGTTAAATTCAATGAATCTTCACTTGATAATCCAGATGTAGATAATAAATTTAAACAGGAAAATGTACCTAAGTTTCAACATATTCAGTTTGAAACCAGTTCAAATACTAATGATAGTCCAAATGAACAAGTTTTAGATTCAAATCATGAACAATTTTCAGATGCAGATCATGAAGAAGTTCCTACAGATAATAATCAACAAATTGTGGAAGAACCAGAAACATCTTTAGGGAGGTCCACGAGAATCAGACATCCTCCTAAAAGGTATGATGATTATGTTACTTCAGTTGCTTTAACCGCTAATGATGATGAACCTTTATGCTATCAGGAAGTTGTAGAAGGTTCTAATAGTAATAAGTGGAAAGAAGCTATGAAGGATGAGATGAAGGCGTTAGACAAGAATGCCACATGGGATCTGGTGGAACTTCCTAAAGACAGGAAAACTGTGGGATGTAAATGGGTTTACAAATTGAAAAGGGGTGTTGATGATAAATATAACAGGTACAAAGTGAGGCTGGTCATAAAAGGTTTTTCTCATAAAGCAGGAATTGACTTTCATGAGATATTTTCACCAGTTGTTAAAATTGTTTCAATTCGGATTGTCTTAGCATTAGTTTCTTTACTTGATTTAGAATTACAACAACTAGATGTTAAGACCGCATTTTTACATGGAGATCTAGATGAAGAGATTTATATGGAACAACCTGAAGGGTTTGTTCAAAATCGCAAGAAATTTTTCTGCAGGCACAAGAAATCATTGTATGGTCTGAAGCAGTCACCTCGACAATGGTACAAGAAATTTGATTCTTTCATGCTGAGCCAAAATTATATAAGTGAATATGATCATTGTGTTTACTTTAAGAAATCAAGTAATGGCATATTCATTATCTTAGTGTTGTATGTTGATGATATTCTTTTAACAAGAAAAAGCATAATTGAGATCGACAGGTTAAAGGCTCAGATGGCTAGGACGTTTGATATGAAAGATCTAGGAGCAGCAAGACAGATTTTGGGCATGGAGATTTTCAGAGACAGAAGCAATGGTAAGATGTGGTTATCACAAGAGAAGTGTATTGAGAAAATACTCTTAAGGTTTGGTATGAACAATGTGAAAACAGTTTCAGTCCCTTTAGCTTCCCATTTTAAGCTTTCTTCAAGTTTATGTCCTAATACAAATTAAGAAAAGGAATATATGTCTCGAATACCTAATGCTAATGCAGTAGAAAATTTGATGTATGTGATGGTCTGTACATGACCATATATTTCACATGTAGTTGGGGTTTTCAGTATGTATATGGAAAATCCAGGGAAAGAACACTAGGCAGCAGTGAAATGGGTGCTTCGGTATCTGAGAGGCACTAGTGATTATTGTATCACTTATAACAGAAGTAGTGAATTTGTTTGCGGATATGTTGATTCTGATTTTGCAGGTGATTTGGATAAGAGAAGGTCAACTTCAGGATATGTCTTTACTCTTGCAGGTGGAGCTATTAGCTGGATGTCAAAGCTACAAAACATTGTTGCTTTATCCACTACAGAAGCAGAATACATAGCTGCTTCACATTCTTGCAAAGAAGCAGATTGGTTGAAAGGTTTGTTTGGTGAGTTTGGTAGGTTGCAGGACAACATTAATTTATTTTGTGATAGTCAAAGTGAAATTCACTTGGCTAAAAATCTAGCCTATCATAGTAAATCAAATCATATACCTATAAAGTACCATTTTGTAAGACAGGTTATCACTGAACAGGGAGTCTCTCTTGAAAAAGTGCATACAAAGGAAAACTGTGCAGAAATGTTCACGAATCCAGTTTTATTAGAGAAGCTACGATGGTGTCTGGCTTCTCTTGGCTTGCAGAGAAAATGAAAATAAAACAAGAACGAGGTATCAGGCTAATTGTTGTCAAGCTAGAGATTGTTGAGATTTTGCTGGCTAAAATCTCTTGGATATCCTAACAACAAGTTTTGTTGCAAAACTGATGGCATCAAATCAGCATGAGGAGATATTATATCCTAGTTTGGTGTGATAGAATTAATTATTCAGTTTCTTCTCTCTTCTATAAATTGTAAGCCTGTAGAGGAAAAACATATGAGATGTGAGGTGTGTGGAAGAGGAAGTGCAGATGTGAAAATCTACTATTGTAATCTCCTATTGGTGAACAAGATTGTCGGTACCTCTGTTTGGTGGATGTAGCCCAAATTGGTTGGGTGAACAACGTTAAGTTTCTTGTCTTTTGTATTGTTGTGTGTGTGTGTTTTAGTTTTTCCACTGCGCTTACTTTGACAAGCACTTATGCGGGCAGTGCTCTCTCATGTGATGGAGTCCCCATTATGATTCCCACACAGTCCAACGTCTATGAGGAGTCTTATAAAATGATTCCATTCCTCCGCTTCATGCTCATGAAGACCAAGTTGTGAAGCGTCCTTCCAGCACGGGATGTTGGCATCCCACTCACTTATACCATGATCCAAGAACATAATATCTCTGCGATGTAGGGCATCAATGGTATTATGAGATAAATTATTAGCTTAAGATAAACCTGCAATGTCATCATAACCAATAAATATATCATTTCCCTTGCCAAAGGTTATCTTGGCTCTTCTGAAGAACCACGACTTAACCTTTTGGAAGCTCAACCAAATATAGGAACCCTTCCTGTACCCAATTTCTGAATGCTTGAGCTAGTGAGAAATATGCAAATCCTTGAGATACTTGATAGAGATAATTTGACCCCACAATCCAAGGCAAAATAACGCCCTCCACAACGATTAAAGAATAATCGAGCAGCCAAATATGCAGGTATTCAATATACCCCATCCATCATAATGTTTCGGCCTAGCAAGTGAATCCTATGCCACCAGATGGACTTTGCACCCTGGTCCCAAGACAGACCACAAAAAATGTGTCATTCTTGATCAAATTTTTGAACATATATGAGTCAGAATGGAAAAGAGGTGCATCTAGTAAGTTGATGGTTGTTGTAGAACTGAAGTGACTAGGGTATATCTTCCTCCAAGATAAAGGAACCTGTAGGTCCAAGTTTTCATTTTTCTATCAATCTTAGAGAGGAACCAATCCCAATAAGCACACTTGTATGAAGTTAGTTTTAACTTGTAACCTATATATGCAAATCCATCTTGAAGCCTGCAGACCTTAATGCCAAATAGGTCCCAAATGTAATTGATATCATACATATCACAGTAGGAGTGATAAAGATATTTTTTGTGTCCATTAAGGAGCAGGCCTGAAGCCTCACCAAATCTTGTAAAAATATACTATAATACCTCCCATTTTTTCTGATCGATATCCCCAAAGGTAAGAATATCATCTACAAAAAACAAATGGAATATGCATACCATCGGAGAAAAACACAAACCTCGAAAAAGATCCAGCCCTCACGTCGTTATGATCTTCCTACTAAAACCATCCATGACAAGTATGAAGAGTAGGGAGGATAAAGAACATCCCTAACGCAAGCCCCTATGCGCCCGAAAAAAATCAGTGGGGTAGTCATTTATGAGAATAGCAAACCAAATGTCTGAGATTCATGCCATGATCTATTACATGTTTTTGTGGTCTAGACTGGTCTTAAAAAGGATGAAATGGAGCAGCCTCTAATCCACACAATCATATGTTATTTTTAAATCTACTTTCATCACCATCATATCCAACTTCTTGGTATGTGCAGAATGTATGCATTCTTGTGTAATAGTAACAGCATCATGGATCGATTTGCCCTTTAAAAACCTATATTTATCCAGTGTGATATGAGCATAGAGAGGGTCATTAATCTTCTCTGCAATAATCTTGGATATTAGTTTGTATATAATGTTACATAAGGAAATAAGTCTGAAGTCTACAAAATATTCTGGTGCCCCCACCTTCGAAATCAATGCAATAAACGTTGATTTCAATGCCCCAGAAATAGTGCCTTGTGATCTAGATTCTTCAACCATGTCACAGAGAGTCTCCCTCATTATATGAAAGAAGTGTAGAAATAGTTCTACCATCCATCCATATGGATAGGGCGGTAGAGGGTGTCATTAGCCTCTTGGTCAAACATTTCCGGATATTCCTCAATAGCCCACAACTCCAAATTATCTTCATCACATCCTTTAAATAATTTTCCAAATAAATTTATTACTTCCCTTTGAATATCCTTACCAGAGTATTTATAGGTCTCATCTTCTGATCAGAACTGGATCCTAGACCAGAATGATAGCTTAAAATTCAAATTTTTCGGAAGTGTGTCGAACCTAAGCGAATGGAAAGGTCTCGTTGTTGCAATTTCGACACCGCAAACGGTTCGAAAACCCACCATCGTATGAAGAAGTTATCGTAGTTTGAAAAGTCCATTAAATTGCAAAAACTCAACTTTGACCAAGTTTGACTTGGCATTTTTGGAAAATTAAAAAGAGAATATTCCAGGGAATATTACTCAAAATATTCCCTAGAAGATTTTGTTTGGGCCAATCAATGAAGGCCAAGTGGCATCATTTGAATGGATAGTGGTTTGACTTTTGAATGAAGCTGCCACATGGCAGGCCTAGAGGTCGCCATGTGGCCCAAGTCTTGTCTATTAAAAATTTTGGAGCCGGCGAGAATCGAACAGCCATCCATTCCACCATATCATTGCTTCTTACCAACTATGCAAAGTGGATGTATTTAAAATTTATAACATATGCATTTGGGGGTTAGAGGAGCCAGCGCCTCCCCATATGTTCAATGCCCATGTCCAAGGGCTTAAATCGACACATAACCTTTTAACCATCCGCATATTTCTTTATTAACAATTATCATGTGAACGGTTATAACCCACAGTTTTCAATGTTATGTGCTCCAATTTAATGTTGACCACGGGGATTGCAGGGGTTGGCATGTGGCCACCCCATCCCCTTAACCATCAAGTTTATTGTTACGGTTTAACTGGGGGAAAAATGGAGCGCGCCCCAAATTTTGGGAATTTTCCTATTTTAACTGGAGTTAACTCCAGTCCTCCACATTTAGTGGAGCTTCTTTAGGGGACACTGGGCAAAATTTGTTTTGGCTCTATCTAGAGCTAGATTCGCCCAATTTTAGAGCGCCAATAGTCAATTTTGACTATATATGACATTTCAGACTCAATGGAGTAGGTTTCGAAGCCAATAGAGAGCTTATAAGCAGGTTTTTGCATCAGTGAAATTCAAGGGACCACTATGGCCACCAGAAGGCAGCAACAGTTTGAGGCCTAGCTAGGGGAACTAGAGGCCTTATTCAGAGATCCGAAAATAAATTCTGGATATTTCAGATGTTCTAAATCTGATGAGATGGTTTTCAGAGTCTGTAGAGAAATTTAGAAAGCCGATAAGCTTTAGTAAAGTTCCAGGGGCCATCAATGCCATCTTTTGCCAGCAGCAGTTCGGAGCCTAGCCATGGCAGCAGGAGGCCTTTTGGAGTGAACCAATAGTCATTTCTAACTATAAACAGAATTATGAATCCATTGATGGATATTGCAGAATATTTTTAGGACTTATAGAGGTTTAAAACCCATCAAAGAAGTTTTCAGTGACCCTCGTGCCAAGGGGTGCCAACAGGTGTTGGAGGCGAAACCGAAGCAGCCGGAGGCCATTTTCTGCAAATTAATAATCTATATTGACTATTTCATATATTTTGAAACCAATGAAACTATTTGCATAACATTTTGATGACTTCTAGAGCTTGAGAGGCTAAAGGGAAGTCTTGGACAGCCTTGGGAAAACCATGGAGGAAGGCCTAGTTTGGGGATGCAGTGCTCGTTTTGAGAAAACGATCAGTCGATATTTGGTGTTTGATGTGTGTTGGAGATAGTTGGTGTGGTTTCAGGGATAGAAACAGAATTCTGAAGGAGTTGGTGCCATAGAGAAGCTAAGTTTATCTCAGTGCACTGACAGAAGGAATCGTGTCTAAGGGAGCCTAAAGTTTTTTGCAGAGTGATGACATCCATGAAAGGGATATAGATGGTATTCTCAGCCCTTTGGATCAATTTAGTATCCATTGGAGTTAAGTTTGGAACTTGTAAAAGAAACCTTACCATAATCCCAAAGATCCAAGTCAAGATGACAAAGCTCAAAGGAGACGTAGCCCACGATATTCGGGTGAACTCCTAGATTAATTTTGTTGTTGTGTGTGAATGTTTTATTGTTGCATTATGTTACTGTTACACATGTTAAATTTCAGAAAGAAAAAATGAACTTAAGACACATAAACAGTTAAAAATCATACACCACTTTCAAGCATAAATTCCTCAAATTGACAAGTACAAGCTAGATCTTTTATTTGTTTAGGTGAGTAGGAGGTTCTTGAAATACATAAAAATTTATCCAAGCCATTTTCAGATCAGTTTGGTATCAGAGCATTTGGTTTCTTGATTGACAAAGAAATCTATTGCTTGTTTAACTTGAATGGTGTTTAAACAGTGCAAAAGATTGACTGTTTTATTGTTTGCAAACTCACTTTTGTTTGAGTTTGCTAGAGGTGAAGGGAAAGATACTGATAGCTAAGTCCAGGAGAGGAAAATAAGGAAGAAAGGGTTGAAGGAATATTCCTTACCCAAAGGACCTCAAGGCCATCCTTGAAGAACAAACCCTTTTGTCATTTGTTTGTTGTTTTTCTGCTTGAATAAGAGCTTGTCTCTACAGCCTTTTTGTTCAAAAGCTTTGTCATTTGTTTTGAAAGATTTGTGAACTTTGTTGAAATTATTTTTCTCATTTTCATTATGAAAAATTCATCAAGCTAGGTTTCCAAATCCTCCTCCTTCACAATATTCTTCGATGAAGACATGAAGCGTGACTTCTACATTTTGAAGGACATGGTGCAGATTTTGTTTGAAGATGGAAGAGAAAGCACTGAACTTCTTAAGAAATTGTTTGTTATGAAGGAAGAGAAGGAAGAAATTATTCAAATATTGCATGATATGGAGATGGAGATCCATCAAGCTCAAGAAGCTTTGACCAATAACATGCGTGAAGCAAAGGTAATCCACTCTAATTTGTCTTCAGTTTCCTCTTCAGAAATATGTGTTGGTTCTTTTGAAAAGCACACTAGAGGTATACGGTCCAAGTTAATGACTAAAATGGGCTATAAAGGCAAGGGTTTAGGAAAACATGCACAAGGCATGGTTGAACCTATTTTGGTTGAGAAACAACCTAAGAAATTTGGTCTTGGTTATGTGCAATTTAATGGTGAAGACTCCAAAGCCATGAAGGCATGTGAGGCAACTTCAAAGAGAACTTTTGTTCCAAGTTCTAATATAAAAACATGTCAAGTTTGTTTCCAAGATGATTGCCATTGCTTTAAGCCTTTCATTAGGGGAATTTTGAGGTCTAAAATGGGCCTCCTAAGGAAATTATGAAATAATAGTAGAAATAATAAAGTAAGATTTGATGACATCATCAAATTTTAGAGGAAAAAAAGAAAAAACTACTTTTCAACTCATATTTTCAACTTATCTCCCAAATATTTTACTCAAATTTTGAGTGGGAGTACTCGTTGGATGCAAAATTTAATTCATAATCCAAGGAATACCCATGTTTCATACTTTAGATGGACCCTGCAAAGAGAAAAATGAGAAATACATGAAAAACATTATTGCAATCACGTTTTTTCATGTATTTATCATTTTTTGCTTAGCAGGGTCCATCGAAAGTATGCAACATGGGTACTCCTTGGATGAGGAATTAAATTTTTCATCCAACGAGTACTCTCGCTCAAAATTTGAGTAAAAACTTTGGGATATAAATTGAAAATATGAGTTGAAAAAGTTGTTTTATTATTTTATTATTTTTTAATATTTTTACCATTTTACATAAAAAAATTGTGAATCATCCTCCATGGTTGACATCATCATCTTGAATCCTATTGGTTCTTATAAATTTTATTTTGGTTGTACATTTTTCTTAGGAGGCCCATTTTAGACCTCAAAATTCCCCTAATGGTTGCAGCAAAATATTGTAGACATGCAGCTTATGGCAGGCATGCGAGTTTAAACAGTTTTCAAGAAAAGAACAATGATGTTAGTCTACAAATGAAAGTTGGAGCCTCTACTAGTTCATCTCCTCATAAAGGCAAAAAGGATGAACATGAAAAGCAGCACAAGAGGTATAAATATTCACATAGTCAATTTGATTGTGTTTCTGCAAGGCATGACAATTCTACCTGCTTAAAATGAAGAAAAAGTTGTTGTGCATATTGTAGTCGATTAACCATGATGTTTTGAGATGTTGGATGAGGAAGAAGGCATACAGGAAGCAGATGAGGCAAAGGCAACTTGCAAAGAAGGTGCATAATATTTTCACATATTTCTAGAAGAGGGAACATGTTGTCTCCCAATGTTGGATTTTGTATCCAACTAGTCGTCCCAAGCACATGCAGCAAGAGGGAAGAAAGACTGGAAAAAGTGGAAACAAGGATTCCATTATTGATGTGAGAACGGATGTTTCACATGAATATGATTTGCAGCAGCAAAATTCGTCGTGGAAGTGGCTTGGTAAGAAGTGGATGGACTTATTAACACCGTAACACATACTCTTTTATACATATGCAAATTTTTGTTACATGTATGTATTTTATGATGTAATCTCTTGTTTGTTTGAGCCACCTTGGATCAATGATCAAGGCAGTGATGTTTAGTTGCCTTCTGCAAATTTCTCACCATAAATTTCTGAGTGAGTGCAAGGAAGACAGTTCTTGACAGGAGGACAAGCGCATCCAGGAAGAGAAGTGTCGACTACCTTCAAGTTGTGGTTCAGAGTCACTAGCCATGCAAGGCAAGTGTTTGGAGGCTGAAGAGAAGAGGGTTTTGTACTCTCATCTATTGTACAGATCAGTATATCAATATTTTGGGGTCCAAAATATTCCTAATGGGGAGGTGTGATCAGAACTGGATCATGGACCAAAGTAAGAGCTCAAAATTCAAATTGTTCGGAATTTAAAAGTCTATTAAACTGCAAAAACTGGACTTTTACTAAGTTTGACTTGGCATTTTTGGAAAATTAAAAAGATAATATTCCCTAGAATATTCCATTTGGGCCAATCGATGAAGGCCAAGTTGCATCGTTTGAATGGATAGTGGTTTGACTTTTGAATGAAATAGCCAATCGAAAGCTGCCACGTGGCAGGCTCGGAGGCCACCACGTGGCCCAAGTCTGGTCTATTAAAATTTTTGAAGCCGACGGGAATCGAACAGCCGACCTCCCACATAGCAAGCCTGTGTCTTGTCATTCCGCCATATCATTGCTTCTTACCAAATATGCAAATCGAATGTATTTAAACTTTATAACATGTGCATTTGGGGGTTAGAGGGGCCAGTCCCTCCCATATGTTCAACGCCCATGTCCAAGGGCTTAAACCAACGCATAACATTTTAACCATTCGCATATTTATTTGTTAACAATTATCATGTGAATGTATTATAACCCACGGTTTTCATTGTTATGTGCTCCAATTTAATGTTGACCGCAGGGATTGCGAGGGTTGGCATGTTGCCACCCCATCCCCTTAACCATCTAGTTTATTGTTACGGTTTAACTAGCAGAAAAATGGAGCATGCCCCAAATTTGGGGAATTTTCCTATTTTTACAGGAGTTAATTCCATTCCTCCACATTTAGTGGAGCTTCTTTAGGGGACACTGGGAAAAATTTGTTTTGGCTCTATGTGGAGCTAGATTCGCCCAATTTTGGAGTGCCAATAGTCAATTTCGACTATCTCAAACATTTCAGACTCAATGGAGTAGGTTTTAGAGCATAAGATAGTTTCTAAGCAGGTTTTTTCATCAGTGAATTTCAAGGGGCCACTAAGGCCACCAGGAGGCAGCAACAGTTTGAGGCCTAGCCAAGAGAGCTAGAGGCCTTATTCAGAGATCGAATAATCAATTATGGATATTTCAGATGTTCTGAATCTGATGAGATGGTTTTTAGAGCCTGTAGATAACTTTAGAAATTCGAGAATCTTCAGTAAAGTTCCAAGGGCCATTAGTGCTATCTTTTGCCAACAATAGTTCGGGGCCTAGCCAGGGCAGCAGGAGGCCTTTTGCAGCGAACAAATATTCATTTTTTACTGTAAAAAGCATTATGAATCCATTGATATAGATTGTAGAATATTTTTAGGACTTATAGAGGTCGAAAACCCATCACAGAATTTTTCAGTGACCCTAGTGCCATAGGGTGTCGACAAGTGTTGGACGCGAAGCCGGAGCAGCCAGAGGCCATTTTCTACAAATGAATAATCTATCTTGACTATTTCAGACATTTTGAAACCAATGAAAGTGTTTTTGGAACATTTTTATGACTTATAGAGCTTTAGAAGCTGAAGGGAATTTTTGGGCAGCCCTAGGAAAACCGTGGAAGAATGCCTAGTTTGGGGATGCAGTGCTCGTTTTGAGAAAATGATCAGTCGATATTTGGTGTTTGATGTGTGCTAGAGACAGTAGGTGTGGTTTCATGGACAGAAACAGAATTCTAATGGAGTTAGTGCCATAGAGAACCTCAGTGTATCTTAGTGCACCGACAGAAGGAATCGTGTCTAAGGGAGCCTAAAGCTATTTGCAAAATTGTTGTGTAACTAGCTCCAAAAATAGAAGAAAAGAGATATAAATGCCTTAGAAATAAGCCACTTCAAGGGGGAAACCTCCAATACATTACATAAATGAACAATTCTTGGATGATACAATTTACAAAAGCTCCTTTCTATATATAGGAGTCCATGGGGCCATAATGTAATCCTAGTAGGGCCACAATGTAATCCTAGCCGACCTAACAATAATAATTTAAGGGCACAATAATATCAATATGGGGGTTACAAGGGTACAATAATAACAATAAGGGGGTTACACTAACAACAATAAGGGACTATACTAGTAACATAGGGACCTAACATGCCCCTCTCCTTCAAAAAAGTGTTGTCCTCAACGCTTGAGTAGCTCTGGGTGCTTCTGTATAAAATTCTCATACTCCCATGTAGAATCTTCAGTGGGTAAGTTCTTCCACTTGATGAGATACTCTGAAATTGATCGATTCCGTAGCTGTCGAGTTCTTGTTTCCATGACTGCTTCAGGTTCCAATATGATTTTTCCTTCCTCATCAAGTTCTGGCAATATTGTTTGAACCGGAAGATTTTCACCTATAACCTTCTTTAAGCATGTAACATGGAAAACTGGATGTACTCGCGAAGAAGCAGGAAGCTCCAATTTGTATGCCATAGTACCAATCTTTTGCAACACCTTGTAAGGACCATAGTACTTTGGTGATAATTTATTATCCTTCTTAGCTTGCTCGAGGGACATTTGTTTGTATGGTTGTAGCCGTAAAAATACCCAGTCTCCTACATCAAAACTTCTCTCGCTGCGATGTTGATCTGCCTGTTGTTTCATTCGATTTTGTGCCAAATTCAGGTTGTCCTTTAAGAGTTGGAGAACTTCTTGTCGATGCTCGATGTGATCTTCCACTGCTTGAACCTTCGAATTTTCTCTTAAAGATGATGTGATGGATGGTGGATGATATCCATAAAGTGCCATAAATGGGGTCATTTTTGCTGCAGTATGGAAGGAAGTGTTGTACCACCATTCAGCGAGAGGTAACCACTTGACCCATTGTGTTTGTTTATCAGATACAAAACAACGAAGATATCCTTCCAAACATTTATTTACTATCTCATTTTGACCATCAGATTGAGGATGATAAGATGAGATATGAGCTAATTGAGTACCCAAACAAGAAAATAACTCCGTCCAAAAATTTACAGTAAAAATGGGATCTTTGTCGCTCACAATAACGCTTGGGCTTCCATGTAGCCTTTGAATTTGTCCATAAATGTAGTAGCAATTGTACTTGCTTTAAATGGATGAGATAATGCACAAAAGTGTGCATACTTGGTAAGTCTATCAACTACCACCATGATGACACTCTTTCCTTCGGACTTAGGTAAACCTGTGATAAATCCAGTGAAATATCCTCCCAACGTTGAATTGGAATGGATAAAGGTTGTAGAAGTTATGGGGTCTTAATTGTCTCAACTTTATTCTGCTGGCAAACCAAACATTATGCCACAAAATTTTGAATATCAGATTTAAGGCCATCCCAAAAAAATTATTTCTTCACTCTTTGGTAAGTTTTTTAAAATCCTAAGTGTCCTCCTAAAGGAGAAGTGTGCAGTTCCAAAAGAATATTTTGTTTTAGTTAGGAATTCCTACAAAGATATAAGCGATCTTTGTACCATAAGGAATCATTTTTCCAACTAAATGTATCAGATGTACTAGGATCTTACTGCAACTTTTGAATGAGTTTCCATACATCTTTGTCCTTCTTCCATTCATATCTTGCTTCAGTTATCCAATCTGGTTGGATAATAGAAATGGCACAAAGAAATGCTTCCACCTCTTCATTCTTTCTTGAGATTGCATCTGCAACAACATTAAGCTTTCCTTTTTTGTAGATTATTTCAAAGTCACAACCCAACATCTTTGTGACCCATTTTTTCTGCTCTTCTGAATATATTCTTTGTTCCAAAAAGTGTTTAAGACTATCATGATCAGTTTTTACCTTGAAGTGTCTTCCCATTAGGTAAGTTCGCCATTTCTTTAGTGCATGCAGTATTTCTAACATTTCCTTCTCACAAATAGGTTTCTGTAAATACTTTCCTTTGATTGGACGACTTTAAAAAGAAATGGGTCTTCCTTCCTGCATTAAAACAGCACCAATTCCATTTCCTGAGGCATCACATTCCACAATAAATGTTTTTGTGAAGTCTGGCGTAGCTAAGACTGGTGCTCAACACATTGCCTCTTTAAGATCTTCAAAGGCCTTAGTTGCTTTAGGAGTCCATGAAAATGCATCTTTCTTCAATAATGTTTTTAGAGGTGCTGCTATTCTCCCATAATTCTTAACAAACTTGCGATAATACCCTATTAACCCTAGAAATCCTTGCAACTGCTTTATGGTTGTGGGGACTTTCCATTCCTTAATGGCTTTAATTTTTTTAGGGTCTACCTTAACACACTCGTGAGATACAATATGACCCAGATATTCCACCTCTTATACTCCAAAGAAACATTTAGATGTTTTTTCATATAATTGTTTCTCCTGCAATAGTTTGAGCACCCTGTCAACATGTTCAACATGATCCTTCCAAGACCTGTTGTAGATTAGTATATCATCAAAAAATACTAGCACAATTTTTCTAAGGAAGGGTTTGAAAATGGAATTCATCAACCCTTGAAATGTAGAAGGTGTATTGGTAAGGCCAAAAGGCATGACCAAAAATTCATAATGACCCTCATGAGTTCGAAATGCTGTTTTTGGAATATCTTCAGTCTTCATTCTAATTTGATGATATCCCGAACGAAGATCCAACTTGGTAAAATAAATTGCTCCATGTAATTCATCCAATAATTCATCAATCACAGGAATGGGAAATTTATCTTTAATGGTGAGTTTATTGAGCTCCCTATAATCCGGACACATTTGCCATGATCCATCCTTCTTGTGTACCAATACTACAGGAGCAGAGAAAGAACTTTGACTAGGTTGAATTATACCCGCCTCTAACATTTCTGCAATCATACGTTCAATTTCGCTCTTTTGGAAGTAAGGATATCTATAAGGCCCGATGTTTGGAGGAACACTTCCTGGAATCAAATGAATAGCATGATCATGATCACGAATAGGTGGGAGTCCTTTGGGAGTTTCAACACCTTGGAATGATTGTCCAAGACTTGTTGGAGATCTGCAGAAATAGATGATTTTGATGTCGGAACTTCTAGTGAGCATAATTGTGCAATTACTCCTCGTTGTTCTTTCTTTAGAAGCTTTGTCATGACATTAGAGCTTATTATCCTTCCCGGCTTCCCTTCAATACCCCGTAATTCGACTTCCTTTCCTTCTGAAAAAAATTTCAAGAAAAGTTCTTGAAAAATTAAAAGCTACCGTCCCCAAAGATTGTAACCATTGTACTCCTAGTACAACATCAGCACCTCCCATAGGAATGGAAAGCATTCGACTAGTCAATACATATTCCCCCATGGTTAGCTTGATATTATGGCATTTCCCAGAGCAATTTATAGTTCCTCCATTTGCAACCATCACTTGGCATTCTGGTGCTGGGTATAGGAAACAATTTAATTCCTTCGCTACCTTACAATGAATAAAATTATGGGTGCTACCTGAATCAATCAACACTATTACCTTTTTCTTCTTGATATGTCCTTCTATCTTGAGAGTTTGAGGAGTGGTAATTCCTGCCAGTGCATTACACGATATGGTCGGATTCATTTCTTCCCCTTCTATGGCTAGTTCCTGGTGTATATCCTCTTCTTGTTCATTTTCTTCTTCCTCTTCACAATCTATGTAAAATAATTTCTTCTCAGCACACTTATGAACTTTAGTGTATTTCTATCACAGCTGTAGCAAAGCCCTTTTGCTCTTTTTTCTTCCAATTTTTGTGGTGTCAACCTTGTAGGTTGTGGAAATCTAGGCGTAGCAACACTTCCTTCTTTATAGAAGTGAGTGGTAAGCTTCATTGTCGCCATAATTTTACATTCAATTTTTCTTGCCAACCTGAATGCCTTCTCCAATGAATCAGGTTCCAAAACATGAACTTCATGTTGGATGTTATCCTTTAAAGTGCCTATGAAGAGATCAATCATGTGTTCCTCTGGAATATCAGTTACCCTTACACTCAATTTTTGGAAGTCCTCAATGTGCTCCCCCACTAAGCCCTTTTGTTTGAGATTTATCAATTGGCTAAAGAAGGTGTTGCTTTTTGTATCCTCATAATGTGCTATCATTTCCTCCGTAAAAATTGACCCAAGTGACAATTTTACAGGAGCAAATCCATCGATACCATACAAATGTATTTTGTTCTAAATGTAAAGTTGCAATGCATACCTTTTGTGTGTTTTACATGTTATGGAGATCAAAATATTGCTCCATTTGTAGTATCCATGTTATAGGATCCTTTCCATAAAAATTCCTCATCTCCATTTTTGGAATATGGTGGTTCTTCCCGCCAACATTAGATTTTGTGAAATCACGATTAACATTTATTTTGTTCTCATCATGATTTTCTTCTACTATCTTTTCACCGTCATGAAACATTTCTTGTATCAACTTTGTCAAACCTTCCATGTCTGCTTTTAGATCATTTTTCATGTTTTCCATGTTGTCTTTCATGTCATCCATATTAGCTTCCATTCTAGCTTCCATGCCATCCATATTAGCTTCCACGCCTTTCTTCAAAACTTCCATTTCATTTTTTGTTGCTCTTTGCGAGAGTGAAATTTGGTGCACTTGCTCTTGTAATTTTGATAGATCATGTTGCAATTCTTCATCTTCATGAGTCATAGTAGAGACTTCTAAAGGCTTAATGGGTGTTGAATTATTTTTACAGGGCATATTTTAGAACCCAATACTAATATCTATTCTACAATATGCCCTTGGAATCAATTCAAATTGATTCTTCAAACAAGACTTATGCAATTCGGAAAAAAAATACACACATTTTTCTTTCTTTTGAGGAGCTTGATATTGCAATTGGATTATCTCTGTGATTGTAGCACTTTAATATTTCAATTTTGGTATCGACATAGCCCTATGAAATCTCTTTCAAATGCCACAGGTCTGACCTGATTTGGATTCTTCAAGACAAAGTTGTGTCCAATCTCCCACAATGACCTAATTATGGATTGGTTCAGTAGAGCTAACTTGTACGACTTGCCACGTGTCACTGTTTCATTCTTTGGCTATGAAATTGATAGCCAAGAAACTAAAGTCTGTTTACTTGCGACCACTTTTTACGGCACTCTAATCCGATGCTCATAGAGATAGTTATGAATATTTTCCCACGATCACCTCTTTGGGATGAAATTCGAGAGCCTGAAAAAGCACTACCTTCCACAGATCATATCTCCGAAAATATTGCGAACCAAGATCTGAAATTTTTTAAAGATTTTCTTCAGGATTTTGGATTCGCGCCCTAAAAATTTTTGAACCTTCGTAGAAAAAAAGTTATAGCGAAAATGCCATGATGACCTGTTTAGAGCAGCGAAACCCTAGAATCCAAAGCTCTGATACCAAATGTTGTGTAACCAGCTCCAAAAATAGAAGAAAAGAGATATCAACGCCTTAGAAATAAGCCACTTCGAGGGGGAAACCTCCAATACATTACATAAATGAACAATTCTTTGATGATACAATTTACAAAACCTCCTTTCTATATATAGGAGTCCATGGGGCCATAATGTAATCCTAGTGGGCCACAATGTAATCCTAGCCAACCTAACAATAATAATTTAAGGGCACAATAATAACAATATGGAGGTTACAAGGGTACAACAATAACAATAAGGGGGTTACACTAACAACAATAAGGGATTATACTAGTAATATAGGGACCTAACAAAAGTGATGACAGCCATGAGAGGGATATAGATGGTATTCTCAGACCTTTGGATCAGTTCAGTATCCATTGGAGTTAAGTGTGGAACTTGTAAAAGAAACCTTACCATAATCCCAAAGCGCTAAGTCAAGATGACAAAGTCAAAGTAGACATATCCCACGATATTCAAGTGAACTCCTAGATTAATTTTGATGTTGTGTGTGAATTTTTTATTGCTACATTATGTTGTTTTTATACATGTTAAATTTCAGCAAGAACAAATGAACTTAAGACACATAAACAGTTGAAAATCATACACCACTTTCAAGCATAAATTCCGCAAATTGTCAAGTACAAGCTAGATCTTTTATTTGTTTAGCTGAGTGGGAGGTTCTTGAAATACATAATAAGTTATCGAGACCATTTTCAAATCATCTTCTCCCATGATGCACCAAAATGCGTTAGTATTCCGGCGGTGATTTGAAAATTTATGGAAATTTTGTGTATTTCGGTCACCATCTTGAAGCCATGTAGCTTGACTCTTCAGCCTGCAATTTTTCTATTGTATCAACATAATCTGTCTCCTCCTAATTTTTATAATTTTCATCCTATCCAACGATTGCCGAGAGGGACAAACCCCCAAGAGGCAGCAACTCAGTGCCTTAATTTCTTTTGCAATGTGATTAACTTCAGCCAAGAGTCTGTAGAAATTATATGCACTAAGCATGCATATGTCCAAGATCCACATGATCTCACACAATTTAACTTTATGCAAGATATTGAATCTATTCCACTTGTTAATCTTTTGCGGAAAAATTAATTGCACACACATGTGAAGCATAAACAAAAATATTCAATCGCACATAACACAGTTTTTAACTGGGAAAGCCTAAAGCTGAAAACCCCAACTATATATTATGTAACATGGAGATCATATGAAAATCTCATACAAACATACAAATATTATCACAAGCTCTCAGTACAGTACAATCTTCATACACTAATCAGGCCTAATCTTGCAAATCCATGCACCGATCTTTGCCACCTGCTAGCCTACCTCCACTGCGCAATCTATGTTGAACAATAGCTCTGAATGAATTCGAATTACACCATCCTTGACTGCTCAATCCTCATTGGAATCTCCACTGTGTGTGTGATGCAATCAATGCATCATTATATTCACAACAGATAGTTTATCTTTCCCTTTCACCTATCTCTCCACTGGTCTCCACTGAAACTGCCATGCACTGTAGTTAACTGCTTTATTGTTCAATTGATTAATGATTTATTATTTGTGAATTAATTAACGAATTAATTCACTCCACTCTCACTAGTGTATCATTTAATTAGACTAGATACAACTAGCTCAACTGAGTTTAACTGAGTTAAACTGAATACAACTCCATAACTACTTCTTCCAACTGTGTCATAACTCTGCCACTTGAGTTCTAATTGAGTCCTCCATGCATTAGCTCCAGTAAACCCTTAGGAATAGCGTAATTAATTCTATCAGCTGATGTGCCACATGTGTGCACTGAACTGAAGTGCTCCAAGAGAATAAGTTGTTGTTTAGAGTCTAATTATTATTAAGAGCTAATAATAATCGACATGCATCTATTTTTAGATTTACGATCTATAAATAGACTTCGCCCAATATTCGGAAAATATAATTTCATCTATTTTTCCAACTTTATCAACCATCCACAAATAGCATCCTGCAACTTCTGAAATATGATCATCATGTCTAAAAATAGACATAGTCTAAAAATAGACTTGCACCAAAAATAGCATGCGGGCCCACTTAGTGAAGGCGACTCTTTTCTCTAAGCTCATCATCTTGTTGAATATCAGCAATCCCTCTCAACAAGATAGGGATTATCCTTCACCCCAGTCCTCCCTCTATGGTATTCGAATTTTCTCCTGGTGAGTGCCTTCGTCAGAATATCTGCATCCTGATCCTCCGTAGGAATGTACTGAAGCAACATGATCTTCCGTTGCACACAATCTCTGATATGATGATACCGGATATCAATATGTTTAGATCTATCATGAAACACAGGATTAACCGAGAGTTTAATGCAACTCTGATTATCACAATGAATCATCGTGGGATCTAAATGTGAACAGAACAAACCAACCAGAATCTTCCTATTCCAGATAGCCTCACATGCAGTTTGACTTGTTGCCATGTATTCCGCTTCCACTGAACTGAGTGCCACGGATCTTTGTTTCCTGTTGTACCAAGAAACTGTCGTAGATCCGATACTGAAAATCCCTCCTGATGTGCTCTTTCTATCTGTTGGGCTTCCTACCCAATCTGCATCCGTGAAGCCATGAAAATTCATCTCATCTGTCTGTCTGTACCATAAACCATACTCAGATGTGCCCCTGAGATATCTCAAGACATGCTTGCCTGCCTTCTAAAAGAGCTTGGTAGGCTTAAGCATCACTTGTGAAAGCTAGTTCACCGCATAGCATATGTCCGGTCTTGTATTGACTAAATACATGACCGAACCCACCAACTGTCGATAAACAGTGGCATCCGCTACCTCTGCGATGTAGCATCCTCTTTCTTCCAATTTCCTGGAAGAGGAGTGTCGATAGGCTTGCAACCTTGCATCTGAAACTTCTCCAGTATCTCCCGGTCATACTTTCCTTGAGACACAAACAGTTCACCTTCCCGCTACCATATTTCCAATCCAAGGAAATAATGAAGGAGGCCCAAATCCTTCATCTCAAACTCCTTTGCAATATCTACCTTGCATGAGTGTATCAACTTCTCATCACCTGTTAGTATTAAACTATCAACATAAAGTACAATGATTAAAAGCTTACCCTCAACCACAATCTGGTATAGGTTTGCATCCGCCTCACTCTTGGTGAAGCCAAGTTCAGTGAAATAGTTATCGATCTGAGTGTACCAAGCACGGGGTGCTTGTTTCAGGCCATACAGTGCTCTTTTGAGCCTGCATACATGCGACTTGCTATTGAAGATCTCAAATCCTTCAGGCTGCTCAATGTACACATCTTCCTCAATGATCCCATTAAGGAACGCAGTCTTCACATACATCTAATGAATGTGCCAACCCATCTGCGCTGAGAGAGCAAGTATGGTTCGTATGGAAGAATACCGTGCGAGAGGTGAAAAGGTTTTTTAATAGTCAGTCCCCTCGATCTGTGAGAAGCCCTGAGAAACAAATATCGCCTTATACTTCTCAACACTCCCATCAGCAACTTGCTTTACCTTGTAGATCCATCTTGATCCTACAACTGATTTTCCCATCAGCCTTGGAACAATCTCCCAAGCACTGTTTCTCATAATGGATTCATACTCCTCCACCATGGCATCTACCCATGTGGGCTCTTGCACTGCTTCTTCAAAATAAGATGGCTCTATCACGATACACTTGCTCATAAGAGCCATGTATCCAGTATATCGGTCAGGTGACCGTCTCTGTCTGCGCTGTGACGTAGGGACTCCTACATTCTGTGTCGCATCAAGCTTCAGTCTCTTAGCTTTTGTGGTACACTTTCTACCTTGTCTGATGTTTGGTTCTGCATAAGTGGACTCCTCCACTCCATGAATCTCCTCCTGTGGCTGATCCACATTCAGAGGCTCATCTTTGGGAACAAGAAGTTCCTCTTCTTCATGCAAGTGTAGCTCCCTCTCAAGCGACAACTTCATGGCTTTCACCTCATTGAATTTTATATCTCGTCACATAACAGTCATCCGACTGTTTGGAAAATACACACGATAGTTATCGGGTGTTTCTGTGTACCCCACAAATGTCCCAACTTCTGCAGTCAGCTCCAGCTTCTTCCTGGCGTCCTTCGTCGCATGAATGTAAACAGGTGAGCCAAAAATATTCAAATGAGAAATATCAGGCTTCTTACTAGTAAAAGCTTCTTCGGGTGTACTCATGCCAAGTACTCTATGAGGACAACGATTTTTCACATAAACTGCAGTGTTGCATGCTTCTTCCCACAAGTGCATCGGTAGGCCCTGGTCATGCAACATTGCTCGTGCAGCACCCACGATCGTTCTATTCTTTCTCTCCGTGACCCCATTCTGCTGTGGGTTGTTGAGCCCCAAAGATGTCCTTTCCCTTCACCAAATTTCACTTCATTCCATTCGTCCCTTATCAGTTATAGGATTAAAAGATCAATAGGATTGATTAAAGTCACTTTAAGAATGCATGCAATGACTGACTTACTATAATTTTGTGGTTTTGTTGTCGTAGTGATTTTTTACTAGACTTAGCAACAGAATGCAGCCATTCTGTAGCTAGTCGCATATTCCGCAGCCATGTTTATGTTCACACAGGTTACAGGTGTCACTTAAAGGAAAAACGCATATGGTTGAATTCCAAAACTCACCTACATCATTCCTTTCCCTTTACGAAGTCTGAGCAAAAATCTGCAAGTGGTTATGCACGTGGAGGAAGCCAAAACTAAGAAGTAGACTTCTACAAGGACTAGGACTCTGCAGATGTCTTCAGCAAAGTACAAGTCCTCAACAGGAGTTCTAATTTGATTTTGATTGAAAAAGACACCTATGCCTATTCCTACTCAATGACAGTTATGTATTTTTCTTATAAGAATAACTCGGTGAACCGAGAGACAGTTAGCTAGTTGATGTTTTGTTGTTAGTTCTCAAAGACTGTGATACTCTGTTTTCTAAGTGTTTTTTTTTCCTTTAATGAAAGAAGTAAAACTTTGATACATGATCTGAAGCAATTTTTAGGAGTTAAGGATTTGTGTGCCAATCTGATGGTAGAGGTCCCCTACTGTCCGAAAGGCTTTGTGCATATTTTTTTAGATAAGTGATTTTTAACTCTGTTTATTCTTAATCTAGGCAGTTTTTTTTCTGAGCATCTGTTTTATGTTTGCTTACATCGAATATTACAGTCAATCTTGTTCTCATAAACTGTTCCAATATATCACTAACACGTGAATGAAATAGAGATGTAGTACTTCGGAGGTTAATTGCATTTTAGTTCAATTCTGTTCATTGTATTTCAAGTTTTATCAGTGAATTGCATTCTAGTCCTGTTAAATTAGACTTAAAGACCCTCATTATTTTACAAACTGCTCTTGTTCTTAATCTCTTCTAACACATCATTATCATTTGGACAAGAATTAGTTATATCATTTTGGATTTTTAACTATTCTGCAAATTTCTCATAATTTTACAAACATTTTTTTTTTCCAAAGCTATTCTAAGAGATCTCTAACCCTTGAATGAGGCTTAATAGTGACATTTTGAGTTGTAGAATGGGTTAATTCTAGTGTCATAAGTTAATTTAGCATAGGGTTCCTTATTATGTTGCAGATAATCTTTTCTCAAAATGTTCCAACAAATTTCTAACCATGGATGAGATTTTCTCTGTGATATTGTAAGTTGTTGTTTACTAAGAGAACCTCATTACATCAAAATTATCCTTTTTCTCAAGTTGTTCCAACATACCTCTAATGAAATGAATTGGATTGAGTTTAATGTTATGAGTTACTTTTCTTATCAAGCTTTGCAATCTATGAATTAGCATTTTCTGTTCTTAGGTGCCATACATAGTTTATACTAGATTTTGTTATGTTTTAGTGTGACCAATAACTTCTCTTTACCAACAATTTAGTTCTTTTCCTCTTAGCATAAAAACACAAAATCAAAAACACTAGAAAAACACTAAACACAATGAAGTAGGAAAGAGATACCTAGGCACATATAGTGCACTTCACTTCAACAGTTTACTAGCCCTGGTTGACAATTTATGACATCAATTTAGGAACAATAAGTTGAGTAGATATTTTGGCGCCGTTTCCGGGGAAGTGTAACTAGGTAGCCTTGTTTCTTACCTCCCAAAAACAATGATATGTGTAGAGAAAGAGACTCAAGGGGTAGATTCATAAGAAGCAGAAGCTTGATTCCTAGAACAGCACTTGTTCCACCAAGACCAAGAGGCAGCACACCTCCAACTCAAACCCACATCCCATACTTCACTGATCATAGACTTCCAGAAGACTTAAGATCAGATATTCCATCAGAAAGACCTTCCACTTCATTCACTGAACCTGTCCTAGAAGAAGACTCAAGGACCCCTGCTAGAGACATAAACTTTTCCACTTCCACAAGAGAATCAACCATGGCAGAAGAAGGGGGAGGAGGAGTATTTAATGGATAACATACACTATTTGGAGGGGGTAGAGGTAGAGGTAGAGGTGCAGAAGGAGAAGGAGGTAGAGGTGAAGAAAGAGGCAGAGGAAGAGGTAGAAGGGAAATGGGAATCTCTTTTGGGTTTCCTATAGTAGATGAAGAAACCAATGCAACTATGAAAAACATTTCACCCTCTGTCCTTCCAAAATTTTATGGACTTAAAAGTGAAGATCCTGAAACCTTCCTATTTGAATTTGAAGTCCTATGTAGAACCTATGATTACTTACAAGATGCCCAAAAACTTAAACTATTCCCTTCAACATTGAAAGGAGCATCATTAAAATGGTTTCTGATTTTGATCAACAGTTTTATTAGGACATGGGAAGATGTGAAACATGCATTTCTAGAGAGGTATTTGGATTATTGTATGCCAGTCAACCATAAGGAGGAAGTGTTTAAAATGCTACAAAAAAAGGATGAAAATCTGGAAGATTTTTTGGAGAGGTTCAACTATAACGTCAAGAGAGAAAAAATGGAAAACTTAGACCAAGATACTTTGAAAGCTCTCTTGTTGAAGAAAATTAGGGATGAATGGCTAGATATCCTTAATATGATGGGAAAAGGGGATATATCTCAGCTCACATTACCTGAAATAGTTGAATTATGTATCAACCTTTCAAGAGGGAAATCTAAAACTGTTAAAGGACCAAGAGACCCTACTCTTTCAAGGGAAAGTAAGTCTGCTTCTGGGACAGTAAGTAGGGCAGAAATAGGACATATGCTTGATGAATTCAAATTTGACATTTTAGGGAGTCTTAGTGAGCAAATAGACACCCTTAAGTTACAAAACAAGCAAAAAGCTGAATCTGATGCCTTAGAAATCTTTTGTCCCAAATGTAGAAAGAAGCATGCCTTGAGAGAGTTCCCTCTGGATGCAAAAGTAGTGGAGACTTGTGTAATTTGTTCAGAAAAACATGAGACCAAGAGTTGTCCTTCACTTCATGGTCTTAAAGCTGTCTTTCAAGAAGAAACCCCTACAAATTCCACAGAATCTCTCAATTTTTTCTCTAGGAAGCCTTGGTAAGGACCTCAAACACAAGGATTCCATGATCAGCTGTATAATCAACCCCCACCAAATTGGAATTCTTGGCAGCAACCTTGGCCCCAATTCCAAAATCAATCTCAAACTTGGGCACAAGGAAGAAAAAATCCCTATGGAAGATACTCTCAGTACTATCAATATCCACCATATCCACATTTCCCTCCTCAACAAAATCCTCAAAATCCACAGCATCAAAATCCACCACTTCCATTACCATTTCCTCAGAAAAAAAATCAGTTACCTGCCCAACTGATGCCAAACCCCATCAATCAAAATCCTCAGAACACATACATGATAGAAGGCCAACAGTTTCCAACCTATTTGATTACTCCTTTAGACCTTAATGATGTTCAACTTAGGTCTGGAAGAATACTTGAAAAAAATAAACCTTCTGTAATCATACAAGAACAAAAAAACTCTAAGGAAGATTCTCTACGGGTAAATAAAATTCTTGAAGAGAGCACACCTTTTCAAGACCCAAATATTAAAAAATCAAAACAAAAAGAACCAATAATTCCAACTCATATATTAGAGCAGCCATCAACATCCACCTCTACACCTCCCTTTCCAAAAATATTACAAATCGATAGGGGTGTAGAAAAAAAAATTATGGTGCGTAATTATGATTTCCTAGATGAGCTAAGGAATGTTTGTATTAAGATCCCATTATTACAAGCTATCAAGGAAATTACAATTTTAGAAAAAACAATAAAGGAGTTGAGCATGAAAAAAATAGGAAAAATAATCAAAGAGACAAAGAAAATTCAACTGGCAGGAAAAATAGCAGATATCATGATGGGTAAGATTGCCATTCCAAAGTATCTAGACCCAGGAAATCCAGTTGTTAAAATACACATCAATGGAACTGAGATCCAAAACACACTTATTGATTTCGGAGCAGCAATCAATATCATGAGTAGACAAATCATGGATAAATTAAAACTTCCTAATCTTCTTTTTACACCCACATTATTACAATTAGCAGACAGATATGTGATCAAACCTGATGGAGTAATAGAAGACATTCCAGTGTCCCTAGATTCTTGGGAGTATCCTGTGGATTTTATGATCCTAACTCCTAAGAATAATCTAGGAGGGAATCCTATTATATTAGGAAGACCTTGGTTAGCTACAGCTGATGCTTTCATTAGTTGTAGATCCGGTGATATGTACATCTTTGATGGTAGTTCAACCAAGATATTTACCTTGTATCCTCCAGCAAAAACAATTACAGAATTAGATGATACTCAATGGATTGAGGATGAAGAAGACATACAACCTCTCTTCACAATTTCAGAAATTAGTGAAGATAGCCAGATTCTAAATACCTTGGAAAATTTTGAATCCTCTTTGGAATACAAACATGAACAATTTCAAGAAGAATCCAATATTGAGTTTTTATCATCAAGACAGATGTCTCTTTACTCCATGGATAAATTTGGCAACTCTACAATTGATATATTTCCAGGTAAAACTTTAAACATAAACAAGAACCTAGAGAAATCTCAACAAGAAAAGCTAGTCAAGATATTACAGAGACATTCTTCTGCATATGCATGGGATTACACTGATATGAAAGGGATAAGCCCTAAGACTTGCACTCATCACATCTACATAGAGGAAAATTGTAAACCAATCAGACAACCTCAAAGACGGATGAATCCAAATCTTAGGGAGATTGTTAAAGAAGAATTGCAGAAATTGTTAAATGTCAACTTTATCTATCCCATTTCAGATAGTCAGTGGGTTTCTTCTTTGGTAATTGTGCCAAAGAAAAATGGTAAATGGAGGGTATGTATTGACTACCGGGAATTAAACAAAGCTACTCTTAAAGATATTTTTTGACAGCGAGGCCACCCTTGGCCCCGGTTTACCTTGGTCCCAATCCTCAATGTGTGTGTAAATGTATCCAAAATTTCCATGTCCAATCATATTCCCAATCCGGAAATCTCACACTTCCCTTCCTTCTATGCTGGAAAATTTAAATAAACAAGTCTGGTCATTTTTTTAATATCTCAATTCAGAGAATTGAGATATTAACTCAACACTCCTCTATAGTTATAACCCAACAGTCCATTATGTATACATATGCGCCAACTTCGCATATACAAGCATTATAAGCGACATAATACTTTGGCTATTAAAACCATGTAAATTGACCCTTGGCATGTACATATATTTCCAACCGTATACCATATACCACTCGGACTTTGGTTAATTATCAATCACCACTATATATTAAAGTCTGGCCACACCAACATTCGTTACTTACCTCGATTAACCGTCGACCCGATCGGAGGGCTCATGTTCCATCGCGCCGCAACATCTAATCGGACGAATATCAATCAAGTACACACGCCCGTACCTTTAATTAAACTTTGTGAAAATCCTACGAGCTATCACCGTTAGATATCGAGCCTCCAGATCAACGGTATGTATCAATATCGCTCGGCGTCCTGATACGAACTTTAACGCGGGATGGCGCGCAGCAACGGTGGTTTTCCGTGGGTCCTCCTCACCACGTGTCGAACACTCTATGGAATCGCTCCCCAACCAAGATATACCGCTTATCAACGATAGGTGGTGCGATGAAAACCACCGTCCAGCTCCAAACCGCTTTCACTGTTCCTCCGAAGGGTTCTGTTCCTTCTTCACGCCAGGTCCGCCTATTCAAATTAACGTAGCTCTAATGCGCCTTCGCTCCTCGTTATACATTTCATATAACCATAGTACGACTATACCGCTCCGATGAAATCCTTATGGACTATTCGACTCGGTTCTCTTGCATTCAACCTTCCGCATATTATACATTGATTCTCCCATTAGATACAGGGCTTCGTTCAGAGCTCTATCACGGGTTCAATTTACATTCAGTCTTATATTCAACGAATATATATAACTCCACTATCTACCAGTTGGGATACATTGTCAACCGTATTAACATCGGTTCCTCTAACTATATGCAGAGCACCATTAATCCCCTCACAGGGTTTCTTAATTATCACAGATCTCAATTATCCTCCCTCAGGATGCGTACATATGTTCACACCGAATTTATTCAAGCAAATAGGATATACATTCACACATGAATTAACTCCACAAGACACAAATATACTGAACCATTTCTTATTTACACGATGGATTTGTTGGGGATCTGTAATTTATTAGCAAGATTGGCAGAGTCCAATTACAGAAACAACATCGTTTCAACCAACTTTGGGATTCTAGGATCTAGCCCTCCTGAATCCGGAGAGGGATCTCTCCAATGAGTGCAAAGATGGATTTATCTTTGAAGTTTGGGATAATGATATTAGGCTAGTTATGAAGTCCAATGGTTTTGTTTGTTTTTGGATGGTTGAACATGATTGTTGTTAGAGGTGAAAAGTCCCAAGAGTAAAGAGGTTCAAAGGTGAGAAGTTGCAAGCAAAAGAGTAAGTTTTGATCAAGAGGAAAGATGAAGGCAGGCTTTCAGTCCATTGGGCTATGGAGTCATGAGAGGATTTAATTGGAATAGCAAGAGGCAAGAGTGGTCCATGGGGCAAGTCATCTATGTCTAAGGATCTCTTTAAAGGTTTTGATTTATGGAATGGAGTGATACATCAAGAAGGGGAAATAAACAGATGCAGAACAAAGAGAAGCCCAGGATCTGGTAAGTACTTTGAAACTAGTCAGCCTTTGACCAGGCACTTAAGAAAAACATGAAAGGAAACTAGGATCTGGTAAGTACTTTGAAACTAGCCAGCCTTTGATACACTTTCAATAGAAAACATACAAAAAACAAAGGGAGACCTGAAGGCAGCTTTTGGAGTAGAAACTAGCGAGCCGGGCTCACCACAAATCCTCTCCTAGCTCTTCTTTACTTAGCTACTTCCAAGACAATCACAGAGATAACACAAAATGGCCTAAGATCTGGTAAGTACTTTGAAACTATCCAGCTTTTGACACATTCTAAGGGAAACAATCAAACAGTTATGCAAACAAGACTGGGACCAGGGCTCACCATATCTTCCTCAGTTCATCTTCACACAACATATACTGAAAGTAACATTCAAAAATAATATTCAGCTAAGACAATAAGATGAGGGAACGCCAGCATTCCTATGCTTAAACTGAATTAAATCATTTCCAAATAACACAGTTGAAAGAAAACATTTAAATAAATATTTCTCAGCCAGAGAAGGTTACTGATATGCAGTATGTCCTAACATTGTTTAAACTGTTCTTTACAGAAGAAAATGAAACATAATGAAAACAGAAACAAAATCACAAGTTACAATAAGAGTAACATCACCGTCAACATAGACCAAGATCCCATAAATCAGCTTGTATTGATGCTCCAACCCAGTTAAAATCTTCAAGTCCAGTGTTTTAATTCATATTTCTTTCACAACCTAAATTATATGTTACAAGCAGAGCTCTAAGAGCCATTGAATCACTATTTACAATCAAGGGTCTTCAGCTCAATTACATGACAATGCTTCAGCAATTACATCAACAACCAACCCCTCACTCATCTTCTACTGAAGTATATATAGAAGGATGAGTAGGTGAGATCTGATTAAAGATCTCAAATGCAATTAATACAGATTTAATGTTTTCTTGGCCCTTGGGAGGCTCAATGAAGAAACTGTACAGGTGTTTCACTGTATTAATTGGTTTATACTTATGAATTAAGCTCGGAGGGAGCTTTTGTTGACCTTTGGGGCTCCGAGTGATGCTAGGGTTACTCTACAGACATTCTTTCATTAAATCCTTGGCAGAAGTAACTCTTCAGCTGCGTCGAGGTAAAATATCTGATCTCGATCAATAAATTGTGTTCCTGATTGAATCCTTTGAGGCACAGGTGGCACTTTAGTCGCTGGGAGGAATCAATTCGCCTCCATTTGAGGCGGTGGAGGGTTTTCCTGATAAAACACTTTAGTTTTTTCTTTAAACTGTGTTTTTAGATTGGAGATTATGCTTTTGATAACTGTCTTAGCCATAATCCCCGCTAATCTGTCCATCAATTCCCTACTCTGGTTCATCCTGGTCTTCGACACTGATAATCTTCGACTGTGCCCACTCCATGGTTTTCCTTGCGGTCATGCCTAGTTGCGCAGGGTTTATAAGGCATCAATGCCTGAGAAAACATTGACGAAACATGTAATTTAACCCTGCGGATGAATTTCCTGATATATTCGAAGGCTGGAGGATCGTCATCCTTGGCCGATGAAATTTCTTCATTTGAGCGAAAAACATTAAAATCTGCAAAAAACAAACGAATGTTATAAAAATCCTGCATTTATAGGGCAATCTGCATCGGAGGATGTGCGGAGGAAGGAGGGTCGTTGGATGGCATCATCCAACGGTCCGGATTTAATCGTGGATTGGTCGAAAAATCATGGGGGGAGGAGGATTAAATCTGAGCCGTTGATCGCGCATGATCGACAGTCGGGAGAGGGCAATGGAAAGTCAGCAGCGGGGAATCGTTGACTGGGCAACAGAATCGGGCGATGCGATATGGGTCGTCGATCTGCAGATCAGATCAACGGCGGGGATTGATCTGCTGCTGTACGAGGGCCTGGTTATCGCGCGGGCGCTTTGGTTATCCATCGGGCACTTTCGGCGATCGACAACCGTTGGATGAGTGGGCCCAGATCGGACAGTGGAGATCCATTTCGCTGGGCATCCTGGTCCGGAAGTGAATGTGCGGGGGATAACTTTAATGCGTGGGGACGGCAATTTTGGAAAATGGTAAGGGGGACATGCATCACACAGCGTATGGAATCGCTGGCCAACGGGAGAAAACAGCTTTTGGCCCGAAGGCGATGCAGAAAAAATCGCCGGTTTTGGGAAAACAGCGCATGGGAGGCGGGGACCACATGGAATGGCGCGCTCCGCTCCGTCCGATCTACTAAGCAAATCTATGGTTGAGATTTCTCCACGACTTATACGGGCGGAAACTTTGGAAATAATTAAAAACCCAAAAAACATGAATTTACAAAGGTTTTTAATGGTTTGGCAGAGAAATTTTAATTTAAAAGAATAAGCGCCCGACGGGTTTAGCATTGGGTTTTGGCGCTCGGGCGTATGGAAGAAAAAGGGTTGGAGGCTTAGCCCGAGGGGGCTTAAGCGCAGAACATAGAAAATATGTGTTTCCTATGGTTTTTCAAAGGAAATGAAGGTTGCGGTAAGATTAAAACTTGGGTTTTCAACCTTATAAAACGAATTTTGATGGGGGGAAAAAAGGAGAAACATGGAAATGGGGGATTTTCATGGGGAATGGAGGGATGGAAGAGGAGGTTAGCTTTTGAGGAGAAGGAAAGGGAAAAAAGGGGTCTGCAGTAGTATTTGACTTTGGATTTTTGTAGGATTTCAGAGGTTTCTGAGATGAAAACAGCAGTATGGGAAACTGGACAGAGGCATGAGGCCTTCAAGAGTCTTCAAGAGCCAACCGTTTTTTATAGGGAAAAATTGTTCCTTGAAGGCTCAAAACAAATTTAGCCACCTTTGGTATGATCAAATTTTACAGGGGGCTAACAGGATTGATTTACAATTACTAGCTGGCCAGATCGTCAATATGATGGCCTTCTTCCCTTATGCAGCTCTCTGCAGGTACAGGCAGGTCTAGGTGCAGGCTCGTGCAGGTCTGTGCAGCTCTCCCCGACTCTATCACAGAGGTTTATTTTTATGAAATTACAATGAATCGCTTCAATTTCCTTGATGACTCACAAACCCTTCAATTCCTACAGTTACAATTTAAACTAACGCTATGACAAACTGAAATGGACTATCACTTCCTATGCCCACTAATCATTCAGGCAGTTACATTTCTCCCTCTAATTGACTAAAATTACTCAACTATGGATATTTACATAGGGAAACAAAACATGAGACCCCCCTTATGTTTATTTATGTACAAAAAGTGTCTTGGGTCTAATGCCCCTGCATCAATTTTCCCCTACGTTAGATACATTAGCTGGAAAAAAGTACTTCTCATTTTTAGATGGGTTTAGTGGTTATAATCAAATTCAAGTAGCACTTGAAGATCAAGACAAAACCACATTTACATGTCCTTGGGGTACCTATGCTTACCGAGTATTTCCATTTGGACTATGCAATGCACCCGCAACATTTCAAAGGGCAGTACTAGGAATCTTTTCAGATCTAATACATGATTGTGTAGAGGTATATATGGATGATTTCACAGTTTATGGAAACACATTTGAAGAAGCCTTAACAAACTTGGAAAAAATTTTAAAGAGATGTAAAGAAGCAAATCTTTCACTTAGTCATGAGAAGTGTTTTATGATGTTTACTGAAGGAATTGTTTTAGGACATCACATTTCAGGGGATGTGATTAGAGTTGATGAGTCAAAAGTTGAAGTCATCTCTAACTTATCTATTCCAAGTTGTCAAAAATATGTTAGGAGTTTTCTAGGATTTACAGGATATTATCGAAGGTTTATAGAAAACTTCACCAAGATAGCATCTCCACTTTTCAAATTACTTACCAAGGACTGTGAATTCAAATGGAATCTTGATTTCCAGTTAGCCTTTGAGACCCTGAAAACAAAAATCTCTGAAGCACCTATTTTAAGGGGACCTAACTGGAAATTACCTTTTCATATTTCAACAGATGCCTCGGATATAGCTTTAGGAGCAGTATTGGGACAAAAAGACCTGATTCCTTATGCCATCTACTATATAAGTAAAAAATTGACTTCTTCAGAGTTAAACTATACTGTAACTGAAAAAGAGTTCTTAGCTGTTGTTCATTCCATAAATAAATTCAGACACTATATAACAGTCTATGAAACTTTTGTTCACATAGATCACTCTGCAATTAAATATCTAATGAACAAATCAATTACTAATGGCAGAGTCATAAGATGGTTATTGCTTTTACAGGAATTCAAAATTACCATTCTAGATAGGCCTGGGAAACAAAATACAGTAGTTGATTTCTTATCTAAACTCCAAAACATTAAAGACAATACTCCAGTTGAAGATCAATTCCCTGATGAATATCTTTTTGCAATTTCTACTCAAACTCCTTGGTTTGCTGACATTGCTAATTATCTAGTTTCAGGGAAATTTCCTTCAATAATGAATGTAAGAGACAAAAGAAAGATCATTTATGACAGTGCAAAATATTCATGGGTTGCTAATGAGTTATACAAAACAGGTCCAGACTTTATCATTAGGAGATGTGTTCAAGAAGATGAGATGCCTGAGATCCTCAAGGCATGTCATGATGAACCTTGTGGTGGACACTTTGCTGATAAAAGGATAGCTTATAAGATCCTTCATTTAGGATACTATTGGCCATCCCTTTTTAAATATGCTAAAGAGTATGTCAAAAGGTGTGATAGCTGTCAAAGGGTAGGGAAACCTTCTCGTTCAGGTGAGATGCCATTGCAGCCTCAGGTACATATTGAACCTTTTGATAAATGGGCTTTAGATTTTGTAGGACCTATTAGTCCTCCATCAAGACAAAAGAAATATATATTAGTTTGCACTGATTATGTTACCAAATGGGTAGAGGCCAAGCCATTACTTTCTGCTACTGAAGCATATGTAGTTAATTTTCTTTTTGAGGATATTTTTACTCGTTTTAGTGTCCCAAGAGAAATTGTTACAGATCAAGGAGCTCAATTCACATCAAATTTAGTGGAAAAAATGGTGGAGAGGTACAAAATTAGACAAAAAAAATCTACTCCCTATCATCCACAAGCAAATGATCAAGTGGAATCTACTAATAAAGTCATTGAAGGGATCCTAACAAATATTGTTCATTTACATAGAAGAGATTGGGCAGACAAGCTTCCTGAAGCCTTGTGGGCCTATAGAACTACATGGAGAAGCACAAAAGGTCATACTCCTTATGAACTTGTTTATGGAAAACAAGTCGTGTTTCCCATAGAGTTTCAGATTCAAACTTTTAAAATGGCAGTCCAGCTAGGACTTGATCTAACAGAAGCACAAAAGCGTAGATTGGAGCAAATTAATGAATTGGATGAGATCAGACAGGATGCAGTCCAGAGACAAAATAGAGTCCAATAGCAAAGGACTATATGGCATGATAAGTAAATTAAGGAAAATAAATTCAAAGAAGGTGACTGGGCCCTCTTGTTTGATTCAAAGTTCAAAGATTTTCAAGGTAAATTCCAAACACATTGGCTTGGGCCATATGAAATTGTGAAATTTTTTGACAATAGAGCAATAAAAATCAGGACAATAGATGAATATGAGGTCACTTTTCTTGTAAATGGTCATAGATTGAAACTGTATCATAAGTCACTTTCAAGAGAAGAATTTTTTAAGAGATTCCAAGAGAAGTATAAACATGAAAACTAATCATTGATTGGCATGTTTATACAGAAAAGATAAAGTGAAAATCATAATCCTTCTGACACTTTAGCTTTTCAAAAATTGTTCTTTTCCTGCAAGCAACTGTCATAAAATCATAAGTGCAGGCCCACTTTACATATCACATTCCACTTATGATCCATTTCACTCCATCATATCTCACTTCATTCATATTTCATTCACTCCATTCATCCATACTTCATTCACTCCATTTCATGGTCCATCTCATTTTCATTTCATATTTTTTAAATTGATCTCTTTCTGCAATTGAGTATTACAAATCATAAGTTGTAGGCCACTTTTCATATTTCATTCCACTTCGCATTTATGATCCATTTCATTCCATCATATTTCACTTCACTCATGTTTCATTCCACCATATTTCATGATCCATTTTATTTCATTTCATACTACATTCCATCCATGTTTCAAATCATTCCATTCCATGTCTCAAAGCTTTTACAGGTATATTCTGTAGCTAGATATTCTGCAGCCAGACATTCTACAGCCAAACATTCTGCAGCCAGATATCCTACAGACAACTATCCAGCAACCACTTGTTCAGCAGCAAATTGATCCTGCACACCTATTTCAACAAGCAAAATCAAAGGGATTATGAAGACTAAAAGATCAATGATTTTCAAAGGAGGACAAAGCATATTAAAATGGCAAAAATTAAAAGAAGGGCTAAGGTAAAATTGTGAAATTATTATGATAACATATTACGAAAGTTATAGTATGGTTAAGTCATATGTATGTTTCATAAAGTTATTTTGATTATTCGTATTGATCAAGCCTATCATAAAATCCTTGGACAAATCCCTTCCATTCCGCCATATCAAATCATCATTTATTAAAAATTAACGGTTAGTACTTGAAGTGACCTATTAGGTCACGTCACTAACCCGAAATATTCAGTGATGATTTTGAAATCCTCATGAGATTTCTTCGCGGTCTTTTACTCCATGACAGCTCTCAAACTCATTTATTCATGTGATTTACCCTTATTGTATTTCACTCATTCCATATCCACTTCATGTCATTTTTCCGTAGCCAATTCTTGTCTGCAGAAATAGAGAAGTCATCTTTGGGGTGAAAACAACCCTCTACAGCCATTTTTACCTTGAATAGGAGAGCAGTAACGGAGCAGTAAATTGAAGTTGAGGGAAAGAAGCCATGGGACTTATTGTAAGGTCTGAACCAGTCGGAACCAAATACCTAGAAGGTTACCCATAGATTAGAGAGATGTTACAGCAACTTGGATGGCTACAGTTTTTGGAGAAGTTCAATGGATTCCATAAAGAGGTCACCAAGACATTTGCCTAGTCATTCAACGGGTCAGAAGTTGAAATAGGTGATGTCAAGTTCATTATCACAGAATCCTTCATTGCAGAAGCAGTAGAATTACCAAGGCAAGGAGAAAGATGGTTCAAAAACAAGGAATTCCACAATGAAGCATGGAGGCAGATGCTAAAAACACCAGGTATGGATATCTCAGTTTTCAAGAAAGGCATTCCTAGTTCAGCCTTAAAGAATAAATGGCGAAATATGTTGCTAATTTTGCAAAAGTTTATAACTTGTGAGGGAAGGTTTGGCACCCTATATGTTTATCACATTCGACTTCTGATGCATTTCCTAGATGAAGAAATCAATTTACCCTTTTTCTTACTCCATAGCCTAAAGAGGATGGCTTCTAATGTCCAAAAAAAGGTTTAATTCTTAGAAACCACCTTGTATCACCATGGCCTAATTAAAATCCTAATTGAGCATCATTTGAAAAAGGTGGGAGACAGTTGGGATGAGTTCCTCTTGAGGAATCATTTTGAAGAACCTAAAGAAACTCCATCTCAATAAAAACTTGTAAGAAGAAGCAGGAAATGAAAATTTTCCAAATCTGTTGAAATTAAAACTGGTAAATCCATACAAGAAGACAGTGAGGAGATTATCTCTGAAAAATTGGCTGAAATCAAGAAACATCTTAAAAAGGAAAAGATAATAAGAAAGTATGCTAAGGAGAGAGGTGAGGGACCATCTAAACTAAGAAGAAGCCATAGGCTTAAAGGCATATTGAAGAAAACAGGGGTTAAGCAAACGGGAATCATAGATATTGAAGATGAAGAGACACCAACTGACAGATCTCCTGAGTACCAGTATGAAGAAGATCTTGATAGAGGAACTCCGAAGGTAGACCCACCCCAATAAAAAATATATAATTATGTTGAGTCATTGGAAAAGAGAGCCTCAGAAAACAGAGAAGGAACTCTTAGCCCACAAGAATCTTCAATTGAAGTGCTGAGAAGAGATAAATATGAATTGGAAGTACTTAATAGGCACATAAAAAATGAAAATGAAATTTTAAGGGAACAAGTCAAGCTGAAAAGTAACATGAACACAACTCTCTCTCTGCAAATGGAAAAATTGTACAAGGCTAGTGAGAAGTTGAAGAAGAAAAACAAAAAGTTGAGCAGGGCACTTATAAATCTGAGGTTCAAATTGGTCATAAGGAAGCCTAGGATGCCATTGAACACCAAGAAAAGAAGAAAAATGAAGTTATATTTCCTAGCAGAAGTTTCAGAATACATGGATTGATTGCATGAGGACATGCAAAAGCTTTACAGTGGGGGTATGTTGAGCCCCAAAGATGTCCTTTCCTTTCACCAAATTTCACTTCATTCCATTTGTCCCTTATTAGTTATAGGCTTAAAAAATCAATAGGATTGATTAAAGTCACTTTAAGAATACATTCAATGACTGACTTACTATACTTTTGTGGTTTTGTTTTCATAGTGATTTTTTACTAGACTTAGCAACAGAATGCAGCCATTCTGTAGCTAGTCGCATATTCCATAGCCATATTTATGTTCACACAGGTTACAAGTGTCACTTAAAGGAAAAACGCATATGGTTGAATTCCAGAACTCACCTACATCATTCCTTGCCCTCTACGAAGTCTGAGCAAAAATCTGCAAGTGGTTATGCACGTGGAGGAAGCCAAAACTAAGAAGTAGACTTCTACAAGGACAAGGACTCTGTAGATGTCTTCAGCAAAGTAAGAGTCCGCAACAGGAGTTCTAATTCGATTTTGATTGAAAAAGACACCTATGCCTATTCCTACTCAATGACAGTTATGTATTTTTCTTATAAGAATAACTCGGTGAACCGAGAGACAGTTAGCTAGTTGATGTTTTGTTGTTAGTTCTCAAAGACTGTGATACTCTGTTTTCTGAGCGTTTTTTTCCTTTAATGAAAGAAGTGCAACTTTGATACATGATCTGAAGAAATTTTGAGGAGTTAAGGATTCGTGTGCCAATCTGATGGTAGAGGGCCCCTACTGTCCGAAAGGCTTTGTGCATATTTTTTTAGATAAGTGATTTTTAACTCTATTTATTCTTAATCTAGGCAGTTTTTTTCTGAGCATCATGTTTTATGTTTACTTACATCGAATATTACAGTCAATCCTATTCTCATAAACTATTCCAATATATCACTAACACGTGAATGAGATAGAGTTGTAGTACTTCGGAGGTTAATTGCATTTTAGTTCAGTTCTGTTCGTTGTATTTCAAGTTTTATTAGTTAATTGCATTCTAGTCCTGTTAAATTAGACTTAAAGACCCTCATTATTTTACAAACTGCTCTTGTTCTTAATCTCTTCTAACACATCATTATCATTTGGACAAGAATTAGTTATATCATTTTGGGTTTTTAACTGTTCTGCAAATTTCTCATAATTTTACAAAAATGTTTTTTTCCAAAGCTATTCCAAGAGATCTCTAACCCTTGAATGAAGCTTAATAGTGACATTTTGAGTTGCAGAATGGGTTAATTCTAGTGTCATAAGTTAATTTAGCATAGGGTTCCTTATTATGTTGCAGATAATTTTTTCTCAAAATGTTCCAACAAATTTCTAACCATGGATGAGATTTTCTCTGTGATATTGTAAGTTGTTGTTTACTAAGAGAACCTAATTACATAAAACTTATCCTTTTTCTCAAGTTGTTCTAACATACCTCTAATGAAATGAATTGGACTGAGTTTAATGTTACGAGTTACTTTTCTTGTCAAGCTTTGCAATCTGTGAATTAGCATTTTCTGTTCTTAGGTGCCATACATAGGTTAGAGTAGATTTTGTTCTGTTTTAGTGTGACCAATAACTTCTCTTTGCCAACAATTTAGTTATTTTCCTCTTAGCATAAAAACACAAAACCAAAAACACTAGAAAAACACTAAACACAACGAAGTAGGAAAGAGATTCCTAGGCACATATAGTGCACTTCACTTCAACAGTTTACTAGCCTTGGTTGACAATTTATGACATCAATTTAGGAACACTAAGTTGAGTAGACATGGGTTATGAGGCGCTATGAGTTCTCTTCGAATTCCTTCTTTGCTACAGAAGTCTTTGAATTCGCCAGAGATGCATTCACCACCATTATCGCTCCGTAGAGCTTTCACTTGCTTCCCCGACTCCTTCTCCACCAATGCCTTGAACTCACAGAACTTTGAGAACGTTTCGCTCTTCTTCTAAATGAAGAAGATCCAGCATCTACGAGAATAATAATCAACAAATATCACATAATACCTATGTTTTTTTGTTGAAGCAACCGAGAATGGTCCACACACGTCTGTGTGAATTCTCTCCAGGATCACCGAAGCACGGTTCTCCTTCTCATGAAAGGTGGTCTTCACGAACTTACCCATTGTACATCCTTTGCACTGATCTGACTGCGCAAGAGTACCCTTGGGAAGTCCAATATAAATTTGCTGCAAAATTTTCAAAACGCCATGGTGAAGATGGCCCAATCTCCTGTGCCATAATTCGCCCTCATCCTGGCTCACCACTTCTTCTGCTTTTCCCACCATTGCAGCGCAGCAATCTACCTCCAGCTTGTAGAGATTCTTAATTCGAACCCCTATCTTCTTGGTTTGACCCATTGTTTTATGTCAAAGGAATGCTTTTCCCTCACTGAAAACAACATCATAACCTCTGTCTTCCATCATTGCGACCGAGACCAAGTTCTTCTTCAGACCTAGAACATGCATGACATTCTTCAACAAGAATGGATTACCGGACTCCCTCTCAAAGGTAATGGTCCCAATGCCAGTCGCACTGTACCAACCATCATCACCAATCTCTATATGCATCTGGAGGTCCTTCTCCTCCAAGTCACTAAATAACTCTTTGTCTCCCGTCATATGGAAATACACACCACTGTCAAGATACCACACCGATCCCATGCAGCTTGAAACCAAGCATGCGATCAAGGAAAAATACAGCTCAAAATGTGAGGCTAAGCCCTCTCTAGCTGCAGATCCAGCAGCCTGCTTATTCTTCTTCTTCTGTGGACAGTTAGTGGCGAAATGTCCATGCTCGTGACAGTAAAAACACTTCACTTTGGACAAATCGCTTCTCTCTTGCCTTAGCAATTCGCATTTTGAAGAAGATTTATTCTTCCCTTTTCCTTTTCTTTGGCAGCCAAAGCACAATTCTCTTCATCTTCACCTTTCAGTTGGAAGATCTCCATCCCTGGTACCCCACCTTATCTCCTCTTGCACAAGATCCGACCAAAGTCGCTCCCATCCTGGCAGTTTCTCCCGTCCATTGACAGAGTCTTCGTAGCTATGCCAACTCTTCGGAAGCCTAAGGAGAGCCAAGCTCACCAAGTCTTCTTCATCAATAGTAACCCCCACACTTCCCAGCTCATCCTTGCAGTGGACAAACTTCGTGAGGTATTTTGGAATACTGTCGCCTTTCTCCATTTTTATTTTTCTAAGCTTGTCTTTAAGCGCCAACTTCCTCTGGTCACTTCTGCTTTGGAACAAGTCTATCAAAGCCTTCCACATTAAGAATGGAGTGGCTTTCCCATGAAGGCTAGACACAATGTGGTCCTTCACACCTTCCAACAGAATCCTCCTCGTCTTTGCAGTCTTCTTTTGCCATGCATCAAGTAATGCAGCATCACTAGATCCCGGCTTAGGAACATCGCTATCGATGAACTCCTTCAGCCCATTATCCTCTAGCACCGCCTCCATCCTGTCCTTCCAGGCTATGTAATTCGAGCTCCCATCAAGGGCATACTCCAATCTAAACCCGTTGGAAGACATTTCAATGTATACTCGATTTTTGCACCAAGAATCTTCTGTAGAAAATTCAAATTGTCCACCATCACAAACTCACTTCACAATTTCAATCTTCAATCAACAATGCTCCGATACCATGTAGAAATTATATGCACTAAGCATGCATATGTCCAAGATCCACCTGATCTCACACTATTTAACTTTATGCAAGATACTGAATCTATTCCACTTGTTAATCTTTTGCGGAAAAATTAATTGCACACACATGTGAAGCATAAAACAAAAATATTCAATCGCACACATCACGCTTTTTAACCCGGAAAGCCCGAAGTCGAAAACCCCAACTATATATTATGTAACATGGAGATCATATGACAATCTCATACAAACATACAAAGCTTATAACAAGTTTCCGAATACAAGACAATCGTCATACACTAGTCGTCTAATCTTGCAAATCCATGCACCGATTTCTTGCCACGTGATAGCCTGCCTCCAGTGCGTGATCCAAGTTGATTACAAAGACCAATTCGATGCAATCCCACTTTTATTGACTGTGTTATTGTCATTGGCATCTCCAATGTATATGTAGATGCAATCAATGCATCACTAGTAGTCACAATGGATAGTCTATCTCACCCTTTCACCTATCTTTGCACTGGGTCTCCATTGGATCTGACATGCACTGTAGTTAACTTTTGTATTGTTCAGTTGATTAATGAGTTATTATTTGTGAATTAATTAAATAATTAATCACTCCACTCTCACTAGTGTATCATTCAATTAGACTAGATACAACTAGCTCAACTGATTTTAACTCCATTAACTGAGCTAAACTGAATACAACTCCATAACTACTTCTTCCAACTATGTCATAACTCTGCCACATGAGTTCTAACTGATGCATTAGCTCCAGTAAACCCTTAGGAATAGCGTAATTCCTTCTGTCAGTTGATGTGCCACATCTGTGCACTGAACTGAAGTGCTCCAAGAGAATAAGTTGTTGTTTAGAGTCTGATTATTATTAAGAGCTAATAATAATCGACATGCATATATTTTTAGATTTACGATCTATAAATAAACTTCACCCAATATTCTAAAAATAGAATTTCATCTATTTTTCCAACTTGATCAACCATCCACAAATAGCATCCTACAACTTCTAAAATATGATCATCATGTCTAAAAATAGACATAGTCTAAAAATATACTTGCGCCAAAAATAGCCTGCGGGCCCACTTAGTGAAGACGACTCTTTTCACTAAGCACATCATCTTGTTGAATCTCAATAGAGTCGAGCCTTCTTATCCCATTCCCAAATCTAAACTTCTCTCTTAAGTATTTCCAGACAATCAGTGATATGTTACATGGTCATCATACCTTTTGTATGCTCAAAGGACCTCCATACCTTACTGATCAACTTGTTGAAATTTACATCCTCTAGCCAAGTGTCGTTAAACTTGAATGGGATGCCCCTTGTTTTTGTTTCATGTCTCCATTGTAGTATAATAGGGAAATGGTAAGATATATAAGATTACACCACCATCGACCAAAAATTTCTCAGGATCTCGAAAATTCCATGATGATCCATTAATCGATCCATCCTTTTACCCACAAAATCTTCCCCACTTCTCCCATTATTCTAGGTGGGTACAAGGGGCGAAGGACACACATCAATCAGGTGATTATCATCAAATAAATAAATGAGATGTTCAAAGAGGGGGTCCCTATGCTTCGAGAAACCCAAATGTTCATTCAGAGATAATTTTTCATTATAGTCACCTGCAATAATCAGAGAACCAATATTAAGTATCCCAGAAGATCTAACACGATCCTAGAAAATCCTATAGTGTGAATATGGATCGTATATATTCCATATATGTATCTACTCACTACAACACATGAAACTTCCAAAAATTAATATTCCTACAAAAAAATTATATGCACAAAACTCAGCCCAGTAGGGATCCCACAAAGCCACTTGACCCCCCGAGAGACCACTGGAATTCAGGGTCTCCATACACTAGTGTGGGAGGATAACTATTGAACCTCAGGATTACCCTTTCTTTTATAGTTTTTCTCACCTCATCCCACCACTTTTCCATAAGATCATAAACCCTAATCAATGAATAATGTTAAGGTTTTGTCTTAAGGATGCATTTAAATGATTGTGATATTATATTTTCATGATTTTTCTATTTGGATAAGTTTTTGAAAATTAGCTGCAGAATGCAACATGTTCTACAGCTAACTGTGCATTCTTTAGCAACTCTTATGGTTTACCATGTTCCAGGTGTCAATTGAGGAATCAAGCCACATGGGTGTTTCTAGAATCTTGCCTACATGGATTCTATCCTACTCACACAGTCCAGATTGACATAAAAATAAGCCTAAACTTATGGTCAAAGTTACAAGTCAAAGAATGTTACCTACAGCAGTAGGACCCTTGATTTGATCTTTGAAGCAAATCATGAGTCCAACAGTCCTATTTCAATTGCAATTCAAGTTAGACACGTGTAGCTAGTTTAACTCACAATTAGTTATGTAATTTCTCTTGAAATATTGGTTCCATAGAACCGAGAGACATTTCAGTACAGTTCAGATTTCTAAGTGAATACTCTATTTCCAAACCCTTTTTTATCATAAAGAAGTTCAGTTTTCCAAATGCTTGCTTGATTGCATCTTTAACAAGCTAGGAGTTCAAACACATCAGTTGCAGTGGGCCCCTACTTCTGAAGAAGGTTTTTATTGTGTTTTCTAGTTATATTTCCTTTAACTCAGTTTTAGCAATTTCTGTTTCTAAATAGGCTTATGCTTCATTTCCAACATTCAAATAGTTTAATGACAAAATACAATTGTGCAGAATTTCTCTTCCAAAACATTTCATGAAAATAGAAACTCTATTTTCAAAATTGGATTAAGGATTGAAGTGCTAAGAAACCACAGTTTTTTAGTTTATTGTTCTTATCTTTTATTTCCATTATAACAGAGTTGACAATTTTTGTGTTAAAAGATGTTTATGAAATTCATTTTCAATATGCTAATCCTACATTAAATGGTTAAATATCTCACATATATAGTGGTTGACATTATATTTCTTATTGTTATTTTCTTGCCAAAGACTAAGTCATAATTGGTTTCTCTGAAGGCATATCAGTAAGTTAAACACTTTACATTTGAATGTGGCAGACAAGTCAATTATACATCAGTTGAGTTTAGTTAGATCTTACATGCTTTTATTTTCAAGATCCTCATTTAATTGCAAACAATAATCTTCCTAAAAATCACTCTAGAAGGAATTGATCTAATCATGTTTTTCAGATGAGATGGTTGAATGATTAATGAAATGCAATTTCTGAGTTATCCATTTGTAGATTTTTCTTAGTTCCTTAGTTCAAACAGGTGTAACTAGTTACTTAACATTACTTCAAGAATATCACTCTTTAGAAATTGAATAATTGGAGTAACTAAACACATCTTAGATATTTTCATTTGCATTCTTTGTCTTTTGTTCTAGGACCTTAGCAGACTAAAGTACAAGCAGTTGCTAAACTCCATCTCAATAGGGTCATACCTAACAAATTGACTGTTGAGGTAACTAAAGGTACAATAGTTTATTCATTTTTCTGATTTCATTTAAGATAGGCATTGTAATTCTCAATCTTAGTTTAGAAATATATCCATGGATTAGGACTAATAAATAGATAAATGCTTTGATTTCCAAAATAGGTCTTAAACTAACCCTCAGTTTTTGGTATCTTTTTATGAAAATTAGATTAGTTTTAGTACACTTCCTTTTATTCCTTCTAAAATACATTTAGATTCACATAAATCTTTCCATAGCTTTATATTAATCATCCTTAGATCTCAAATAACAAAAACCCCCCTAAAAACAACATAAAACACAAAACAACGAAGTAAGGAATAGGTTTCTTAAGCACATATGGTGCACCACACTTCATCAGTTTACTAGCCATGGTTGATCATTAATGAAAGCAATTTATGACACTAAATTGACCAAACAATGAGTCTAAAATATTCCAGAGATTTAGAGGACTTTGCCATAGTTTCTTGTATGAGAATGACATATGGATTAATAGAGGAGAAAAGTTGTCGCAGGGAGAGTCTCTTAGCGCAGCCCCCAAACCTCAAATGTTGTGAGAGATAATTGGTATCATGAACATGTTGCAAGGGGATTCTCCACTCTAAGGGCCCCAGTGAGGGAATTTTGTAGAATAGGGATATCATGGAGGTCATCGTTATCAGATAGTATATTTCTTCCATGGTTATGAAATCAAATTTAGTGTCTGTTTCCCCGACCCCCTTTATGTCATGTGGTAATGTCTTTTCCAGACATAGGGATAATGGTGGGAGAGGGATCCTTAGGGGTAGCTTTGTGCACTGTGAGGAACACAAAATCCATGTCAAGATTAAGCTTGAGGAATTCAAGATCATTGTATTTGTAGTTTATTCGACGCATGGGCAGACAAAATACATTGTGCTTAATAGGGAGGTTGCTTTCCTACAAACAAGTAACAGGTCAATTGGTTTGTTATATTGTTAGTGGAAAAAAATAACATGTATTAAACTAATTAAATAACATAGCATGCTACATCAATGAAGAAACAAAAAACAAAATAATCATGTACAATAACAAGCTCAATCGAGTCAAACACACTAATAATTAAAATGGAGAACTCTCTCCCCTTATTAGTTGTTGATGGTATAAGAGAATAGGATGATAAATCACTTGCAATGGATCCTTAGAGATATGGAGCTATAATACCCAAGGCAAGAGGGTCTCTTCCCTTCAATCTTCTTACAAGCCTCTCTCTCCCCTCGACGGATGGTATAATGATGGACACTTGGTGAACTTGTTCTCTTGGATTGAGGTTTTGGGTGGCCAACAGCTGAATCCTTATAATCCTTCTTGCTGCTTGGACAACACAATGTTGGTTTTATCTCAAGCAATTTGGACAAAATAACAATGTGTTCTCATGTTTCTCTTCCCATGGCAGTCTTTTATAGACAAATTTCAAATTTTCCCTCTCTCTCTTGGTACAATATGGATGTTGGCACAAGAGTGGGAGGATGATTCCATTGTGTTTTTCACTAAAGCCTCAAGGTGGCTCCAAGGTGGTTGTACTTGGCTGGCTTGAGTGGGAATCTTCTTCTTCAAGTGTGCCAAGTAGTCCCAGATGGTGAATTTCTGCATACTCAAGACCGCACGGCTATTTGAGGGATAGTCGTGATGACCTTCACGGATATTGAAGAAAAATCTGCGAAGATCACTTGGGGTCAGTGCTTTTTGTGCACAATTTAATAAATTTTCCTGTTTGACCTTAGGGAAAGTTAAAATTTTCAAATCCTGTAATGTATTCCTTCCCTATAAATCCTTATGTGTACCTTTTGCTTAAAATTTTCTAATGTATTTTTCTTGTATAAATTTCCAGTGTTAACAGTTTCCCCAAAATGTATGAGGTCTAGGAAGAACTATATAGCTGAAATACATTACAGTTTATTTTTCTTATGTAACCCGTTTGAGAGAGAGAGAGAGAGAGAGAGAGAGTAACTTGCGTGAAAACTGAGGTTGGAGACCCCTTGCTGTGAGTAAAAGAGGTATCGTGCTCTATTGAAAATATGCATGGGTTTTTTACTGGGTACCTTCCTGTGTAAGCATTGCTAAAAGGGATGCTTATGATGGCACGGGTCTTCGACAAATTCTGACAAAGTGCAACGGTCGTGAAGTACGATATCATCTTGACATGAAAGCTTATGTTGAAGTCGAATGTCAAGAGGATCAATGACATCAATGGGCAATGGTGACTCCCATAGTGCCATTTGAGGATGCCCCTATTGAGGTGAGGACCCATCTAAGGTACTTCCTCCTTCTTGGAAGATTGTTGTTGAAGTCGACAAGAAGGAAGCCTCAACCTACCGAGATAAGTATTGATGAAAGGGACCAAGATGTCTAATGTAGCAGGCGGGGTTTGATAGGTTAACTTAGGCATGATGATGAGAAATGCTTGTAACTGATGATGGAATTTCACTGGCCCAAGATTGGAGCTTGTAAATGAAATTGGTGGCAGTCATAACAATTTCTGGTGAGGAAATCCCTAGAGTCAGTAGGACATCCAGGGTCGATATGTGGTTGTTATGAGTGTCATGGTGGGTTTTGGTAAATAATGTGAAGCTTTGACCAAGGATGATTAGGGACTGCTTCCATGTGAGAAATGTGGATGGATGGGTGGGAGTGTTCTCCTAAAAACAAATTGTGTACACTTGCCAAAAGAATATAGAATGGGTTTGGATGTACAAGCACAGAGACGGGTGCCCAAATAATCATGAAACTAATCTGTAACGATGGTTTGAGAAGGGTGTTTTGCTGAGAGTGGGGGCCCAATTGGTTGGTCTTGGTGCAAGGGTGGTGAAGCGGATGAAAAGTGTTGTAGATTGGCTATGCTGATGGGGTTATGGTAGGCCAAATGCGATACGTCGTGGTGTTTATTTGATCTACTTATGATAATGGTAGTTCGGGAAAGGGGTTTTATCGTGACATGGGTAAAACTTGACTTCATGTATGATGGATGGATGAACATTAAGTGCTTCCCGGACTTGGATATTATGGCCATGGCTCTAGATTTTTTATGCATGGTCTACTTGAGTGATGGACGCCATGGACGATGAGGCTCTACCCACCTGTAAGAATGTTTATCATGTGCGAGGTGAGGTGATGATAAACATGGTCGGGTGACTGGAACCTATGGTTTATTTCTGTGGAGAAATGATGTCAAGGTATGCAAAGCTTCTTTGGGGAGCCTATCATGATAGGGATAGAATGATACCTGCTCTTGTACCTTCAATGGCTGGGGCAAAAAGTGATTTTTCTTGCTTATAACACCTGCAACCAATACCCCAAGTGAAAGCATTTTTTCTATACAAACATATCGAAAATAACGTTGAATGGAAAGCGATAAGAGAGGGCGTACCTTTTCATAACTGAAAATTTATTTTTTATTACGTGTGGATGTGTGAAGCCTACTTTGGACATGATGAGGTGTTCATCACTGTGTTTCTTGCAGTTTTGCAATTGGCATTCTGAGCTCCTGTTATGGACTTTCGAATTATGAGAAAAGCGCGATATATAGGGCAATATGGCTCATTTTAGTTCATTTGTTTCATTTGAGAGATTGAGATCAGAGTTGAGCCCATGCTTCCGAGCATTTCTTACCGTTGCGGTCAGCCTAAGTACTCGATATTTGCACCGTCAGTGTCAAGTAGGACCCTAAACATCCTGCTTTACAATTTTCAATTTTTTTCCTAGGGCGGTCCGTACAAATCTTGTTTGTACAAATTACCTACCTCTTTTTTGCCTCGATTGCGGCGATCGAGGAAGAGCTGCGTGAACCTCGCGGAGAAGGAAAATTTCCCATGAGGTTATCACGCTTGGATGAACCGTGCATTTTTTCTTGATACAGATGCGTGGACATTGTGTCTGTGTAGGAAACAAGCGCGATGATAGTCCAAATATTTTAAAAAATATTTTTTTTTTTTTTTTGGTCACTGATTTGGTTTTTTCTCTGGTAACAGGATGCTATGGCATGAGTGTAATTGGCCTAATCTATGCATCTTTGTGTCTCAGGATTCCAATTCCCGGAGGCTCTTGGCACATTGGTGTTTGTTAAAGTTCTTGGAGAATGATATCCTGAGATCACAGGATAGTCTATTGTGTTTCCTGGTCTGTTGTTGGAATAGGAGATGGAAAGTGACGGTCCTGCGGCGTAGGGACATTTTCATTCATTCGAAGATGGATGTGTACTTTGTGACTGGCTTACTGCCTAATTTTGAGGCACTACCACACCCACTCCATCCTGGGAAAGTGAGTATCCGGCACTTGGTGGCGCAGCATTGCGGCAGTGCGCTCTTAACCATGGGTGCATCCACATCGATTCAGTGCTTGAACTAGCTAATCGGTGTGCCCTAGCAATGATAGTTCGCTTGACGGGGTCCTCGTCGCCCAATAGGATGTTAGGACCTCAGATTGGTGTCTTGCGCCATCTCCGAGCCGGTCACTTTTATGACTAAGCGTGCAATGTGTATGATGGCATGGTATCGCAACTAGGGAAGGTTGGGGGAGGATCTTCCAGAGTTTTCACATTTGCAAGCATCCTATGTAGCATCATGTTCGAGAGGGTGGTGATGTTGCGACCAATTGTGCATGTTCCCATTGGTCCTCGCAGGGATCCTCGAATGCGGCAGTGGGCGCCCGTGATGCCTTGTCGCAGAGGAGGGGAGGCAAGTCATTATTGGGGATGCGACCACGGAGGCGTGGTTCCAGGAAAACCTACAGATGTTATATGGATTATGCATACTCATCAATGGATTTCCAAGGGGATACAAATAAGAGTATTCCCATTGGTTATGTTTGGGGTCCCACAAGTATGACCTTTTGATGTTTTTTGTGGTGACAATGACACTATCCTTGTTTCTCTTGTAGATGTGGGGGCGATTGGGCATCCTATTTCCCGCTTGGTAGGGCATCAGCCACCGAGGAGAGACCTAGGTGGGGATGGTCAGCCCCAGGTTGGGGGGCATGGCAGTGGTGTTGGCCCCTTAGGTGAGGGCAACAATGATTCTTCCCTTCTTGCTCGCGCTAAGGAGGTTGAGGCTCGAGTAGCGGCAGTCGAGGAGCAGCTAACTACTATTGAGGCTCATGCAACATAATTAGTCGACTCATGGGGTCGGGTGGAGAGGTTGACCCGGGGCATGTCGACCCAGGGTTTTTTGGATGATTTGGATGATGCATGGCTTGAGGTGTTGATGGCTCGAGAGAGGGTGCATCACCCTACCTTGCATTGTGTGGCAGTTGTTGTTTTGGTTGTTTCACCTGTGCTAGAACCGAGTGTAGTTGTGGGTCCAGAGGACCCACCTGGTGGGGCTCAGCCCTAGATATTTTGTGTATTTACGGATACGGCCTGTTATGAGGATGCTTCCTTATTTTTTGATGACATGTAGACATATTTTTTGGATTACCTGCTAGTCAGGGACATGACTTGTATATTGTGACTCACACATATTTTTTGATATATACATGCGACATATGTATTTTATTTAGCTTTGATGATGTGTCTATGGTTATTTTATTTGATGGATGTCGTGTACCTATGATGGATATCTATTTGTTATGCTATTTTCTTTTCTATGGATGAAGATTTATACGAGATGCATTCCAGTCTAGAATGTGATTAGTTATGTGATCATTTGTCTAGTTTTGATTTCTTGGTATATGTGTGAATGTAATATGATCAAACTGATGACTTAATATTCGTGCATGCAAATACTTCCTAAATAGTTGAGAATCTCGTACTTCAAAATCTTGGTTTAACTGTGAGACCACTAGAAGGAATCAAGGTAGATATGTAGATGGTGAATGCCTTGGTTGAAGGCTTCGCTCATCAGCCCGATGACTACATCGTATTCTTCCTGATTATCAGTGGTTGTTATGATGCATAATTCGTTGGTTAAGAACGGAAATCAATCAGGATAGTAAATGGCCTAGGTGGCTTTTGCTAGATTTTGAGACTATTGCGAGGCTCCATCTGCAGATCCAAAATAGTGGATGGGGGGACGATCCATATGTGACACTAGAGCATTTTTTAGAAAAAGTCCTTGATTATTGTAATCATCACAAAAATAGATTATGCTACATGCATCTTATCTCTAGGGCTGAGATCTCCTGCCCTTATGGGTTAAATGTTCTGAGGTAGAGCCCATTGACGAGGTTGACTAGGCATGTATTGTCGGGCTCTGACAGGATGTATGGCCCCTTGAGGAGGAAATGTTTTACGATATAGGGACCTTTCCATAATTTTTCTAACTTCTCAGGTCCTATGTCCTCTTTCGCGAAATCAAGCGGAGGACTAACTCTCCCTCGGTAAATGAGTGAGGGGTGATGTTGTGATCAAATGATGCTTTTACCCGTTTTTTATGTGCCTCATTATGTTGGAGAGACTCCTATTGATTTTCATCAACGAGTTCTAGCTGTACCAATCATCATTTTAATGGTTGGGTATCATTGAGGAGTTTGATGGCAACGTGTAAGTTGGGGATTCTGAAATTTTCATTCGATGGGAATCATGGCTTCTACCCCGTACACTATTTGGAAGGGTGTGAATCTTGTTGAGTTTTTAACTGTTGTGTGGTATTCCCTTAGGGCGTAAAAAAACATGTGGTGCCAGTTTGTCTTATGGTTATTCACCATACACTGTAACATTGTCTTAAGTACTTTGTTGGAAGCTTCTACCTGTCTGTTGGACTGAGGATAGTATGGTGATGTGAATTCGTGTGTGAACACGAGGTGGTGAGACAGCTCCTGAAATATCTCATTTTTGAAATTCTTTGCGTGGTTGGAGACTAACTCTTTCGGCACACTGAACCATACGATGACATGGTTGAATAGAAACCGTGGCACAGTTTTTTCCATGCTATCATATGTGGGCATGGCTTCTACCCATTTGGTGAAATATTCGACGGTGACAATGATGTACTTGTGGTTTCCAGACAACGCAGGGTTGTAACTCATAAAGTCGATTCTCCATTTGTAAAAGGGACCGGCTACAATGACCGGGTGTAGAGGAGCGGGAAGTGCTCTTGCCTTGTGAGCGAAGCGTTGGCATTGCTCACATATTTTGACTATCGTAATGCAATTGTGGAATAAGGTGGGCCAAAAATATCATGCTCGTAGAACTTTTTGGGCAATAGCCATCCCAAAGAGGTGGTTGCTGCAAGCTCCACTATGACAGTCATTGAGGGCTTGCTCATCTTGGTCGTGAGTGAGGCATCAACGTAGGATAGTATCGATGCCTTGCCAATAAAGGACGTCTCCCATGAAGAGGTATCGAGGGGCCTAGTGGCGTATGCACCTTCGGTCATCACGTGTGAGTTTTGGATTGAAATTTTTGGTTCGTAAAAATAAGTGGATATCACCGTACCAAGGATATTCGGTCGTCACTAAAAAGAGATGTATGTCCGGTAGTGATTCGTTGACTAAGGATCCTTTAGTCTAACTTAGGAGGTCAGTGATAAAATTAGCTAATATAAAGGATTTTTTTCTCTTGCGAGAGCTAAAATGTAGGTCAAACTCCTACAGTATGACTACCCAACGAGCGTATTGTTGGTTCATCAAACGACGGGTCAATAGGTATCTCATGGGGTTGATAGCTGCAACTAGTGTTGTGGTCCATAACATAATGTAGTTCTGAAGCTTTTGGACTGCGTGTATAAGGGCTAGGGCAATTTTTTCTTTGGGTTCATATCTTAAGGTGGGGCCTGATAAGTTCTTACTGACGTAATAAATTATGTGTTCTTTATCATTGGGTCCATCTTGGATTAACACCCAGTCTAAAGTGGTTTCTAAGGCTGACAGATATAAGGTGTAATATTTTTCATAATTTGGTGGGCCGATCAATGGGTCTGAATATAATGCTTCTTTTAGCACCTCAAATGGTTGTTGGGCTTCATCGTCGCATTTAAACGGGATATGTTGATGAAGAAGACATATGAGTCCTTGCGCACAAGTGGCATAATTTGGGACAAAGCGTCTCACAAAATTGGCTTTCCCCTGCAAGCTTTGGAGTTTCTTGAGGGTTCTTGGCGGTGGAACCTCTTTGATGGCCTGGACCTTGAGGGGGTCCACTCTGATCCCTTGTTGGGTCGTTACTACAAATCCTAATAGTCGACCTGCATTGATGCAGAAGACGCACTTGAGAGGGTTCAAGCATAGTTTGTAATGTCATCATCTTTGGAATATCAATCGTAAATATTCCAGATGATCACTTCGCTTCTTGGATCAAACGATGAGGTCATCCAAGTAAGCGAGGATAAGGTGGGCTAGGTCATGGAATATATAGTTCATGGCCCACTGGAAAGTGGCTCCAACATTATTTAGACTGAATGGAATAACTTGGTATGCGAAAGTTCTCCAAGGGGTGGTGAATTTTGTCTTGTATCGATCGGTATGTTGAATTTGAATTTGGTTATACCCTGAGAACCCGTCCATGAAAGACAGGGCCTAATGTCTGGCGCAAGCATCAATGAATTTGTCGATGAATGACGTAGGGTAGGTTTATTTTGGACAATCTTTGTTCAAATATCGGAAAACGGAAGAGAAGCGAATGGTGCCCTATTTTTTCATGATGAGAACAGGGTTGGAAACCCACAATGTGTAAGTTATTAGGTAGATAAACCCATCTTTGTGGAGCTTGTCAATTTCTAGCTTGATCACTTTTGCCTTAGATGGGTGCAATTGACGTTGTTTCTGGCGTACTGGTGGTATGTTGGGCCATGTGTCAATATGGTGCTCTACAATAGTGGGGCTAAGCCCTAAAATTTCTTAATAATCCCATGCAAAAATGTCTCTATATTCTTGCAACAAGTTTGTGTAAGAGATTACTTCATTTGGGGAGTATGTTGTCCCCAGTGAGATTTCTTCTATTTTTCCTAGTTTTCTAGAGATATTTACCTTGATGGTTGGTGAAATATTGGACATATTCCCTTCTTCGAATGCGTCAGGCGTCGGGATGGGATTTTTGAACCAGTAAACCTTCCTAGATGGGAGGAAATATTTTGATTCAATAACATATATCTCTCGGTTTTCTCGGTTGTTAGGGCCGAATATTTTTTTGGGAAGAAAAAACAAGCGGTGATGCATTTCATCCCACAGAAAATCTGCTTCCATCATGGCCTCTAAAATATCCTCGTCTGAATGGAACAATGTATCTAAGGGGGATTGAGTTTTTGTGACGTCGTGAGGGGTTAGTTTTGGCCTAACAGATCTAGTCGATAGACACAGATATGATTCCATAGTTGAGGCCATGGAACCAGACGAGGTCGACAGGGTGCAGACAGATTGAGTTTGCACCATCGATGGTACAACTACTTTTGAGAAAATACTGCAATAGCATTGTGTGATATTATCTTCATTGGAGAGATTGATCTGTGGGATGGTGGTGACCATGCGAAGGTTGTTAGTAAGGTTCTTCTGTTCCTTGCATTGATTGAATTGGCCGTTGATTATATCACATGGCCTGCATGTTTTCCTTGGCTAGTCTGGGCCTTGCTAGGACGATGGGTTGTTTTAGCTCTCCTAACGTTTTGGTAATGATGGGGGGCAGGCCACCTGATCAGAATCTGGATTAGGGGTAAAAATTTACCCAAAATTCAAAGTGATCATAACTGCACCAGACCAGAACAACCACGACTGACCCATCACCAGGAATCCAACGCAACTCATTTCATTGAAAACCAAGTTCGGATGAAGAAGTTATAGCATGTTGATCGCCGTTCAAAACAGGAAATTTTAAAAAAAAATTGCATAACAGTGACAGGTTGACGACATGGCAACCAAGTCAGCACTCCATGTATATTTATGGAATATTCTTTAGTTTTTTCCCAATGGCATTATGACAAGTGTCACAACCGATTCTCCAAGTTTGGTTTGAGAAGGTGAAATTACCCAATGTCCTCCAAGGTTGAATTTGGGTTCATGATTAATTTATGTGTTGGAATTTTTTTTTTATGTCTATTAAGGCTGGATTAATTTATATATTATATATATGTATATTTATAATATTTTATATGGTTTTATATCATATATTATATTATATTATTATATATATATTAATATCGATTATTGAATCCAAACCTTATTATATAATTCCGCATATATATAAACCAATGGTTCGAATATAATTTATTACAACTGGTTGGTGGATTAAACTTTATGTTAGCGCATTTAAACCATTCCAAAGAATGATTATTACGGTGGAAAATACATTGCAAACTCCAATAAATATATTCAAAGGTTTAGATATATATATATATATATATATATATATATATATATATATATATATATATATATATATATATATATATATATATATATATATATATATATCGAAAATGTACAACGTATGTATGAGATCAAGGTTTCGACCTCATTTACTCCTCCCCCCCTGCTCCACTCATCTACCATACCAATGGGCTATCACAAAAGTTCTTAACATTGTATGCGCACCAAATATATTTGAATTTCAACATATGATCTGATGGCAAAAAAGAGGGGGCCATCCCCGTGGGCCAGCGCCCTCCCATACGACATCTCCATAGAACCTCAGGCGCGAGGTAGAAAGTTAAGAGCGAAATTTTAAATGCTAGTTACGGGATTATCCCCACTAAGCCAAGTTTAATGCTAATTAATCCAGGGTTTGTGAAACGTGATTAAGGCACAGTTAAGATGCGCTTATCCACCATTTAAGCACGGTTAAAAAATAATTAATCACATATTATTATGGCGGCGGAGTTAGCAGAACCCCCAAATTCAGTGGAATTTCCATATTTTTCGGAGCTATCTAGAGTCTTCTCTAGATTTGGAGGAGGAATCTAGGGAAAAATGTAATGAACCATATCTTGAGAAATTTTTGACCAATTTTGGCTCAGGAAGAGTCATTCCTAGCATATTGGCATGCTCTAAATCCATTGGTATAGGTTGCAGAGGCAGAGGAGCAATTCTACAGGTTGTATTGGCACTTTGAAGAAAATTGAAGCCTAGGGCCATTATGAAGGAAGGCCATGCCTATATCAGTTGAAGATCAATATTGGCTCAAGAAGAGTCATTATTAGATTATTTTGATGCTCTAAAAACAATGGAACAGGTTGCAGAGGCATTGGGGCACTTCTCAAAGTTTTTTTGTCACTTTGGAGATTAAACAAGGCCAGGGCCACCAGGATGGGAGGTCAATCCTAAATCAGCTGGAAACTAATATCAGAGATTGAATAGTCATTTTTGGGGTTTTTGGGTCTTCTGAATACAATGTAGTAGTTTTCAAATCCATTGGAGCTCTACAGTTGCATGTAATCATAAAAATTGACTCTTAATCCCAAGAGGGCCTAACTAGTTGAAGCAAGTCCATGGAGATGTATCCCAGGAGGGGTGAACTTCGTTATCAACAATTGTATTTTGTGTATGTTGTGTGTTATTTCCCTAAATTTAATTTGATATATATGAGTTTTTAACAGCTAATTAAATCATAATTTGATCATAAAAGACACATAAATCCCTTCACAATTGGTTAACTTGAGATGATCCTAAACACATCATTTTTGTTATAAAATTATATATTACAGAGCAATGAAACACATAAAATATGCGGAAAATACAAGCACATAAAACTAGAGAGACATAGATATACGTGGTTCACCTAGTTTTGGCTACGTCCACCCCGAACAGCCAGTCCTTCCTTTCTATTATCCAGCAAAATGAAGAGACACAGCCTACAGAAAATCCGTTGTAATATCCTTTGTTCTCTCTCACAGTCCCCTCTCTATTTCTCGCTCTGAGAATACACATACAATACACAGCCACAATAAAATACCCTCATAAAAGTGAGGGGTTGCCTTCTAGGGCAAAAAACCCTAAACTAAACATAAATTCTATCGTCAGATCATTTGCCTAATGAACGGTCCAGATTCACTAGAAATTACTATACTTTTACAAGGCAATTTTACATCTGTTTTTAGCTTCGGGGGCACTGCCCTCGAAACCCCCCACCAGGGGGGCTCCATAAAGTCACTGCCGCCCCCCCTGGACCCCCCACAGCAGCGATTAATTTACGGGTGGCATTGCCGCCCCATTTAAGGTATAGGGGTCCAATGCTGTGATACAAAGTAAACAAGATAATCAGGCTCCACACCCAACAATCTCCCACTTGGAGACTGATTGTAGCAACTCCAGCGCTGCTTCATTTGCTAGAAAATGACTCCTCTTTGGACCTGGCTGTTTCTCATCTTCATTGTCATCCTTTAAGACCAATTGAAACTGAGCACGTTCTCAGTTTCTCCTTGGTTACAACTTTTGTTAGCATATCTGCAGGATTCAGGCTAGTGTGTATCTTTTCCAGCTTCAACTCTCCATCTTCCAATACTGACCTTATGAAATGGTACTTGAGATGTATGTGTTTAGTCCTGGAATGAAATGTTGAGTTCTTTGCAAGATGAATGGCACTTTGGCTATCACTGTATAGTGTGCCCATATCATGCTTCTTACCCAATTCATCCATAAACCTTGTAACCAAATCATTTTTACTAGCTCGTAGCAACAACATACCGTTTCGTTTTTGAAAGTGCAACAACACTTTCGATTTTTGAAACCCAATGACCATTGTTCCACCTACAATAAATACATATCCTGTAGTGCTCCTCTTGTTATATCTGCCACCTGCCATATCTGCATCGACATATCCCTGTAGAGAAATGTTTGAACCACCAAAGCATAACACTTTATTTGTCTTCTTTTCCTAGATTGTTCATGTACCTGCTTACAACTCCCACTGCATGTGCAATATCGTTCAGCATCTACGTCAGAACAATAATGCGATTAAGCTTCCAACTGGCGATGCATATGGTTAGACATATATTCCATTTCTTCGTGGGTCTTGGGGCACATCTCCTTACTAAGTTTTAAATGGCTAGCAAAAGGTGTACGAACTAGTTTTGCATTCTGCATATTAAATCTTTTCAACACCTTTTCTATGTACTCATTCTGAGACAGTGTTAATTTACGATTTTTCCTGTCTCTAGTTATCCTCATACCAAGGATTTGTTTTGCAGCTCCCAAATCCTTCATTGCAAATGAATTTGCCAATTTTATTTTGAGCACATTTATTTCCTACATGTTAGACCCTACAACAAGTATGTCATCTACATACAATAACAATATAATATAGATTCCATCATTTTGCCTTTTTAGATAAATACAATGATCAAAGTGACATCTAGTATAAAATTGTTCAGACATAAACTTGTCAAATTTTAGATACCACTGCCTTGGAGCATGTTTTAAGCCATACAAGCTCTTATTTAACATGCACACCAATTTTTCTTTCCCTTTTACCTCATATCCTTCTGGTTGCTGCATGTATATCTCTTCCTCCAAATCTCCATGGAGAAATGTTGTCTTTACATCTAACTATTCAAGATGTAAATCTTCCGCTGCTACAAGACTTAAAATAGTTCTGATTGAAGTCATCTTAACAACAGGAGAAAATATTTCATCAAAATCAATACCTTTATTTTGTGCAAACCCCTTCACCACAAGTCTAGCTTTGTACCTCTATTTTCCTCCATCTTCTTCTTTCAGCCTGTAAACCCATTTATTCTGCAATGTAGTTTTACCCGCAGGACCTGACTAAGTCCGAATTATGGTTATGCATTAAAGAGTCCATCTTCTTCCATGGCTAGCTCCCACTTCTTCCTTCTTTCAATCTGCATTGCTTCTTCATAACATTCAGGTTCACCAGAATCAATCAAAAGTAAATAATATAATGAAGGAGAGTATCGTTCAAGGGGCCTACTTATCCTGGTAGATCTTCTAAGACCACTTTCAGGTGTTTGAGGTGCCTATGGCTGTTGATTATTATTATTTTCAGGCACCTTTACTTTTCCTGTGATCTCATCAAGAACTGTGTATTCTTTGTTTTCCTTTTCCTGTTTCTTTTCCCGCAACTATTCTTATACAAGACCTTTTCATTGAATATTACATCTTTTCTCCTAATGATTTTTTTATTTTCATAATCATATAAGTGATAACCAAAATCATTAACACCATATTCAATAAAGGTACATTTCTTTGATTTTTCCTCAAGCTTTGTTTTTCTAAGAAGAGTGCATATGACGTCTCACAACCGAAAGGCTTTAAAAAAGAGTAGTTTACCTTTTTACCTGTCCATGCTTCCTTTCGAATACCACCATCCAAGGAACTTGAAGGCCCTCTGTTTATTAGATAAACACCAGTATCTAGAGCATCTGCCCAAAATTGTAAAGGCAATCTCGCATGCAATCTCATGCACCTCGCACGCTCCATGATTGTTCTGTTCATCCTTTCTGACACACCATTTTCTTGTGGTGTTCTTGGAACTGTCTTCTCTCTACGAATTTCATTCTCTGAACAGTACCTATCAAACTCTTTGCCGCAATATTCACCTCCATTGTCTGATCTGAGACACTTCAACTTCTTTCCTGTCTCAATCTCAACCAAAGCTTTCCATTTCTTGAAAGTATCAAATACATCAAATTTATTCTGAATACAATAAATCCATGTTTTTCTAGTTGCATCATCAATAAAAGTAACATAATAACGAGAGCCACCGAGAGATGATACCTGAGCAGGTCCCCATACATCTCTATGCACAAGCTCCAATTTTTCACTCTTCTTTTCTTTCCCAACTCTGAGAAATCTGACTCTCTTTTGTTTTCCATAAATGCAATTCTCACAGAAATCCAAATCAACATTCTTCAAACTTGGCAACAAATTTCTTGAGTGAAGAATCTTCATCCCCTTCTCACTCATATGTCCAAGCCTATGATGCCATAGTGCTGCATCTACTCCTTTGGAAGTTAAAGCATTAACAGAGTTAGAAATACCATTGCATAAATACAATGTACCAACCTTTTCGCCTTTTGCTATTACCAGGGCTCCTTTGGTGACCTTCCAAGTTTTATCCGTGAAAGTTGTCACACAACCTTCACCGCCTAACTTCCTTGTTGAAATCAGATTTTTCTTCAGATCTGGAACATGCCTTACCTCCTTTAGTAGCCATTGGTTTCCATTCTATTGTTTTACAAGAACTTTACCCATTCCAACAATTTTACAGGGTTTATCATCACCCAAACGAACTTGTCCAAAATCTCCTTGAACATAGTCATGAAAATATTTCTTATCGGGTGTGGCATGGAATGAAGCCCCTGAATCTACAACCCAAGAATCAGTAACATTTTTTAAAGAAAGAATCAAAGCATCTTGTAACACATCACCTGTCACATTTTCTTCGTGATTGTTTTCTTGTTGTGTGTCTCCTTCTTTTCCCTTCCGAGATCTATAGTCTTTCTTTAGGTGCCCTTTCTTTCCGCATTTCCAGCACACTATCCCTGATCTAGACTTGGATCTATCTTTCCTTGATTTACTGCGATATCCCAAGCTCTTTCCTCTTTCCATTCTTCTTCCCTTAGACTCTGAACTCAAAGCATTACCTGATGTCTCACCGGAGCTTTTCCGTCGCATTTCCTCGCTAAGGATAGCACCGACAACATCATCAAACTTTAAAGTACTAGATCCAGAGACAGAGTTACTAATGGCCATTACTAAACCATTCCAACTCTCTATCAATGAGCACAAGAATAACAGAGCTCTAACTTCATCATCAAATTTTACCCCTATAGAACTTCGCTAACTATTAACTGTATTAAAATCATTTAAATGGTCTGCAACAGATCCACCTTCCGACATCTTCATATTAAATAGTCGTTTCATAAGAAATAACTTGTTTGAGGCCGAGGGTTTTTCATATAGTTTCTCCAACATCTGCATCAAACCCTCTGTTGTTGTTTCCTTCGAAATATTGAAGGCGACTGACGCCGCAAGGCACAACCGTACTGTTCTGAGTGCCTTTCTATCGAGAATGTTTCATTCCGCGTCTGTCAAGGCCACCGGCTTCTTTGTTTTTCCGCTCAATGGTAGGTACAAATCTTTCTGATACATATAATATTCCACCTACATATTCCACAGCGGGAAGTTTTGGCCATTAAATTTCTCGACCCTAAACTTACCATCTTCCGCCATTTCTCCCACTCGAAACAGGAACCCTTCTTTCCTGCGAGTTTATCAGCCAAATATACCTTCGGCTCTGATACCTGTTGTTAGAAAATTATATATTACATAGCAATGCAACACATAAAATATGCGGAAAATACAAGCACACAAAACACATAAAACCAGAGAGACATAGATATACGCGGTTCACCCATTTTGGGCTACGTCCACCCCGAACAGACAGTCCTTCCTTTCTATTATCCAGAAAAATGAAGAGACACAGCCTACATCAGATCCGCTGTAATATCCTATGTTCTCTCTCACAGTATCCCTCTTTGTTTCTCGCTCCGAGAATACACATACAATACATAGCTGCAATACAATACCCTCATAAAAGCGAGGGGTTTCCTTCTAGGGCAAAAAACCCTAAACTAAACATAACTTCTATCGTCAGATCATTTGCCTAATGAACAGTCCAGATTGACTAGAAATTAATATACTTTTACAAGGAAATTTTACATCTATTTTTAGCTTCGGGGGCGCTGCCCCCGAAACCCCCCCCAGGGGGGGGCTCCATAAATTTGTTGTCGCCCCCCCCTGGACCCCTCACGGCAGCGATTAATTTACGGGTGGCAACGACCCCTCACGACAGCGATTAATTTATAGGTGGCGTTGCCACCCCATTTAAGGTACAGGGGTCCAATGCTGTGATACAAAGTAAAAAAGATAATCAAGCTCCACACCCAACAATTTTAATACTGATGAGGGAGCTAGCACAGCAAAACTAGTTTTCCCATATTCAAATCAATTTGGTACCAGAGAAAATTTTAGCTCATTTTAGCCAAAGTTAGCTAGAATAATTAGCTATTGGTTTTTGAATTTGTGTAAGGAGAATTTAACTGTGTGCAAGTTTATGAGTGAAGAATAAGGTCAAGATTGAGAGCTCAGTTCTCAAATCACAGCAAAGAAGCTTTGTATGCATTGCAGGTGTGATGGAAGCTTCATTAAGCAATGTTACTAATCCATCTTCCTTAAAAAAACTCTTTGATAAAGAGATGTTATAGAAGCTCTCAATCATGATTTATATGGTGCAAGAGAAGTATGAATATAAGAGGGAGAGCATTATAGCATTTTAATTCCATGAAGGAGGAGAAGCAAGATATTTTGGAAAATATGGATGAGATGGAGACTCAGCTCCATATTGCAAATGAGAACCTATCAGGGATGCATGAGATGGAGACTCAACTCCATGAAGCCAAGGAATACTTAGCCATGTATGTGCGTGAAAAAGAGGTAGGAAAAATTCAAGTTTATCTTCAATTTCCTCTCAAAATGAATGTATAGGTGCTTTTTAAATACATACTAGAGGAATAGGGTCCAAAGTATTGATGAATATGGGCTATGAAGGTAAAGTATTGGGAAAACATGCACAAGTCATAGTTGAGCCAATTGTTGTTGAGGAAAGGCCTAAGTATTTGGGTCTTGGTTATGGACAACATGATGGAGAAAGATCTAAAACCAAGGAGGTACATGAAGGTGTTCCAAGAAGTACTTTCATTTCATGTTCATTAGCTCAAACTTGTGAAGATTGTGTTCATGAGGAATGCAAAAATTTTAGACCCACTTTGCAAGAAGGTGCTCATAAGCATGAAGCTAATGAGAACGGCGAACAAGAGGATATTGAAATCTCTAAATTCATTGAATGCATTGATGGTATTTCGAAGAGAGCCACTACCTCATCAAATTCACCTCCTCAAGAAGGAGACAAAGGTGAAAGTTCAAGGTATAAATCTATTTTTAATCAAGTCTCTTTCGATTATGATAAACATGGTAAATATTCACATAAGATTTGGAGAAAGTTTGCATGTTCCTTTTGTGGTTTGGATAACCATAATGTTTCAACATGTTGGAAGAAGATAGCCATGCACAGGAAACTTTCAAAGCAAAGTAGGCAGGAAGCCAAAGTTCCATTGGACAAAGAAAACCATGTTGAAAAGAAGATGCAATTGTTTTGCACTCATTTCCGTAATCAAGGTCATATTGTAGAAAATTATTGGACTTTGTATCCAAAAATTCATCCACGACATTTGAAGAAGGTGGAGAAAGAGAATGGCAAGAATAGAAAATAAGATTCCATAATTGTTGTGGGTCAATATGTTTCACATGATGAAGTAAAGCTGAAAGAAGCACCACCAAAATTGTTTTTTATTTTGTCTCTACAATGCATGTTTCATGTTTACGCAAGAAGGTGTTTGAAAGTTGACACAACCTTAGTTGCGTTTACCCACTATTTGCATATAAAATGCATTTCTCTTTCACCCAGGATAAAATGTGGATCAAATTTCCTCATTCCGGATACGAACCTTAATTGGTCGATTATTTCTTCATGACTATGGGTAAAACAATATCCGTTTTAATTATATATATAATTAAAATGCTTTTGACTCTAGTTAACTAAGTTTACCTTTATATATATATCAGTTGATCCCACATTTCACTGTGAAACTTTAATGATTAAAACATAGGCCATAAATAAAATCCCAAGTCATAAAACATATAATGTTCTTTACACATATATATCACAAATATTCTTAGTCCTTAGCTTAACATAAGTCATAATAACATTATAACTTACCCTTCTGATGCTGAATTAACACTTCAAATCTCCACCATTGATTCTTCTTCAATCCTACGGCTATCAATCCATCGCATTCAACTAGACCGATATTTAACGATTTGAAACCTGTGCGAAATGAGAAGTTTCTTTGTGCTACGTGTCACACTTTGTATGGTATCGCACCATTTCAATATTTACTGCTTACCTCTTTCAGCCTACGTGAAAACCATTTACCGTTTTATGAAGACCGCTTTCCATTCTTCTGCGTCATCGTTTATGATCTCCGTCTTCTCAGAGCTTTCTCTTTTTTGGTGATATGTGATTCAATTTCAATCTTACTCCAGCAAATTTTCATCAAAATTTCACGATTGAAATTCATTACAGTACCTCATTAGTATAACATACCCAATTGAATATTTTAAGCTATCATGCAAAATTTCCATTTTGTATCACTGCAGAATGTCATTCCCTGCAGTTCAACTCCATGCTTGGTCATTTTCTCGAGAATGAAGATCGTTTCACTGTAAATAATTTTCCAGGCATTAATGCCCAAAAAATACACACATTTGAATCTGGAAATTAATCTATGGCAAGATTTTCTCACAATGTGAAGAATGATGTTATTTACTTTCACTTTGATGTTACCAGACTCAAGGTCGGCATGTCGAGCACAAACATATAGCAATCGAGGTTTTCAAAATATCGACGTTGGTTCTGAACATATCTTCTCACTGGTTACTTCAGTTATCAATTGTATCTGTCGATCCCACTGTTTCGACAGTGTCGATACCCTGCAAATCCATAATTTTCCTTCTAGATTTAATTGCTCTGTTTCAATATTTTGTGTGTGTCCTCCTTTATGACTTTTAACTGATCATTCAATTTCGTCATTTAAATATTCTTTCTAGTAATATCACAATTCGTCTTTGCTCGTGAGAATGGTTTCACGGATCTAAAACTAGATCCGAGTACCTTCGACCTCAGATTCAACTGCAATCTTGCCACATATTCGAATTCTCAATTTATTACGTTATAGTTCAATATTTGTAACTCTTCTCTCTGTATTGTCTTCCCTTTTGTCCTTAAATCTGCAACATCTTATTATGTAGAATCATTCAATTCAATAATTCAATCAATTTATGTAAATTTGCACACCATATGAAATTGGAATCTAATTTTTGTATTAACAATCACTATTTACATAGGAATTTTCTTCCTCTGGCCTGATCTTCTATATCAGTGGCCTTTTCTCTAAATTTCCCATAGGCTCAAAACAATTCCTATCTGTCTGTATTGAATCTCTCTCCCTACCTATAATGCCTTGAGGCTTACAATTTATAAAATTGGATTCTAAAACCAATTTTGGTTTAGATCCACTATATCCTCAATCAATTCCTGAATATCTTCTAAATTCTAAAATCTTTCTTTTATCCCTAAGGACTCTCATAAATCCCCAGATTCATGAAACTAATTCTAATTTAGAAAATACAATAAATTCTCAAATCTCTCATATTCTCTTTCGAGAAAATTTATAAAGATCCTCTCAATTTTTAATTAATCCTATTAAAATCACTCAAATCATTCCAATTTCATAGAAATACAAGACCCCCTATATCTATTAAATTAAAATTAATTTGCTGAGTTGGATGCTCCTGCATCAGACTCCCAAAGTAGAAATTTATCATGATCTACTGATCCTATTCTTCCATCCTTTGCCTCCTGGATCCCATACTTTCTTTTCTAGTCTGTCCTCGGCTGTTATTTGTTGTTTTTCTCCAGGTCTCCATACCTTATGTTGTAATTTTCCACTAGTTTTTCTTTCACATCCTGTCATTGTCTTTTCTTTGTTGTTGTTGCTTTGCTTCTTTACTGTTGTCTTTTTCTAAGACACCTTCATCATCAACCTTCTTATGCTTTCAATCTCTATGAACAAGTTATCTTCTAACTGGTAACCACTCTGCCATTTCTTGTTGCTTCCAATTTCTGTTGCAAATATTATTGTAGATATTGCTCCAAATATTGTTGCTTTGGACATTGCTATAGATGTTGATTCCTCCCAGACTTCCTGAATATCTCTTAAGATATCTCCCTCTGCAACATCCTTCTTCTGCTCATTACCTGCAAAATTTATTTTCAAAAAATAAATTGTCTTCTGATTCTTTAACTACAGTAACATAATCATCCATTGTTCCTTGTATACTAGTAAGCATAATTAATTTTGGAAAACTAGTATCTATTGCTGCCTCTTCCATAACTTCAGACATTTCCACTTCAATGTCTGCAATTCCTTTCTCTTCTTCAAATGTTTCCAACAAGAATTTCAGCCATTCCCTTTGTACTTGTTCCATTTTAAACACATCATCAATATGCTGCAATTCAGTTTCAGCATAACCTTCTTATTTTTCCTTGACAACCTTCAGTGATTGTCCTTCACCTTCTTGACTAAGTCTGACAGTCAATTCACCTTCTTCAAACTCTTTATCTTCATCCTTTATCAAATAGAATTCTGATTCTCCACCACTGTGGCAATTCTAAAAGTTTGTCCTACAGTCTTCTCTTGGCCAATCAGACAAGCCAATTCATCCTTGTTTTCATCAATAACAAGTTCCTTTATATGAGACATGATTGTCTCACCTTCCTTTTAGCTGCTCTTCTTATTAAGTAAGTAATATATGGTTTCCTTCTGCTACAACAATTCATCTTCATTCAAGACAACTCCAAGAGATGGATTGTCTTCTGCAACACGTTTAAACACAGTCAAATTATCAATTTCAAAATTACAATACCCAATGGTCTCATTTGATGATCCAATCACCAAATATTCTTCTTTTAGTTCTAAGTCTCTTTCAGGACTCAGAAAATTTTTATTGTCTTTCTTCCTCGCTTTCAAGGCTATCTCCATTGAGCCAATCACCATGATAAAATGATGATCCTTCACCATGCTTTCAGCTAACATAGTTTCCTTTTCATTAAATTCTCTGACATTTTGCATTTGATGTCCTTCTTTGCCTACATAATTAACACATGAATTATCAGTATTAAAAATACAAGATTTCAATGTCTCTTCCTTCTATGGCAACATCTCAGTATGCTTCTTTGAGTTTTCATTTAACTCCTTTGTCAGCACATCAGTATGTTGATTTTTAGCTATTCTCTCTTTCATATCATCTGTTTCAAGAATGTCTCTCTGCTCTGGTTCAAAATAATGAACTTATTTTATTTGCTGAATCATTCTTACATCCTTATTCTTTGTTTCCTGATTGTTATTCATGACAATTTCTTTGTCCTTCTCTTTTAGCAATTCATCATGAGTGGAGATCCTCTTATTTTCCAACTCTCTTCTTTGAAGATCTAACTTTCTATATAACTCAACAATTTCAATTGGAGTATAATTTGGAAACTTCACACGACTTTCCATACCTTCACTTGTTGTTGACCAATCATCAGATGGCCCTTTTTCCTCTCCTTCAATATTCTGCTGAATATTTCCATGAGATTCCTTTGTCTCCTTTTCTTTCTGAAATCTTGTTATCTCAGCATTAATCTGAACAGATTTCAGATTTAGCCCCTTCACAAACTCTAAGGATTTTTCATCATCATGTGATGTACCTTCAATCATACACAAAACATTAGGTTTAAAAACACAAGACCTTTCAGTCTTGTTTGCTTCATCAAACACCAATTTTTTACAATGTATTTTCTGGTTTCCAGCAGATCCTATTTTCTGTGACTCAACTCCTTTGAGTCTTACTTTTTCCAACAAAGAAATATGTATCTATTCAAGTTCTATGAAATTTTTCATCAGCTTAGCATTCCATTTCTTTTGCAATAGGTTCCATCTAACCCATTTCTTCATTCTCCATCCATGCCTTCGCCATTCATTCCCTGTCTCTTGTAACCATCCTCGTAGTACCTCCAGTTGTACTTTCATTACTGCAATATCTCTATTGATCCTCATCAGTTATCTTATCTCTATGGCATTCTTTAGAACCTCTTCTTCGATCCTCCATGACCATCTTCGTCATGAGCTCATAAATTCTCAATTGGTGATCTTCAACATAACCCTATTTTGTAGCAATCTCTTTTTTCTATTCAATACCCTATCAAGCTTCCTTTCTGAGCTTGACCTCTTCCTAGGTATTCTTTCGGTTCACTCTCTTGAACCTGTTGTTCCTTTAGCTGCTGCACTTAGTCACCTTCCTTTTTTCTTCCAATTTCTAATTGGATAGGTTCATTGCCATCATCATTAAAACTTTTGTCTTCATCTTGTCTGCAACCAGTATTCTGCAATCACAATCTTCAAACCAGATTAAAATTATCTCACCTAGAATATATTTGCATGACCTTATTCTCCTCATTACTAGTACTTTGAATGTATTGTTCCCGTGTATTTCTGCAAATTCCTATTACACATCAACTCTGTGTATCTGATGCTTATCAGATTTAGAATCTGATCTCCTCTTATTTTTCCCATCACATCCATTAAAAAAATATACTTTAACCTTCAAAATAGCTTTTCCAGCTCTGATACCACTTTGACGCAGCCTTAGTTGCATTTACCCACTATTTGCATATAAAATGCATTTCTCTTTCACCCAGGATAAAACGTGGATCAAATTTTCTCATTCTGGATACGAACCTTAACTGGTCGATTCTTTCTTCATGACTATGGGTAAAACAATATATGTTTTAACTATATATATAATTAAAATGCTTTTGACTCTAGTTAAAAACTAAAGTGCCAACACATATAAATGGTTGGTCCCACATTTTCCAACAACGAATCATTAATGAGATTCAACATCTAACCTTAATTAAAATCCAAGTCTCCGCTTATATATTCTTTGCATATATATCACAAATATTTACGGAATTAATCCAACTTAACATAAGTCATAATAACATTATAACTTACCCTTCTGATGTTGACTTAACACTTCAAATCTCCACCATTGATTCTTCTTCAATCCTACGGCTATCAATCCATCGCATTCAACTAGACCGATATTTAAGAGTTGACACATTGAAATAAATTTCTTAAGTGCCTCAGTGTGTCACACTTTAATAGTGCTAACATTTTCAATATTTCTTGCTTTATCTTTAAGGCCCCTGCAAGTGAAAACCGTTTACCGTTTTATGAAGACCGCTTTCCATTCTTCTCCGCCATCGTTTATGATCTCCGTCTTCTCACAGCGTTCTATTTTTGGGTGATACATGCTTCAATTTCAATCTTACTCCAACAAATTTTCATCGAAATTTCAGGATTAAAATTCATTACAGTACCTCATTAGTATAACATGCCCAATTGAATATTTCAAGCTATCATACAAAACTTCCATTTTGTATCGCTGCAGAATGTCATTCCCTGCAGGTCAAATCCATGCTTGGTCATTTTCTCAAGAGTGAAGATCGCTTCACCGTAAAGAATTTTACAGGCATTAATGCCCAAAAAATACACACATCTATATCTAGAAATTAATCTACGGCAAGATTTTCACACAATGTGAAGAATGATGTTCTTTACTTTCACCTTGATGTTACCAGACTCAAGGTCGGCATATCGAGCACAAACATATAGCGATCAATGTTTTCGAAATATCGACATTGGTTCTGAACATATCTTCTAACCGTTTACTTCAGCTATCAATTGTATCTATCGATCCCACTGTTTCGACAGTGTCGATACCCTGCAATTTCATAATTTACCTTTTGGATTTAATTGCTCTGTTTCAATCTTCTGTGTGTGTCCTCCTTTCTAAATTTTCACTAATCATTCAATTTCATCATTTAAATCTTCTTTCTAGTAATATCACAATTCTTCTCTGCTCGTGATAATGGTTTCACAGATCTAAAACTAGATCCAAGTACCTTCGACCTCAGATTCAACTGCAATCTTGCCACATATTAGAATTCTCAATTTATTACGTTACAGTTCAATCTTTGTAACTCTTCTCTCTGTACGGTCTTCCCTTTTGTCCTTAAATCTGCAACATCTTATTATGCAGAATCATTCAATTCAATAATTCAATCAATTTATGTACATTTTCACACCATATGAAATTGGAATCTAATTTTTGTATTAAAAATCACTATTTACATAGGAATTTTCTTCCTCTCGCCTGATCTTCTATATCAGTGGCCTTTTCTCTAAATTTCCCGTAGGCTCAAAACAATTCCTATCTGTCTGTCCTGAATCTCTCTCCCTACCTATAATGCCTTGAGGCTTACAATTTATACAATTGGATTCTAAAAACAATTTTGGTATAGATCCACTATATCCTCAATCAATTCCTGGATATCTTCTAAATCCTAAAATCTTTCTTTTATCCCTAAGGACTCTCATAAATCCCCAGATTCATGAAACTAATTCTAATTTAGAAAATACAATAAATTCTCAAATCTCTCATATTCTCTTTCGAGAACATTTACAAAAATCCTCTCAATTTTTAATTAATCCTATTAAAATCACTTAAATCATTCCAATTTCATAGAAATACAAGACCCCCTATATCTATTAAATTAAAATTAATTTGTTGAGCTGGATGCTCCTGCATCAAAAGTGGAGTCATTTCAACTCTTTAATTACATGTACATATGAATGGGGTTATTGTACTTATGATTGTACTTGTGAGAGAGTTGAAGAATTGTATACATGCATGAGAGTTTGTGTGTATGAACAATGGAATTTTGATGGTTTCACTGTGCTTGAACATGCATGAGTAATTGAATTGTGTTGGTCAATTTCTTTGTTTAACATGTGCGTTGTAAACTTTAGAGTGTTGATCATTTGCACATGCATGAGTGTCGACTTGTGTTGGTCGATTGTGTGTTACAAGCACATCATATCGACTTGGAAGAGTTGATTTTGTCTCCAAAGACAAAAATGAGATGTTGACAAAGTGTTTCATGATATGTGAAATTTATTTTGTTTTGGGAGAATAATCGTCAAATTATTACACATTCTTATGCTTGACTTGAGAGTCAGTCGTTTGAAGAGGCATTTTTTTCAAATTTTGTTTGGTCGATGAATTTTGAAACCAAGATGTAAGAGTACATGGCGATGTTCACATCATGTGAAATTTGTTGCTTTGAAGGAGCAAAGAGGATATGTCGTCAAGTTATGTTTCTTGCATGATTTTTTTTTCAGATTGATGGTTGTGTTTGTGACAAGATGTTAAAAAAAAAAAAAAATTGCAGCCATTATAGAAAAATTTATGTGTTGACACCAAGAAGAGAAGGAGATGGCGAATTCATTCTTCCAAGTATGGAATTTGGAACAGTGGAGGTTGGTGAGCCCTGGTATTGCACCAAGAGTGTTGCAACTCCTAGGGGCTTCCCTACTTTACTTTATCAACTCGGGGTTCGTACAAAATTGGAGGTGATAATGCTATATACACAGTAGATGCATTCTACTCATGTCATCATATTTCACTCTACGAAAGGGTGCTACTTCTAGGGGTTCTCATTGAAGTCTGTCACACTTCAATAAAACTAAAATAAATTGCAGAAAGGAAATGAAAAAAAGGAAAATAAACTAAATTACTGAAAATAAATGACAGGAAATGAGACTAATTTAAATTTCTGAAAGAAATGGCAGAAAGGAAACTAATTTAACTTGTTGAAAATAAATGGCGGAAAGGAAACTAATTTAAATTGTGGAAAGGAAATGACAGAAATGAAACTAATTTAATTTATGCTCTATGTTCCATGATTCTATCCATGCAACTAAGCTATCCATGACTAATTCTAAATGAAAAAGTGTCGATTTGCAACTCAGAGGAAAAAGGGCTAATGAGACTAATGGAGGGCTTAACGTATGAAACAAGGCTTAGAAGTGGAAGGAGGGGGTTCAAACCTTACTAAAACTTTATAACGCAAAAATTCTTTGGAGCAGAATGATTTGAAAAATGTGATGGCAGAGAAGCGGGAGTACAGTTTGGGATCGGGAGAGGAATTTGATTTGCGAAAGGGGAAAAGGTTGCGATCTGCGATATGCAATATCGCAATATCGCAATTGGAAAACAAGAGCGGTAAGTCTTAATGTAAAGGGGGGAAAGGTTACAAACTGCGAAATGTGATGGGTGACCTAGTGGTAGGACCGGTGGCAGAGTGCAATGACGATATCGCAATCGGCATCGGGAGCGATAAGCATTAACGGGAACGAAATAAAAGTGTGATTTGCGATTTGCGATGGGGATAAAAACTGCGAGATTTGATTTGCGATAGGATAAAAACTGCAGGATGTGATTTGCAATAGGCGGTGTGGAGAGGTACGGAGTGATATCACAATTGGATTTTGGAGTGGTAAGTTTTAAAAGGAAAAAGGAAAAATATGCGAAGTGCGTTTTGAGAAAAGGCGAAGTACGGTAGCGGGAAGTTCGAGGAGCACGGGAAAAGTGCGATAACAATATCGTAATTGGAAAAAAGGAACGGTAAGTCTTAAATGGAAACGAGAAAAGATTCGAAGTACGATTTGTGAAAAGGCGAAGTATGGTAGCAGGAAGTTCGAGGAGCAAGCACGGAGTATGATAATCGCATCGTAATCGGAAAAAAGGAGCGGTAAGCCTTAATGGAAAAGGGGAAAAGATGCGAAGTGTGATTTGCGAAAATTTGAAGTACGGTAGCGGAGTAGGGTAAGAATATCACAATCAGGACTTGGAAGCAGAAAGGATTAACGGAAACTGATAGAAGATGCGAATTGCGATTGTGATAGGGATTGTGGTAAGTCTGTTAGAAGAAAAGGGATCGAGTTCCAATGTTTTTTTTTAATATTTTCGTTAAAAAGGTAAAGGTGAGGTGAAAAGGGAAAATCGTTGAAAATTTGAAGAATGACAAAGGAAAGGGAAGGGGTTTTGTGATGGATGAGATGTGATAATCGAGAAATTCCAAGGTAAAAGAGAACATGCAAAAATTTAATGGTTTCTTTGAATAAAAAGGGTGCGGCAGCTAATAGGAAGAGAAAAGAGGGAGGGAAATGGAGTGTAACAGAGGTGTTTGGAAGTGTAACACAGAGATGGAAAATGAGGCAGGGAGGCACCGCTGAAGTTGCTCCGGGGATTTACCAATACATTATGCGATCAACCCTGCTAATTTATGCATTAAATACATATGAAATGTATGATTAAAACAATGGAAAGAAAGGTTGAAACTAGTACTGCAACTATACCCTAAACTTAAACAAAAAGAAATTTTTTTGGCCTTTTGGAAGGTCTACCCTGCTCAAACTCGATTGACAGAGATGAGAGGGGAAGACTCAATCCACAAATTTTGGAGTTTTCCTCTATTCTATTACTCTCATAGGCAAATGAAAAACTACAACAGAAAACTAAAAGCAAAACTGAACAGCAATGAAACTATCAGAAGCATAACTAATTGAATGACAGAAAGAAAACTAGCTAAATGGCAGAAAGAAAAGAATGGTAACAGCATAGAAGCTAAGGAACATGGGTTGGGCCCTAACCCACAAGCCTCACTCCCTGAAACTAGATCAGTGAAACAACATCTGACTACTCATTTCATTGCAAAAATACAGTCTTATTACATCCCGAAGGTCTTAAACAGTGAAATCCTAATAGCTTGCAGCAAAAGTTATGAATGGAATTGAATGGAATGGATCGAAATCCCCCGGAATCGAAGGGATTCTTCGATGGTCGAGATGTGATAATCGGGAAAGAGCACATGCAAACTTTAATGGTTTCTATGAATAAAAAGGGTGAGACAACTGATAGGGAGAGAAAAGGAGGGAAATGGATCGTAATAGAGGTGTTTGGAAGTGTAACACAGAGATGGAAAATGAGGCAAGGAGGCACCGCTCAAGTTGCTCTGGGGATTTACCAATACATCATGCAATCAACCCTGCTAATTTATGCATGAAATACATATGAAACATGTGATAAAAACAATGGAAAGAAAGCTAGAAACTAGTACTACAACTCTACCCTAAACTCAAACAGAAAGCAATTTTTTTGGCATGTTGGAAGGTCTACCCTGCTCGAACTCTATTGGCAGAGATGAGAGGGGAAGGCTTGATCCAAAAATTTTGGATTTTTCCTCTATTATATTACTCTCATAAGAAAATTAAAAACTACAACAGCAAACTGAAAGAAAAACTAAACAGCAATGAAACTATCAGAAGCATAACTAATTGAATGACATAAAGAAAACTAGCTAAACGGCAGAAATGAAAGAATGGTAACAGTAGAGAAACTAAGGCACATGGGTTGGGCCCTAACCCATGAGCCTCGCTCCTTGAAACTAGATCAGTGAAACAACATATGACTACTCATTGCATTACAAAAATACAGTCTTATTACATCCCAAAGGTCTTAAACAAGGAAAGCTTAATAGCTTGCAGCAAAATTTCTTAATGGATTCGAATGGAATGGACCGGAATCCCCCATAATCGACCCTAATTAGCTCTTGATCAGCTTTATTTATCCTCAAGGGCAGCTACCAACAACTCATAAAAAATAGGTGATGAGTCCACTTGACTTAAGTGAAGTATGGCTTGAGTGCACTTGGTCTTGAGTTGCTTGGCTACCTCTGGAATTTGAATTGTTGGAGGGTATCTCATGAGGATCCTTTGGCTACCTTTGAGAGTTGAGGAGGGTGGACAACCACCTTGAATCTCTCCAAGGTTTCTCCCTAATTTCCTGATATTGTGCTCATTTATTCTTCACTCTTGATCTTCCAGTGGCAGGCCACAAGTCCCTAAATTATCTCCTTCTCCAAATCTGCATAATCTACCCAATGTTCTCACAATATTCTACAAAAATAACCAATATTAGGCACAAATATGCAATTACCTTTAAACCTTCCTAAGAACATATCAAAGCAGAAGAAAACATTATTAAGTGCAAAAGGAGAGATTTAATATATCTTTTTATGTGCATAAGAAAGATAGATGGGCCTAAGAAAGGTTAGATGGGCCTTAATTTATTTCTAATTTAGAGGCCCATCATTACCCCCCTACTGAAACTGTTGCTCATCCTCTGAGCAACCTATTCATCATCCCTGCCTTATGGTTCTTCCTACATGTTGGCTTATTTCATTTTATGTTTATTGGCCCATGCGTTGCTCCCCCTGCCAATATTCTTGCTATTCTTCTTGCATTTATTCTCGTAGGTGATTCATGGAGGTCCTCAGATGCCTTAATAAAATATGTTTCGCATGCCAAGAGGTGGTGGATCCACCTTTTATTTTATTTTTATTGTTTCCTTCTTATTTTTTCTTTTTCTTTTTTTCTTTTTTCCTTTTTGGCATGCATAATAAAATCACAGTTCTTTTTTCTGTGAACTGAGTTCACCCTTGATTACCCCTTTGGCACTCCTTGCATTCCATTACATGAACTTCTTTCTAACCCCTTTCTCAAGTCCTTTTTACTTTTTTCTTGTTCTTCTTCTTGGTGAAAAAGTGAGGCTAGTTGCTAGATAAGGTTGAGGTTTCTCTGCTACTGATTTCTCACACTTTTTAATGTTTTATTAAGCTAAAATAGAATCGAAGAAAGGGTTACATTATTGCATACATGAACCTTACCATTGATTTGTTTTTTCAAGTGATATGGATGTTGAAGCTGTCTTCGGTGGTTCTAAAGCTGCTCTGAAGCTGCATGTGATAATCTTCTTGAGGTCCTTTTGGAGCTTCTGAGCACAGGAGGAGGAAGTCCAAGTTTGACTACCTTTAACTAGGTTGTTGACCGAATTTTCTTTTTGTTCCAACTTGCTATTTTTTTTCTTGCAAAGATTGGAGAGCACCTCCATTCATTAGAGAGAAATGCATTTCTTTTCTTTTTTCTTTTCTTTTTTTTTCTTTATTTTTAATTTTTTAAGGCCTGCTAGCTGCCTCAATGAGGTTTTCCACTAGTAGGTCTGCCTAGGCGCCTCAAAGGAGGTTTTCACCTAGGATATTTTATTTTTATTTTTATTTTTTTCAATCCAATGACTGCCTCATGGAGGTTCTCAATCAATGGGCCAATCTCAGACGCCTCAAAAGAGGTTTTCACCTAATATTTTATTCTTCTTCCCTTTTTTATTTTTTTTTATTTTTCACTTTCCTACTCTACTTGAAAAAACAAAACCTTTTTCAAGCATAGGAATACTTCCAATGGATCCATGTACACATCAAGATGACATATAAAATCAGGTGCACACTTGTAATACATGCTCTGACATGTACCTGAATATAAGAGATGAATTGCTTTGACTGGGATTGTATCAAGTACTATTGGAGAAGATTGTGTTACTGCAACTTAATGACTGCTTGGAACCATATGTCAATATAGTTGTGATGCCCCCGGTCCACATGCTGAGTTGGATCACCTTGGAGGTCATCTTCTATTATGACATTCAAATCTTTCTCTTTTTGTTGATTGTTCTCTTGAACACATGGAGGAAATGTTGGTAAACATGAGGAAAATTTCTCAACATCTGATTATGATGTCGACTCAAGTGCAACCCTTGATCTTTTTATCTCCTCATTTGGATCTTCTTCTTCTTGATGTTGTCCTTCAATGACATTAATACAATATCTTCTTTGCAATACCTTTACTGAACTAAGATTAATACCATCTAGATCAAGAGGAGATGTTTGGAAGTGTTGTACCTCAGCATTGTAAGTGAGCTGAGATACTTCATTGTATGGGTTTGGAAATGGTGGTACAGGTAGTTGAGTGGGGGTAGATATATGAGATGGATATGGTTGAGGTTGTAGTTGTGGTGGAGGTGGATGGTAGGGATAGCATGGAGTTGGGTATGGAGGATATTGAGGGAAATATTGAGGATATTGTGGATTTTCCCTATAAGTTCCTTTCCAACCATGTTGCCACGATTGGTTTTTGGGTTGAGATAGCCGAGGTTGCCAAGGAGGGGGTGTGTCCCAACTAGTTTGAGATGGATGTGAATAATATTGAAATTGTGAAATGGGCCCTTGCATCATATCAAGTTGACTAGGTTGCCAGGGTCTCCTTGGAACTACATAACATATCTTCTTTGGTGATTTCCTTGCTCCATTGTCTTCCTAGTAAACTTTTTTAAACCTAGGGAATGACGAACAAGGGTTAGTAGTAAATGATTCTGCATGGATAAAAAAAATATCAGCATCTTCTTTTTGTTCATTTTTCATTCTTAACATTTCTACTTGTTCACTTAGATTGCTAAGAATTTCTATTTTAAAGTTATCAAGAAAATTTCCAAGTTCATCTTTCCTTACCAATGTTGATGCTGACTTACTTACTCTTTCCCTTCCTCTTGATATGAGCTTGCATGTTTCACAAAATTCTTCAAATGACAGTTGGTATACATCTCCTCTACTCATGAGATTAAGGATGTCAATCCACTCATCCCTAATTGTTATAAGTAAGAGGGTTTTTAGTGTGTAAAATCCTAGATGATGCAATTTTTCCCTCTTAAAATTATACATGAACCTCTATATTAGATCCTCAAGGCTATCATCTTCTTCTTGGTTCATTCTAAAAATTTCTTCTCTAAGATCACGATCTTTATATTTTTCTAGAAATATATTTTTCATATCATTCCATGATATTATTGAATTAATACCTAGACTCATGAACCATTTAAGAGCTTTATCCTTCAATGTTGCAGGAAACAATCTCAATTTTTGAGTGTGTGATAAGTAGCCATAATATCTACAAATTATCTCAAATTCAAAGAGAAATGTTTATGGATCCTCTGTCCTCGTACCATGGAAGTTGGGCAGGAAATATGGAGGGATGTTCTTCATATGTACACTAATGTCCATATCTTGAATGGGATACCCAATAAGATATTATTCATTGTCATCATATCCATCCATATTTTCTACCTTCAAAAATGTATGGTCATGTGGTTCTTACTGCACCACGTGGACAAGTGGGGGGGTTGGTATTGCAGAATTTTTTTTTTAATCTGAGTATCCCTACTCCTATGAGGCATGAAAATCAGTGTTTTTTTTTTTTTTTTTTTTTTTTTTTTTTTCGGAAACAAGTGAAAAAGGAAAGAAAAAAAGAATGTTAAAACAGAATTAAAGCATATAATAGACACCTCTCCAGCAACGGCACCAAAACGTGGTGAGCCCTGGTATTGCACCAAGAGTGCTGCAACTCCCAGAGGCTTCCCTACTTTACTTTATCAACCCTAGGTTCATACAAACTTGGAGGTGGCAGTGCTCTTTACACAGCGGATGAATTCTACTCATGTCATCCTCTTCCGCTATACGAAAGGGTGCTACTTCTAGGGGTTCTCAATGAATTCTGTCACACTTCAATGAAACTAAAATAAATTGCAGAAAGGAAATGATAGAAATGAAACTAAACTAAATTGCTGAAAAGAAATGACAGGAAATGAAACTAATTTAACTTACTGAAAAGAAATGGCAGAAAATAAACTAGTTTAAATTGCAGAAAGGAAACTAATTTAACTTGCTAAAAATAAATGGTAGAAAGGAAACTAAATAATTTATGATCTATATACCATGCTTCTATCCATGTAGCTAAGCTATCCATGACTTAATTCTAATTGAAAAAGTGTTGATTTGCAGCTTGGAGGAAAAAGGGTTAAAGAGGCTAATGGAGGGCTTAAAACATGAAACAAGGCTTAGAAGTGGAAGGAGGGGGTTTAAACCTTACTAAAACTTTATAGCACAAAAATTATTTGGAGCGGAATGATTTGAAAAGTGTGATGGCAAAGAAATGAGAGTACAGTTCAGGAGCGGGAGCGAAATGTGATTTGAGAAAATGGAAAAGGTTGTGATCTGCGATATGTGATATCGCAATATCGCAATCGGCAGACATGGGTGGTAAGTCTTAAAGGAAAAGGGGAAAATTTTGTGAACTGCGAAATGCGATGGGTGACGTGGCGATGGGACCAATGGCAGAGTGCGATGACGATATCACAATCAGCGTTAGGAGTGATAAGCATTAACGCGAACCAAATAAAAGTGTGATTTGCAATTTGCGATGGGGATAAAAATTGCAGGATGCGATTTACGATAGGATAAAAACTGCGAGATGCGATTTGCAATATGCGGTGTGGCGGAGTACGAAGAGAAATCGCAATCAGTGTTTGGAGCAGTAAGTCTTAAAAGGAAAAAGGAAAAATATGCGAAGTGTGATTTTTGAAAAGGTGAAGTATGATAGCGGGAGGTTCGAGGAGCAAGGGCGGAGTGCAATAACAATATCACAATCAGAAAAAATGAGTGCTAAGTCTTAAAGGGAAACAAGAAAAGATGTGAAGTGCGATTTTCGAAAAGGCAAAGTACGGTAGCGGGAAGTTCGAGGAGAAAGGGCGGAGTGTGATAACTGCATCGCAATCAAAAAAAAGGAGCAGTAAGTCTTAAATGAAAAGGGGAAAAGATGCGAAGTGAGATTTGAAAAAAGGCGAAGTACGGTAGTGGAGTACGATAAGAATATCGCAATCTGGGCTTGTAAGCAGAAAGGATTAACAGAAACCGATAGAAGATGTGAATTGCAATTGTGATAGGGAATTGTGGTAAGTCTGTTAGAAGAAAATAGATCGAGTTCCAATGTTTGTTTTTAATATTTTCATTAAAAAGGTAAAGGTGAGGTGAAAAGGGAAAATCGTTGAAATGTTAAAGAACGGCAAAGGAAAGGGAAGGGGTTCTGCGATGGCCGAGATGTGATAATCGAGAAATTCCAAGGTAAAAGAGCACATGCAAAAATTTAATGGTTTCTATGAATAAAAATGGTGTGGCAGCTGATAGGAAGAGAAAAGGAGGGAAATGGAGTGTAACAGATGTGTTTGGAAGCGTAACACAAATATGCAAAATGAGGCAGGGAGATGCCACTCAAGCTGCTCTGGGGCTTTACCAATACGTCCTGTGATCAAACCTGTTAATTTATGCATGAAATTCATCTTAAATGTGTGATAAAAAAAATGGAAAGAAAGGTTGAAACTAGTACTGCAACTCTACCCTAAACTCAAACAGAAAGAAATTTTTTTGGCCTATGGGAAGTTCTACCCTACTCGAACTCTATTGACAGAGATGAGAGGGGAAGGCTCGATCCACAGATTTTGGAGTTTTCCTCTATTCTATTACTCTCATAGGCAAATGAAAAACTACAACATAAAACTGAAAGCAAAACTAACAACAATGAATCTATCAGAAGTAGAACTAATTGAATAACAAAAATAAAATTAGATAAATGGAAAAAAGGAAGAATGGTAACATCAGAGATTCAGCTGAGGCACATGGGTTGGGCCCTAACCCACGAGCCTCGCTCCCTGAAACTAGATTAGTGAAACAACATCTGACTACTCATTGCATTACAAAAATACAATCTTATTACATCCCGAAGGTCTTAAATAGTGAAAGCCTAATAGCTTGCAGCAACATTTCTAAATGGAATCGAATGGAATGGACTTGAATCCCCCATAATCAACCCTAATTATCTCTTGATCAACTTTATTTATCCTCAAGGGTAGCGACCAAAAGCTCCTAAAAAAATAGGTAATGAGTCCACTTGACTCCAAGTGAATTATGACTTGAGTGCACTTGGTCTTGAGTTGCTTGGATGCCTCTAGAATTCGAATTGTTGGAGGGTATATCATGAAGATCCTTTGGTTTCCTTTGAGAGTTAAGGAGGGTGGACAACCCCCTTGAATCTCTCCAATATTTCTCCCTAATTTCCTAATATTGTGCTCATTTATTCTTCACCCTTGATCTTCCAGCGGGAGGGAGAAAGTCCCTAAATTATCTCCTTCTCCAAATCTTCATATTCTGCCCAATATTCTACAATATTCTACAAAAAAAACCAATATTAGGCACAAATATGAAATTACCTTTAAACCTTCCTAAGAACATATTAAAGCATAAGAAAACATTATTAAGTGCAGAAGGAGAGATTTAATATATCTTTTTATGTTCATAAGAAAGGTATATGGGCCTAAGAAAGGTTAGATGGGCCTTAATTTATATCTAATTTATAGGCCCATCAGAGGTAAAATAATGGTCATTTATTTTCTTGTTATCACTGATATTGGAACTCATTGTTGTAGTTCACCCAGATGGGCTTAATTTGGAAAAGTATTTCCAAGGATAAGCTTGCATCGAATGTATGTTTGTGCAAAGGAGGAACATGATTCTCAGTGGGAAGGAAATCAGTTAGTTTTCCAAGCAGCGAGGAATTGATTTGGTACGGTAAAGTGTTATATCAGTTAGCAAGCAGCCAACAAGTGTTGGATTGGGTCAGCAGCAAAAGGAGAACATTGGTTGAAGAGCCAAGCCATTTGCAAGGCAAGGCATATTAGTGAACCCAAGTGGTTGTCATGGAAATTTTTACAAGTAGAATCAAGATAATATAACTTGGTAACAGAAGAGTATTCATCTCTCATGAGATAACCAGCTTTTGTGGGTCCAAAAGCATGTCAGTGGGAAGGAGTGATCAGAATCTGGATTAGGGGCAAAAATTTACCCCAAATTCAAAGTTCTCAGAATTGCACCAAACCAAAACAAACATGACTGGCCCATCGCTAGGAATCCAATGCAACTTATTTCGTTGAAAATCGAGTTTGGATGAAGAAATTATAGCCTACTTATCATCGTTTAGAACAGGCAAATTTTTTTTTTAAATTGCAGAACAGTGACAAGTTGATGACATGGCAACCCAATCAGCACTCCAAGTATATTCGGATAATATTATTCAATTTTTTCCCAATGGCACTGTTACAAGTGTCACAACTGGATTCACTAGGTTTGGTTTGAGAAGGTGAAATTGCCCAATGTCCTCCACGGTTGAATTTGGGTTCATGATGAATTTGTGTGTTGGAATTATTTTTGCATATGAATTAAGGTTGGATTAATGTATATATTATATATATGTATATTTATAATATTTTATATGGTTTTATATCATACATTATATTATATTCTTATATATATTAATATCGATTATTGAATCCAAACTTTATTATATAATTCCGCATATATATAAACCAATGGTTCGAATATAGTTTATTACAACTCGTTGGTGGATTAAACTTTATCTTAGTGCATTTAAACCATTCCAAAGTCCGATTATTATGGTGGAAAATACATTTGAAATTCTGATCAATCTATGCAAAGGTTTGGAGGCACGATATATATCGGTTAGAAAAATGTATACAATGATGGGCGGAGGCCGGGGCTCGACCCCGCGACCTCCCCCACTCAACTCTTCGCCCATACCAATGGGCTATCATAACGGTTCTTAACATTGTATGTGCACAAAATATATTTGAAGTTAAAAATATGATCTGATGGCGGAAAAGAGGGGTCCAACCCCCTCCCATACGACCTCTCCACAGAACCTCAGGCGCGGGGCGAAAATTTAAGCACGGAAATTTAAATGCTAATTATGGTATTATCCCCACTAAGCCAAGTTTAACGATAATTAATCCAGCGTTTATGAAATGTGATTAAGGCATAGTTTATATGTGCTTATCCACCAGTTAAGCGTGGTTAACAATTAATTAATCTCAGATTATTGTGACAGCGGAGTTAGCGGAACCCCCAAATTCGGCAGAATTTCGATATTTGTCGAAGCTATCTAGAGTCTTCTCCAGATTTGGAGGAGGAACCTAGGGAAAAATTTAATGAACCATATCTTGTGCAATTTTTGACCAATTTTGGCTCAGGAAGATTCATTCCCATCATATTGGCATGCTCTAAATCCATTGTTACAGGTTGCAGAGGCAGAGGAGAAATTCTACAGGTGTTTTTGGCACTGCGAAGAAAATTGAAGCCTACGGCCACCAGGAAGGAAGGTCGTGCCTAGATCAGATGAAGACCAATCTTGGCTCAAGAAGAGTCAGTGTTAGCTGATTTTTATGCTTTGAAAACAATGGAACAGGTTGCACATGCGTTGGAGAATGTCTGAAAAAAATTTTGTCACTTTGGAGATTAAACATGCTTAGGGCCACCATGATGGGAGGTCAAGCCTAGATCAGCTAGAAACCAATTTCAGAGATTGAATAGTCATTTTTCAGGTTTTTGGTCTTTTGAAGCCAATGGAGCAGGTTTCAATTCCATTTTATCTCTACAGTTTCATGTAATCAGAAATTTCACTCTTAATCCCAAGCGGGCCTAACTAGTTGAAGCAATTCCATGGAGATGTAGCCCGGGAGGGGTGAACTATGTTATCAACCATTGTATTATGTGTATGTTGTTTGTTATTTCTGCATTTAATTTATTGTATATGAGTTTTAACAGCTAATTAACTCATAATTTGATCATCAAAGACACATAAATCCCTTCACAATTGGTGAACTAGAGACGATCCTAAACACATCATTTTAATAATTATGAGGGAGCTATCACAGCAAAACTAGTTTTCCCATATTTTGATCACTGCCTCGGGGAAAGTTGCCTTGCGTTAGGTTATCTTGGCTCTAGAAAAAATATATCTGGGTATTGGGCATCCAACGAGTGTATGATGTTTATTAAAGGGTGTACTTGGGAGATGTAAGTATAGTGTTGAGTCTGATGGTTGCCTTCACAAACCAGACAAGACTGTCTTTCCTTAGTACTCATTTCCCTTTGGGCTGCTGGAGTGATTGGATACCATTTGCGGAGTGATTCTAGATTTGGGCATTGGGTGACCAAATGGTTACATGTGTTTCATAATGCGCAGGTTGGTCTTATCCGTGGAAGGCGATTGGGGGTGACGATGTGCTCCTTTTCTAGTCGTTTTTCTAGTGAAACAAAGAAAATGGACCTGCTTGGCACATCTTCTTACATTGTCAAAATTTCCATGGATTTTGAATCTGATCCGTCTACTACGGCAAGGCAGACTATGGCCAGGCGTAAAATGTTTAACGTCAAACGTAATCAAGGGATATAAGGGCAATGATGAACCGGTTGGTCGCCAGAACACAATAAACACGAACACTAAACTACTCGTAAGTCGTCGTAGTATACGACTTCGATAGGGTACTATCTCTGGAACAACTCTAGGGTTGAACAGTCAACAATGAAGTGATCATGTTCATCACAGAGGGCACAGAGTTGAATAGGAGTTGGGGGGCAAGAGCAGGGGGGAGGTGGTCGTTCAGGTCACTGCCTCTCTTCGTCCACATATAGTATAGTCCTTTTTGTTTTCGTCCCTCGAAAGGTGGTGTCATTTGTGAATTCCGTATTAGAGCCTACTAGGTCAGAGTTTTCAGCGATGAATTGTTGCATGAAATCCAACATGGACCAGAATTATCGATGGATGTGTGGACATCAATGCACATGATGGTTGCTTCGACAAATCTCACATGTATGTCATTGATGTCGAGCTAAGTTGCTTTGGGGAACGTGAGGGTTTTGATACCAATGGGTGAACGCCCTTAATTCGGGACACTGTGTGACTAAGTGGCCAGGCTCGTCACATAGTGCACAAATTGGGGTTGGTTGAGTGGCCTTTGTTTGTCGTCTTTGGTCTGTTGGGGTGACTGTGTACGAGCGAGATGCCGGCTCCTCTCGTAGGTACAGTATGGTTCGAGGTTTTCCCTCATCCATCTGCATGGGTGGATTTGAGGGACCCTATTGGTATTATTTCTCTAGGGCTTTCAAGGCATCCATATACCGTGGAATCTCTGGGTAGTGATGAGTGTAATTCCCATAACGGTCACATATGGTTCACGCGTGGTTGGAGTGCAATGCTTTTATTTATTTTTTGTGGCCTATTCCTTTTTATGGGAACTTAAGGCCGCGAAATTTCTTTCAGTGCTTAGAAAAGGTTTTAATTCATCTAATTCAAGTTAAATATTGGTAGGATGGACTACGATATCACATAATGCATAAGGTTACAATGCCCTAGGTATGTTGGGGTTTTCAATTTTCTTCCATTTTTTGTTGGTTTTGTTTGTCGCTCTAACTTGCGCTACTATGGGAGTTTCATTAACCAGTGTAGTCTCCTAAGGAGTGATAGGGATTATCCCTGTAGAAGTGATGTCAGGGCTTCCCAACATGGCTGGTGGGACCAAATACTAGACAGGTATTGCGAAATACATGTTTGGAAATGTTATAGTTGCCAAGACTTTCTTTGACACAAAACTAGTTGGGGGGTATAAAAAATGGATTTGGGCGATGGCATAGAGTAGGAAAGTCGTGTCGGCGACTTTGGTTTCTATACTACTAGTCTCCATCTTTGGGCTAGTCTCAACGATTGATGATAGCATCATACACACCGATGCCCCTGTGACTTATGGGGCTGCATCTGGTATGACAGGGGGATATCCTAGGAATGATCCTAGGATCGATGATGGTTTGAATTGGCCGAGGCCATATTCTTGGTACTGCATGAGTGATTATGCCGTTGTGTCTACATAAGGTAGAACGACATCGATAACCATCATGGGTTTCTTATCATAATATGTAAGTTGGTCAATGGTGATGATTCGATCCTCATGGGGGAACATCATCACCCAGAAAACAGAGGAGGCTATGGCAATCATGGCATACATATAACTCTGCTCGAGGAGTATATTGTAGTCAAGCTGGGCGCCCAAGACTTCAATGTCTATGAGTACCGTTTTTCCGGCCAATTTTACAGGGACATTTTGATATAGACCGACGGGCGCTGAAGGTTGACTATCGTATGCTTTGAGCATAATTTCAAATGGCTTCAATTCGGGTGATCCCAACTTCTTCAAAATGGACTTGGACATGATACATATAGATGCACCTTCGTCAATGATACATCAGTGTATGGTGAAAGTTTGTACGGACATTGGTATCTGGAAGGCGACCAGAGAAGGAAGACTAGGGGTGGCTTTGTTTAAGTCAAAATCCATTAGGCACGAATCAGAAGGGTCGATTGCGCCTAATGCGGAAAGTAAGGCTTTCAGCGATTTTGGGCATGATTGCAGGACCTCTAAGGCCGACATAGCAGTGGGTGATTGTGCTAAATTGTCCATGATGTTGTAGTTATGGGAATTTTTTGAGTGGTGTCCTACGCACCTAGTCGGCCCCTTAGCCATCTTTGGAGGGTCTCAATAGGTACTTTGGATATGGTCAACGGTGTAGTAGGTGCAATTGTGCTCGCCCTTGAAGGGTTAGTGTCTAGGGGGTGTCATAGTTTTGATTCCTTGTCTAGAATAACATTTCTTTGCCAATCATATAAATTTCATGGTTGTCGTCCCAGAATCATTTTTGGGTGGTTGTTGTTGTTGGGTATTAACCACTCCTTGGTGGGGGGAGGACTCTTGCATTACAGCAGTCTGCTATGTAGGTCCCCCTTGTCAACGGTTAACTGAAATTTTTTCAATTCAGGTATTTCGAGACAGTGATGAGTGTAATGGTCGTACACACCAGATATGGCACAAGAATGGTTTGTCCTCAGACTATACATCTTGTTCTTCCCTTGGGAGTTGTTATTTGGCTCCGGGTTGTGATTTTGGTTTGGGTTTCCCCCATACTGAGATCGCGGGGGACATTGTTGGTCACTGCCCCCTTATCCAGAGTCTCCCTTTTGTTTATTCTTAGGCTTTTTTCTTGCAGCATTAGGAGGATGATTAATTCTCTTGGTCATAGGACTAGCGCGGCTGAGCCTGATATGGTTGCATGAAGTTCACTGACACGTTGTTTTGCGATGGTTTTTTTTATGGAGGGGAGGGGGAATATTGGTTTCCTTGTCCCTGGTTGGTGTATGACTGTTGGAGGGGATCTCTTCCATCATTATTCCTAGCTTAGTACTGGGTCCCCTGCGAGGGAGGGTACGATCCTTCCTGCTGATTGTGGTATGATGACACCTTATTTGTAATATTTTTCAAAGGTGTAGATTGACTTTGGTGGTAGCCAGGTTGTGTTTTGTTCTAGGTAGAATCATATGAGTAACCTGGGTACTGGATATTGTTGCCTAGGTGACCTTGGGTCAGTGACCCGATCAAGCCGTCTGCGATATTCGATGCACCTAACAATTCTCTGTAAGTTTGCAGGTGCGGGTCGTTAGTCAAGACATTGTAAATGTATCCTGGCTGGATATAGATAAGTTCGAGTTGTTGGGCTTTGAAAATGGCGTCCTCCTTGGAGGTAGGTCCTTGTGTCGCCACATCTTTTGATATCTCTGTTGTGAGATTTTTAAAAAACAAGTCCAGTAAAAATCTATCGTTGAGTTTGGCTTTGCACAAACTGCGACGTTTCCGCCATTCGTGGAGATGGTCTGAGATATGGACAGCTAGCGTTTTCCTAAAATAATTTAACAACTCCATCCTTGAATCATGGTGGATGGGTAGCTAAAAATAAGTGAGGAATGCAGTAGCGATGGCACTAAAGGTTCCATGCAAAGCAGAAGGCTGCTCCACATACCATTTCGCAGCAGGTTTGGTTAGGGTGCATTGAAACAGTCTCAGTCGAATAGTATCGTCAATAATAATATTGGATGAACACCATAGGTGGAAAGTCATAATATGATTTCCAGGGTCTTTCGCTTACTTCCTTTCGAACTTTGGCATGTCTGAGGGGAGCTTCGTGGGCATAAGGGGCCAATCGGGGTTGTGTGCAATGGATTCATTAGTTACCTTTGATAGATCTGGAAGGTTTAATGATGCTAAAAAGGGTAATTGAGTATTGACTTCGATTTTTTACTATGGAAACACAGGTATTTGAGTGTGATGATATATGGGGAGTGCCTGGGGAATATTACCTTGTGAAAAACCCTATTGTGTGTTCTGGTGACTCCCCGAAGGGGTAGCGCTCCTCTTCCCTCTAGGGGTTGTGGGAGGAGTTGAGTGTGATGACCCTGCAGGGGTTTCCATGGGTGTGGTGTTGGGTGACCCTTGGGGGTTTCCAACTAAATATGCCTCGATAAAGGATGAACCAATAATTGTGGCGGTGTGTCATATTTGACTCCGAAATAGCGAAAGACCTGACACTCCTCCCTCTAATGGGGGGAGGTCCAAAAAAATTCTAGATCAACGAGGTCTCGATGGGTTCGTTATGGTGTCAACTAGGTTAATTTTGGAAATATTTTTTATTTTTATGAAATAAGGAAGATTATTTCCAAATCAAATATGATCACATACATAAAAAAAAAAAAACGAAAAATAAAAGGTAATTTTTCCTTTAGATTAATATTATGTGATCAAGCAAGAAAAAAATATGGTTTGGTTGTTTTGTGTATGATACTCAAAAGCCTAAAAATACCTAACCATTATCACACTCTAAAATGTAAATGGGCCTTACAAAGATGTCTTATGATGGGTACTGGGGCTAACATCTCAAAAGAACTGGCGACGCCTTCCAACAGTCGAAGAATCTACCAAGGTAAAGGTATGATGATCTAGTGATGCCTGCACCATCACCTATAGGGAAGGATGCCTTAGATTTGGCCATTAAAGTACCATCGTCCCACGTGAGCGTTCGAGCCTTGAGCTTCTTTGTATTTAGCTACCAGTACCGAATAATAGATGGGTCAGGTAGCCCCAAATCATACCACATGCACTGGGCCTAAGCTTAACCCCCTCTGAAATGGGTGTATGTAACGCTCGAGTATCAGTTCCATGGGCGGAGAGATGAATTTTAAGCTACCTAAAAAGTCCACATCTATGTTTCAAATTGTAGATCGACCATGGCGGCTTATTGGATTCCTAACCCTGATGGTCCTAACCTGAACTATAATTTCTTTTGTTGCCCCTGTGGGAAGAATTTAGTGAGTTCAATTAGTGGTTAGTTTTAGAGAGTCTTAATTTTCTTAAGGTGTTCCTTTGTGAAGTAACTGTAAGAAGAGGACAAAGGTCCCAACACACTGGGTGCCTTTTGGTCCAATTCTTTCTGATGATTTGTGTGTGCTTTTGAGTGTACAATTACAAGTGTTATAAGATATGGATATGCGGTAATCTTTTACAATTCCTCTCTAATTACGCTATGTGTGATTGTTCCTTGTAAAAAATAAACAATGTGCAGATGATGGGTTGCTTATACCTTGCCTAGTTAGACTAAGTTTTTCACTATAGGAAGATGGAAAATTATCTTAAGAAATATTTCATATGCATACCCAGGCTCACCGAGAGGTGCAAGGGTGGTAGAGATTACTTTCCATCTTTTCAATATTTTGGTCCTAGTCTCGAATCCTAATGAAAAAAATTGAACTAAACTAATGCAAAAAATTGAAAAACAAAAAATTAGCTAAATATGTGTGGATGTATGGGCCACTTACTTTTCCGCTAATTATGCTATGTGTTTGGTATTTTTTACCAGAAAATCATTTGTTCAGATATAATTTTTGGATTGAAGGCTACTTTATTTCACCTACTTAAACTATGTGTGATTTGCAATGATTAAAAAAAAAACAAAAACAAAAAACAAACAAACTATTTGCCAAGCTAAACAAACTCCAGCAAAAAGTGTCCTAACCAGTCATGAAATACCAAAGAACTGTGATGGAAAATTTCTTATGGGTTTCCAACGCCTTACAAATGCTAAAAAATGAGAAAAATCAGCGAAAAATGAGCTCACTGCCTACTGCACGGCTTATTTTCACACAGGCGAGAGAGGTTTGCGCGTCTGTCTGGGTTGAATGCGTGTGGATTACGGTGACCGAAAACTCCACCTTATCTAAGCCAAATTTCTCACTAAGGGTGATTGAAAAGTGTTCAGAGGAAGCAGGAGTGATTTTGCAGCAAGTCTGGGTAGGAGAGTGGACCTGCAATCAACAACCACTAGCTTAAAATAAAGAAAGAAGTGGATTCAGCATTCCTGTTGTAGTGTATTTGATGCATGGGCGGATGAAATACATTGTGCTTAATAGGGATGATGCTTTCCTACAAGCAAGTAACAGGCCAATTGATTTTTTAAATTGTTAGTGGAACAAAATAACATGAATTAAACTAAGTAAATAACATAGCTTGCTACATCAATGAAGAAACAAAAAATAAAATAATCATGTACAATAACAAGCTCAATTGAGTCAAACACACTAATAATTCAAATGGAGAACTCTCTCCCTTTATTATTCGCTGATGGTATAAAATAATAGGATGCTAAATCACTTGCAATGGATCCTCAGAGCTATAGAGCTCTAATACCCAAGGCAAGGAGGTTTCTTCCCTTTAAGCTTCTTGCAAGCCTCTCTCTCCCCTCGACAGATCGTAGAATTACGGACACTTGTTGAACTTCTTCTCTTGAATTGAGGTGTTGGGTGGCCAACAACTGAATCCATCCAATCCTTCTTGTTGCTTTTACAACACAATGTTGGTTTACTCTCAAGCAATTTGGTCAGAATAACAATGTGTTTTCAAGTTTCTCTTCCCATGGCAGTCTTTTATAGACAAATTCCAAATTTTCCCTCCCTCTCTTGTTACAAGATGGATATTGACACAAGAGTGGGAGGATGATTCCATTGTGTATTGAACTAAAGCCTCAAGGTGGCTCTAAGGTTGTTGTACTTGGCTGGCTTGAGTGGGAATCTTCTTCTTCAAGTGTGCCAAGTGGTCCCGGATGATGAATTTATGCATGCCTAGGACTGCACGGCTCTTTGAGGGATAACCACGATGATCTTCGCGACTATCGAATAAAAAGCCGCAAATATCGCTTGGGGTCAGTGCTTTCTGTGCGCAATTTAATAAATTTTCCTGCTTGACCTTAGGAAAAGTTACTTTTTTTCAAATCCTATAATGTATTCCTTCCCTGTAAATCCTTATCTGTACCTTCTTCTTGACATTTTCTAATGTTTTTTTCTTGTACGATTTTCCAATGTTAACAACTGTCAATGGAATTATGTGGGGAGGGTGGGGCGTGAGGTAACAAGGGAGAGGGATTGACCTACCGAGGTAGGTCGAAGGAAGAAGAATCGACGGAGATAAACAATAAACCACTAGCAGAGGAGCTAGCAAGGGAATAGACGGTTCAGAGTAGCCAGGGGAGGACATAGACAAATCATAAAGGTGTGGTATAGGGAGGACACCGGAGTTATGAACTGCACGAGAAGAGAAAGGATATTTAGTAATAGGAGGATCAAGGTTCTTATGCCAAATAACAGTGTCATCCTGGGAAGTATAGGTACTTGGTTCAGAGGCGGTATCTCATCGAGAGGTGCCATTGTCCATAGACCCCGAGAGATTAGTCGGCAGGGATGTACCATCGGCATGTATATGACACGTATAGGCACTACCACATTTCGGGTTAAAATACGACTGCGGAATCTGACAAACGGATATAAATGAATATTTGTCAGACGTTTAATGTATTTTTTTTGTTTTTTGTTTTAAATCCTAACGATCATCGACTATGCGATGTTAATTACATAGATTCGAATATTAGATAATCGACATTAATGGCATTTTACTAGTCAAATTTTAGCCTTAATGGAATTTTACTGTTGTGCAACGTTTATTCGATAGACTAATGTCGAATATCCGACAGGAAATTGATTTATATATATGTAGGGCCGAATACCTATTTACAAGTTCTACATTTTTGTTATACATCCCATGCTTTTGAAATGGTATTGGCCTATTTTGAGGTTAATTATGATTGATAATCATCACTAAAAGCTATTTTGTAAGGAAACTTTTCAAATAATATTTCTTAAGGACTGGGCCAAGGAAACGTGGGATCAACATCGTGGGCTTCTGAACTGAAATGACTATATTAATTTTGTTGTTCTAAATGTCTTTTCAGTTTATAAACATGTGCATACATGTCTCATTAGTTTGCTTAAAGATTGAGGTATTTGTCCATGAATTATAGATGATTTTAGGTGAATTAGAAGCATAAAACAAGCTTAAATAACATTGAACAGCAGTGTAAAATAGAGAAATAAGTCACCACATATAATTTCACCTCTCTTGGGCTACATCTGCTGGTCCAGCTCCCAATGGCATGTCCATCTTTCATTATGCTCAAAATTTTGCAAATACATGTAGTTATAGTGCTCTAATGGTCTTTTGATCTACACCAATGGCTCCATAATGCTCCAATTAGTCAAAAATGACTCTTCATTCACTCAGAGTGGGAAAAAAATTGAGTCTCCTACTCTTTTTACCAGTTACACCTAGAAAAACTCCACTTATCTAAAGTTAAATTAGGCAATTCCTCCTTTTTGGGCGCGCTGGCCAAACTTCTGCCTAAAATACCACAGCATTTAAAGTTAGTGTTTTGGGCGGTTGGGCACATGCCACCCCAAACCTCGCGGTTACATTAATGGTTAGGCGGAACCCACGGCATCAACTACGGTCGGAGGTTTAACTGCGAGTTGAACGGTGGATGGGTAGCGTTTAAACTGCGCGGAATTAACAACGAACGTTTCCATGTGACAACACAATGAACTGATGTTGGAGGCTGTCGGACTGTGGGTTGTTAACTGCGCAGTTGTCATTGTAACATGTCCCACATGAACATTGTTGCGGGGACCACTGGCGGGTTAGGACCGTCGGCAATCCCCAACCCCCAAACTCTAATGCATTCAAACTTAAATAAAACCCGCGAACAGTTAGGGTAAGAACTATTCATGTAGCTCGAGCGATGTGGCGTGTGCGTGCTCTACCGGAGGTCCCGCAGTCAATTCCTGCGGACTCCCAAAAATTTTACACTGTCATTCTAGGGACACGTGGCGACCTCAGGGCTGGCCACGTGGCACCCTGTGATTGGCCCTCTGAAAACCCTTTCAATGAATAGCAGTGTGACACATGTCAACCCATGATTGGCCCAATGAAAAGGAATATTCCTAGAATATTCCCTTTTTGCTGATTGTACCTCCACCCTGCTAGTTGTGCATCCCAGTCAACCCTGGTCAAATTGTCGCAAAATTTACTTGTTTGGCATTTCTATCATAACGCGATATCTCCCTCATACGACATCAATTTTTCAAACCATTCGCAGAGCCGAAATCAAGAAGACGAAATCTACGCAACCATATTGGTTTCAATCAAATCCTGTAACTTTGAATTTTGAGAAAAATTTATGAACTCCTAATCACTCCTTCATATTGGGAAGCTTTTGGACCCTAAAAGACTTGATTACCTATTCACTAGATGAGGGTACAGCTCCCTCACCTTTCCAACCTCCATCCATTTTTCCTTGCTTGGTTTAGTGCCTTTAAGCCCAACTCGAAGGTAGTCAACACTTCCCTCTTGGATGCTCTTGTCCTCCTGTCAAGAATTGTATCTTCTTTGAGCTCATCCAGGAATTTTGGCGAGAAATATTCAATAGGAGTTAGTTAAACATCACTTCTTTGATCATCAATCAAAGGTGGATCATACAATTGTAAGTTTTCAACATTAACAAGTGAATACATTTGCATATAAGAAGGCAAGTCAAGTTGAAATGAATTATTACCAACTTGCTTTATGATCTTGAATGGGCCATAGCGAATGGGTTTGAGCTTTTTACCTTCCCCTTGCATCCTTTCTTTGCCAATGTGCAACCATACCTCATCTCCCTCTTGAAACTTGTGATCAACTCTATGTTTTTCATGCCTCTCTTTGTATTTGCTTTGACTTTTCTCAAGCTGTTCTTGAACTTGTTGATGTATAATTTGAATTTTCTCAATGAACTTTCGAGCCTTGTCAATATCACTATGGCCATCTATTGCAAAATCCTTTCCAAATATGAATTCTAATGGCGATTTTGGAAAATACCCAAAGCATACTTCAAAAGGTGAAGTTTGTGTAGATGAGTGCTTTGCCCAGTTGTAAGCGTGTTGAATGTAATGCAGTTGCTCATCCCATAACTTCGGATGTTTGCTGCAATATCCTCTCAATAGATGCACAACGGTTATGTTCACCACCTCGGTTTGTCCATATGTTTTTGGATGAAAATAAGTACTCTTTTTCAACTTTGTGTCCATCATTCTCCATATATTTGACCAAAAATTCCCAATGAACCTAGAATCCATGTCACTAACAATAAAAGTCGGCAATCCAAAATGAACCCAAACATGTTGAAAATAAAGTTCAGCAGTTTGTTCAGTAGTGATGGTTTTCTTTCATGGCATAAGTATACACATTTTACTGAATCTGTCCACAACTACATAAAGATAATCATGTTGTCTTCTTGGCATAGGTATACCTCCAACAAAGTCCATGGAGACATTCTCCCATGGCCTTGATGGTACCGGAAGTGGCATGTACAACCCAAGCTTCGTATTACTAGGCTTACTTGTTGCACACATAGAACAACCTCTTATAAAATGTGACATACTATCTATCATGCGAGGCTAATAGAAATACCTTTGTAGATGCGCCATTGTTTTCCTTACCCCAAAGTGTCCAGAAATAAGAGATGAATGAGCTTCTCTCATGACACTTAGCCTCTCTCCTTGTGGAATACACATCTTGCCCAAATGAAACAGAAAAATTTTATGCATGTGATAATATTTTTCTTCAACTTGATTCCCTTCACTCAAACTAGAATACACATCTTGAAAGTCAGTGTGATGTGCATATTGTTCTATGTCACTCTTATGTACAACAGAATCATTTTTTAGTAAAGTAGATGCACTAATGATTGGTCTTGAAAGCGTATTAGCAACGTTATTAAAAATACCTTTCTTGTACCTTATAACCAAGTGAAACTATTGAAGAAATCCCGTCCACCTGAAATGTCTTAATTGCTGCAATTTTGTTTGTGACTGCAAATATTGTAATGGTTGGTGATCGGTATGCACAATAGTCTCTTTACCCATCAAGTACTGTTTCCACTTCTTGACACTTTGTACCAACGCATATATTTCTTTTTCATATGTATGATAATTAGTCACAACATCATTAAATGTTTCAGAATGAAATGTGATAGGCTTACCATGCTGCAAAAGTACTGCGCCCATGGCATAATCACTAGCATCGGTTTGAATCTCGAATGGTTGTCTCAAATTTGGTAATGCAAGGACTGGAGCTGAACTGATCTTGTATTTTAATGCTTCTAAAGATTTTTGTTATTTTCCTCCCCATTGGAAGTCTTTCTTCACACTTTTCACTGCATGCATAGGAGCTGCGATGGAAGAAAAGTTAGCAATAAACTTTCTCCAATATTGAGTTGCACCTAAGAAACTTCTTACCTCGGTTACTATTTTGGGTGTGGGCCAATTCACAATGGCTTCCACTTTATAAGGATCAATGCTCAATTCTCCTCCTCCTACAATATGTCCCAAATAGACCAAAGAATTCTTTCCAAACTCACACTTTGACATCTTAAGAAACAATTTCTCTTTTTTCAAAATATCAAGCACTATATTCACATGCAAGACATGTTCTTCTCTTGTTTTGCTTAAAATAAATATGTTATCTAAGTACACAATCACAAAATCATCATGGAATGGACGCAAAACACTATCCATCACACGCATGAAGGTTTTCGGTGCATTGCAAAAACCAAATGGCATAACTAGCCACTCAAAGAGTCCTTGTTTGGTTTTGAATGCAGTTTTCCATATATCACTTTCTGCAATTCTTAATTGATGATATCCACTTTGTAAATCTAACTTAGTGAAAAATTTTGCTTCTTTCAGCTGATCAAGAAAATCATGTATTATTGGTAGTGGGTAACGATTCTTTATCGTAATCTTGTTCAAAGCTCGAAAATCTACACACATGCGCCAAGTCCCAAATTTCTTTGGTATCAAGACTACGGGTGAACTGCATGGCGAGGTGATAGGCCTTGTGATTCCTTTTTCCAACATCTCTTTGATTTTCCTCTTTATTTTAGCATTCTCCATTATCGACATGCGATACATATGGATGTTTGGAAGAGTACAATCTTGCTACAACTGAATCTCATGTTAAGTCTCACTTTTTGGAGGCAATCATGTTGGCTCCTGAAACATATCATGATGTGCATTAACTACATCATATAAATCTGATTTCAACTTAGGATCACATCCCTCAAATGATTCATGATTAACATCATCTTTAGGCTTAATCATAAGAAGAATGAAATTCTTACTTGAACTTACCAGCCTTTTTACCTATCCAGCATTTACCATAGCAACGTTTGTCTTCTTGCAATGTGCTCTAACAATGAACTCCTTGACATCTTTGAATAAATGATATTTGTTCTCATGGTGATGGAAGATCGCTTTCATGTCATACAAGAAAGGACTCCCCAACACAATACATGTTATGTCAAGCGGAACCACATCTAATTCAATTGTGTCAACAAAATTTGCAGTGATTTCAAACCGCAATATACATTCCTTTCAAACCTGTAAATTTGCATCCTTACAAATCCAACCTAATGGATATGGTTTTGGATGTGGTATGGTCTCAAGGTTAAGTTTCTTGACCAAGTCTTTAGAGAGTAATTTTTCTTGTGACCCACTGTAAATAATGTGTCAATCTTGGTATGTTTGGATATGACCCTCACATGAAACAGTTCTATTCTTTCTTCTTCATTCGGAGTATGCATGAGACAGTTTGATGTACTAGTATTGTGTTTAGTTTAAATTTATTTTCCCTTCATGTTCTTCAATCCCATGGCTATAATCTTAGATTTATCACCTGAATCGGATCATAAATCGTGTTGAGTTGTAGCTGCAGTTTTTTGTTTCCCTTTGTTATTGGGTTTCTTTGGCCTCATTTCAAGATGTAATTTCCAACAATGAGTTTCATCGTGGCCTTCTTTTGAACACTGTTCACAAACCATTTTTTCTCCCTCTTACTTAACAGATGTATTATTTTTGTTTTTACCTTTTGAGATATTTTCATGGGATTTACCCTTAAAAGGTTTCTTTCTACCCTCTTTAGAAATGTTCTTCCCTCTAGCTTCTAGATGTGTGGCCTGAACACATACTTCATCTAGACTAGTGGGGTTAAAAATGAGAATAGTATGTTTTAGGTAGCTATGTAAGCCTCCTATGTACTTGAGAAAAGTATCTTGGCTCTGCAAATCTACCCCTAATGAGAGAGCTCTTCTCCTAAATTCTAGGGTGTATTCTTGCACATTTTGTCCCTTCAATTGCCTAAATTTTTGCCAGTTCATTATAGCTTTCTGCATATGAGCTAATGGATAAAACTGTTGTTTTATAGCAGTAATGAAATCTGACCATGATAGAAAAATCTTACCATGTTTCTTGACGACTCCTTTGTCTTGCCTTCCCACCAAACAAGTGTTGCACCTTCCATTCTCAATGAAGCTAATTGAATTTTGGTATCATCATCTTGAAGGTTATGGATTCTCAAATAGACCTCCAATTGTCTAATCCAATTATCAATATTTTATGCATTGACTTCACCGTTAAAAATTGGCAATTCAAACTTAACATCAAGTTTTAAAAAAGAACTTTTACCACTGTTATTTGACTTGTGTGGCTGATGTATTGAAGAAGAAGTAGAGGATGATGATGATGAGGGTGAGGATGATGGCTCTCCATTGCCTCCATTTCCTCCATTTCCCTTCTATGACTTGTCTTCATCATTGTGACCTCCTGAAGATTTTTTTCCTTCCTTGTGAAGTTTAGATCCTTCTCCTTCCAGTCTCTCATTCCTTTCTTGATAAAGGATTCTAACCATCTCAGTCATGTCAAGAAATTCTTTCATGAACACTCTTTCTTCCTCCTTGGGATCAACTTCTTCATGGATTTCTCCTTCCTTGTGAGGCATACTTAATGTAGCTTCTACTTCCTTAGGAGGTGAACTAGGTGGTAGAGATTGTGGCAATCTTTCTCTCCTTTGCTTTGGCTCTTCTTGAGACCTTTCTGCTCCCACCAATTTTCCTTCTCCTCTTTTGAGCTTGAGCATAGTAAGCATCTAAAATTTACAAACGGTTAAAAAATTATTTGCACTAAACAACACCAAAGAATAAACTCTAGCTATAATACCAATCTGATCTTAAATGAATGTATTAGTTTTGTTGTGCTAAGTGTAATTTTAGTTTATAAACATGTGCATACTTGTCTCATTAGTTTGCTTAAGGATTGAGGTGTTTGTCCATGAATTGTAGATGATTTTAGGTGAATTAGAAGCATAAAACAAGCTTAAATAACACTAAACAACAGTGTAAAATAGAGAAATAATTCACCACATATAATTTACACAACAGGCATGATGAAGCAGTTCACCCCTCATGGGCTACATCTATTGTCCAGCTCCCAATGGCATGTCCATATTTCATTATGCTCAAAATTTTGCAAATAAATGTAGTTACGGTGCTCTAATGGTTATTTTCTCTGCACCAATGGCTCCATAATGTTCCAATTAGTAAAAAATGACTCTTCATTCACCCAAAATGGGAGAAAATTGAGTCTCCTACTCTTTTTCCCAGTTACACCTAGAAAAACTCCACTAAAAGTGGAGGACTCCACTTATCTAGCGTTAAATTAGGCAATTCCGCCTTTTTGGGCGCGCTGTTCAAACTTCCGCCTAAAATACCATAACATTTAAAGTTAGTGGTTTGGGCAATTGGGCATATGCCACCACAAACCCTGCAGTTACATTAATGGTTGGGCAGAACCCACGGCATCAACTACGGTCGGAGGTTTAACTGCGGGTTGAACAATGTTTGGGTAGCGTTTAAACCGTGCGGAATTAACAACGAATGTTGCCATGTGACAACACGATGAACTGCTAGCGGAGACTGTCGGACTATGGGTTGTTAACTGTGTAGTTTTCATTGTAACATGTTCCATGTGAACACTGTTGTGGGGACCGCTCGCAGTCCCCAACCCCCAAACTCCACTGCATTCAAAGTTAAATAGAACCTACGAACAGTTAGAGTAAGAACGAATCGTGTAGCTCGGGCGGTGTGGCGTGTGCGTGATCTGTTGGAGGTCCCACGGTCGATTCCTACAGACTCCCAAATAATTTACACTGTCATTCCAGGGACACGTGGCAGCCTCAGGGCTGGCCACATGGCACCCTATGATTGGCCCTCCAAAAACCCATTCAACAAATAGAAGTGTGACACATGTCAACCCATGATTGGCCCGATGAAAAAAAATATTCTGAAAATATTCCTTTTTTGTTGACTGTACCTATTCTGAAAATATTCCCTGCTAACTGTGCATCCCAATCAACCCTGGTCAAACTGTCGCAAAATTTACATGTTTGGCATTTCGATCAAAACGTGATATCTCCCTCATACGACATCAGTTTTTCGAACCATTCACGGCGCCGGAATCAGGAAGATGAGATCTACGCAACAATGTTGGTTTCAACCCAATCCTGTAACTTTGAATTTTGAGAAAAATTTATGAACCCCTGATCAGCTTCAGAGGATAGAAAATGTTATTTCCCTTGTAAAAAGTGCAAGGGCTTGAAAGTAAGGAGAATTTTAATAAAAACAGCAAAAAATCATTGTACAACTTATGGACATGCTGAAGGCAGAGATGAATATCATCCATTAGACCATAAGAGACTTGTTCTTTATATTTCTTATACATGCCATAAGAGGCTTGGTCTTTACTTAGTTCAAATATATAGTCAATTGTACACGTGACAATCTTTCAAAATATTCATTGTATGTTTTATGCATTGAGAAAAAATATCATGATGAGTTCTAGGTAGTTAATTTGCAATTAGTATTTACATTTGTTCATGAATATTATGCTAGGTAGTTTGCAATTAATATTTATGCTAGTTAGTTTTGGCATTCATCGATGATATCTCTCTCTCCAAAAATAACCTCCTCTCCTCATTGGTGCGCTATGTTTCTCATTTGTTCAAGTTTCTACTACCAAGATTTCATGTTTCCCTCCCTCGTAGCACTAGGTTTTCCAATTTCCTTCATTCCTAGCACTAGATTTTTAAATCGTCTTTTTCATAACAGTAGTTTTTTCATGTTTTTAACTTTCTAGTGCTATATTGTTTCTCATCTACCTTGTTTTATAGTACTGAGATTCCTCCTTGTTTCATTTTCTAGTGCTAGGAATTCCAAATGCGCCCTTTTGTAGTGCTAGGCTTCCTAATTTCTCTTTATTCTAGCATTGAGTTTGTCAATTAGACTTATTTCTAGAAATAGGATTTGAAATTAGGCTATTTTTAGAAAAAATTATTTTTCAATTGTACCCTTTTCCAGTGCTAGGAGTCTCCAAAAGTCCTCATTCCAACATTGATTAGTTTCACATTTGTTCCTTTTTCTAGTGCTAGGTTTTGAAATTTTCCTCCTTTTGACCTTTTTCCATCTTTTCCTTCATCATTTTTCTCCTGAATTGGTTACAAAGGGATAGTTTCCTTAGGACATTAAAAATGAATATTCAAATGCAAACATAGAATAAAAAAAACAAGAGAATAGACCTTGTTGTAGCTCAATCTGGCACAACTAAAGTATTAAAAATCTTAAAAAGAATTTTATTTTAACACAAGATTAAAATTTCTAAATTTGAAGCAGCGGATAATTTTGTTGGGCTCGCTCCTTGGGTGGAAGGAAAATGAACAGAGAGGAAGGTGTTGAAAGAGAAGAAAGTGATGAGGAAGATGTTGGTGAGGATGTTGATCTAGAAGGTGAAGATGAGGAGTATTATGATCTCGATTTAGCATGGAAGATGCTTGAATATACAAGAGTGATTATGGATAAACGAGAAGCTTCAAGTTGATCCATATTCTACTGAGTAGAATTATTATTGTACTTTAGGGTCATCAGTAGCAGTTAATCAAAGCTCTGAAGCACATGAACAGCTTAAGGTCGGCAATGTGGATGCTCTACATTGTAATTATGCACATGGGGAAGATAACCCAAACTTCCAATGCAGAATATATCGGATGCTTGATAAGTCTTATGAGCATATTTTTCTTGTTCATTACAGAGAATTTACAGAGGCAAAGATTTAGATAACACAGTGTACATCGTGTTGCAGAGTACTTGAGTTTATTGCCGAGGAGGGTGTGATTTATATGCCATATTGGATGATGGAAAATATGTTTTTAGCAAAGAACTTGCAAGTATGAAATAAATCGACGATCCAGATCATTCATGCCCATATCCAATAGAATCGCGAGGGCACAAAGTACATGAAACTTATGCCAATGATTGGTCTTGTGGGTGGATTCATCAAAACCACTTAGTCCAAGATAAACGGCTATTAATTATTGCAGCATCGTTATTCTCATTTCCAGAAACCTCTAAGAGTTGATCACGTAGGCAGTTTGAGCTTTTCGAAAACCATTTGTGGTTTTCTATATGATCCACACATCATTCGTTATGATCCAAATATCATTTCATATGATTTAAAACTCCCATAAATGTTTAAATTATAATGTACAAAATCGTGATAAAAGGAGGGATTTTCGTTTTGTATTTTTAACACAGATGATATATATATATATATATATATATATATATATATATATATATATATATATATATATAAAGTTTATAAAAGTATTCCAAAACAAGATCTCGTGTTCTTAAAAGGAGTTATTATTAGTGAATAGAGATAGTTAGGAAATTGTCCATGAGTTAGTTCCATAACCAATTCTGGGACAGTTAGTGAGTTAGGCTGATGGGGGGAATAAAAATGGAAAATCAAGGCATTGTAGAGGTTCCAAGCTTTTGGCCTAACAGGCATAAATTTTGTACTTTGGATCTCCATGTGTTTATGAATAAACATTTCACAATGATTCCAGAATTTGTTGAATATGATATGTCTTTCCATGTTGCATAATAAAATTTATGTCTTTCTTCTTTAGAATTGAGTAACAAAGCTGTTAGTATTTAATTTAACATTTTTGTAAGTTAAATTTAAAATCCTTAATGATGCGCTCCTCTATTCTATTTTTCACCTCCTAATTCTACCATTTTTCTTCTAAAGTTTGATACAAGAGATTATGCACATGCAACCTATTGTCAAAGACTTTCCATTATCACTTCTTCATGTCTTATCTTTTCCATTTGTATTCATCGCTAGAAGGCAACTTCAAATATTTTTCTCACATTGGAGACTGATAAGGATTAAATCTCTGGGGTTTTAAGAACATTGGGACACTAAAATCTTCTCATCATGTTTATTGATAAATGTCTTGGGCATTGATCTCCTTTAGCCAGAGATTGTCTCCCAAGGTACAATTGAACCATCTAACTTTGGTTCTACAAAGCCTTGAGAGGGATCAAATCCCTTGAGGTCTAAACCTCTCCTCACTTTTTTACTCAAAAAATGGGTTTGCACCTAAAGGGATTTGATCCCTCTCGACGCTTCGTAAAACCAGAGTTAGATGGGTCTATAATGGTTTCTATTTATTTTCACTATTACATGTTCATATTATTAAACTCATTAAATCTATAAGGTTATATTGATTTGTTAATATATTCAATGGAATCATTCCCATTAAGGGTATTTTTACTTTGATTATTATGAACGTGTAAGTTTTAAGTTGAGCCATATGCAAATCATGATTAGTTAACTAGCTAAGTTGTCTTTGTCTAGCTCTTTGTTGTATTTTTTTTCCTATATTATATTTCTAAACATTTCTATCGTTTAAATATTTTCGATAGCTGAATAATATTATTTTATTGATTGTAATTGTCTAGTATGGTGCTCCGAGAGCATTCCTTGACGAGGAAGAGGTCATTGTAGTACAAGCACATGTTCAAGAACATGAAGTGAATATTGCGCTGGATCAAGCTAATGATTCTATGGAAGAAGATAATGATGTTGATAACACATTGGATGAATATGGGATGAATATATTGATCCAGGATACATTTAATAATGATGCAGGAAGGGATGATGATGACGACCTGTATGTTGGTGGTTATGATATACATGTACTTGAGAGGGGAACTCAACCTCTTTATGAAGGCTCAAAAACATCTCTTCTCTCTATTGTATTGCTTCTGGTCAACTTAAAGGTGGTGAATGGTTTTTCAAACACATGTGTGACACAGGTCCTAAGGTATGTAATATATTTTGTGACATTTAGTACATCATGATAAAGAATTTATTTTTTTCCTTTGTTTTCAATGTTAGTATGTGGATCACCATTTGTAACATTATTTGGATGCAATATGTATATTGTTTACATTAACCACCACTACTAATTTTTGATGTTGTAGATTGTTAGGTGAATTTTTGTTACCACCGTAAAATGTTTTACCTCACACATACCGAGATTTACATGTCATTATGAAAGATATTGGAATGGAGTATCAAGTCATTCATGCATGTCCTAATGATGGTATTCTCTATTATAAAGAACATGCATTGAAATAAAAATGCCCAAAATTTGATGAGAGTAGATATCAAACCGATAAAGTAACAAAAAATGTGCCTCGCAAGGTTCTTCGTTATATTCCCATAATTCCACGTTTGCGATAATTATTCAGGTGAAAAATCATAGCACAATTTATGGATTACGATGCAACGAAAAGAAGTCAAGATGGTATTATTTGAATGCCTGCAAATGGATCTGCATTTACGAATATAGAGAAAAGATGGCCAAAGTTTAAAGAATAGCCTTTTAATCTTAAGATTTCATTAGCAACTGATGGAGTCAATCCATTTGGAGGACTAAGATTTATTTACTTGGTGTGGCTCATTTTTGTTGTCAACAATAACATTCCTCCTTAGATGCCAATAAAGAGGGAGCACATAATGTTGAAAATTATTGTTCTAGGTATTATTTTGTTTAGAGTAAATATATTCATTTACACAATAACATATCATGATTTGTCTTGTTTGTTTCATACTTATGTCTTATATTTTTGTGTTTACTCATATATGTTCAATCATGTCTTATAATTATGTCTTATTTTTTTTGGTTACTCATATATTTGGGAATTATGTATTATATGTTCAATCAATTAGGTAAGTACTAGATCAAAGATATGAATGTATATATCGAGACTCTTATCAATGAGTTGCTGGACTTATGGAAGGGCATCACTATGTATGATATCTCCAGACCAGCAGATGCACAAAGGGAATTTGAATTCCATGCAACGATTATATGGAAAATTCACAATGCCCCAGAGATAACACATTTATGTGGTATATTATAACATTACCATGCATTTTAATAGTGTTTACTAGTTTTATGAAGTTCATTTCATGCATTTTTTGTGAATAGTCCATTCATTATACATACTTCAAATAATAATTGAAATAAAAAATAATCCATCTCTTGCAAGTGTTCAAACAAAGGGTAAATTTACTTGTCCAATTTGTGGTCCTAAATTGAAATATCGTCGTTCAAGAAGCCTAGGAAAGGAGGTGTTTGATGAGTATAGGCACTTCCTCTCTAAGAACCATAACTACCAAAGAACCGAAAAACATATTTTCAATGGGAAAGAAGAGACTAGATTAAGACCACGAAGAATGACACCTGGTCTATGGAAATTGCAATATAACAAAATCTCTCAAGGTATGGATTAAATCATCTATTTGTCATCATACATGAAATTTTTGGATTATTTTATATTTTCATTGCATTTTCTTCATTGTACAATTTGACAGTTATTGTTGTTATAATATCTTAAACTATGATTCACCTTGCAAGTCGGAAAGGCATTAATAACGGGGCACTACCACAAGGAATTAAATGTCACCCTGAGCAATTCAATACGCTCCCCTACTATGAGCACCTAGAGATTGTTCATTTGTTTGATGCAATGCACATCGGGAAGAATGTAACAGAGACCTTATGGCGAATCTTAGATGGAAGGAGAGATATCGATTAGCAGAGGCTTACGGTTTAAAATATAATCACCAACATATATATTATAAATGGCGCTCAATGTTAAATATAACCAACGGTTGATACAACGGCCAATTATGTGGTCAAGACATTGGTGGTTGGGGTGGCGGTCTGACGAGTTTAACATTGACGGTTTTATTTATATAACAAACTGCTTTTATATATATAAACGGTCATTTTTTTGTAATATAAACAATGGGTCTGACAGGTCTGAACCCATGACCCAACAAAACCAAATGACCTATATTCAGTATACCAACCAACTCCCTAGCCCGGCGACCTTTGGTATTACCATCGGGCCACATCCATTTAAACTTAGCTATGCTCATTCAACAGAATGGTAGAGTAGAGGTCGATCGTGCAGGAAGATGAGCAGAACCCAACCAATGGGAACTATGACAGACGAAACCTTGCGACGAGAACCAAGTGGCACACAAACAGAGGAGTTTATTCTAGGGGAATATTCCTAAGAATATTCCCATTAGATGTTGTGGAATCTTGAAAATTCTTTGGGGTGCCCAGGGATGACTGTGGTGAAATATACCTAAGCTTATACTCATTTTACTCAAAAAATCGCAAGAATCTCACTGGTGCAGACAGATTTGGGATCTAAGCATCAAATTTTAGGGCTTATGGCAGAAGCCCACATTTTTCATTAAATGCTCGATACAAAGTTCAAGACAGCAATGCACCTTTCAGAAGTTGGTCTTATTTACAATCAAGTCTCAGAAGGACTAGACAGACATGTTGGTGTTGTGATTGTTTTGTTTTGAGTAGTAAAATTCCAGGTCACTCCCAGGATTGGAGGTATAATGAAGTGGCCTCTCCACTATTGAAGCAGAGCCTAGAGACATAGTCCACACTGGACAAACTTCGTTATCAAACTTTTGTACGCATTGTCTTTATGGTCTCATTTTATGTTGATTCTTCATTAAGTGTTTGTATATATGTTTTTTACATGTTCTTTCATGCAATTCTTCTAACATCAACCAAAGAAAAGATCTTAGATCATGTTGGTATCAGAGGCATACCGAATCATTTGTGTAATTCTTGCTTATTGTAACTTTTAGAAGCACGGCCCATGTAATTATTATTGTATAATGATGGCCCAAGGGAGGGTCATTCTGTGTTTATCGATATGTTTTGGAAAGATAGACTTGTGATAGGTGTACGGTGACGGAATGCTGGTCTTGAAAATGATTTCAGTTTTGATCAATGACTAGACTAATGTATAAATAATTTCTTGTAAAAGATGTAATAGATAGATGGTCCAAAAGCTTATTATTAGCTAGGCATCAAGTTGTAACATGTATATTTCTATGAGATATAAGGTTTTTTCCCTTAAAAAATAATAATAATAATAATAATAAAATAAATATATATATATATATATATATATATATAAACTAAAACTGGGATCAAAAATAATAAAAAAATAAAAACAAAGATTATATATTAAAAAATAAATAAAGAAATAAAAGCTAAAGAAAAAATAAATCAAAATACAAAATTTAAATTTAAAAAAAAAGTTACGTCGTTGCCAACCGCAATCAAACCAGTCACCACGCAGTCGGCAGTCGCACCTGAACCAGAATACCACCACAGCCGCCACCTATTTCCCTCATCATCGACTTGCAACAGCGATCGTTGTCCCATTCTCAGTCACATTCTCCAACGTCGGTGCCACCACCCCCAATCGCCTTCTTTGTTGTACTATTGCCTGCTAACTCAGTCATCCTCACTTCACCATCGTTGACATAAACCCTATAGCAGTTGTCATCATCACAATCGGCGTCTCCACTGTGTATTGACATTGTTTCCCTTGTCTCATGCCTATCCCATTCAATCTCTATCCCAAGTTACCACCATAAATATCGCTCTCGTCCTGTCTCATTTCGACCCTGGTCCATACCCTCATTCATACAATTAATAATACAGTCAACATTTTTTGTTTTTTTCCATATAAGTTTTAATTTTAGTGGTTGGCCATACATTTACCACCACTATCCAGAGATTTTAATGCCATACAAGTCAAACAATGTCTCTTGAAAGAGAACATTGACGTTTCAGAATTAAACTATGAAAATATATATATAATTATATTGTTTATTATAATTATATAACAAGGAATTGTTAATTAAGGTAAAGAGATGGGTGGAGCTCTGAAAACCCTTGTCGCACCTAGGGTTTTTCCCTGCCGACCGATCTATGCCTAGAGCGCGTGGATTCCTTTACATATTTTTACTGCAATCTAATCAAGGGTGAATTTTAGCGATTCAACAATGAAAACAATGTTTTTTGTAGGAGTAGTTGCCAGACAAACCAACTCTTCTTCGGTTTTATATAGTTCCATTCTGAAATGTAGATCTACCTTCCTAGTAGTTCAAGAATATATTTCCTCAATGCTCATTTGGATGAGGAATTTTTCAACTGTGGGAAGTTTTTTGCGGAGCAAGGTTTGGTTTGCACATTTAATGGATTTGGTCATGGTTGACGGATCTACATAAATGGATCTTTGAGATACAGAAACATCATTTAATGGATGATTTGAATATGTATCCCATGGCTCGGGGTTTTTTCGTTGTTGCTTTCAACAATATTGAGGACAATAAGGCCATTTGTGAATTTGGTCTGTGGTTCTAAGGTAGTGTTAGTCTCTTCATGCAACCCTCATCTCCCAACTTTGATTTGGTAACGACATCAATCTCCACATATCTAGTTTGGGTAATGCTTTTGAACCTACCATTGCATCCTTGGAATCTCCAATTGTTATCCTCTATTGGGAATGCTCTTGGAAAGTTTTATTGTCGTAGCCCATATACAAAATATATATATATATGCTCGAATTTGTGTGGATACGGACTTCAATAAGGGTTTTCTTGCTGAGATCAATTTGACGGCCCCAAATTATGTATAGGTCCAAAAGCTTGACTATGAAAATGTTTCATTGTGGTGTAGAGTGTGTTATGAAATGAGGCATGTAATTAAAAATTGCCTCAAGCGTCAGAGCAACAAATATTGGAAAAAATATCAAAGGTATAAATGGTGGAAAGGAACTCAAGGCGATCGCTATACATTATACATTATACAAAGAGGAAGAGTCTCAGGATAAGAAAGAACCAAAAGATAAATTAGAAGTTAATACTACCAAAGAAAATGCATCATAGGCAACAAAAATCAATCAGAAAAAAACGCATATCATTGAGGATTCTTTGGACTCCGGGAAAGTGGAAAAACAACAAACCCTCATGGAAAATAGATCACCTCCAAAAACCACAAGGAATAATGTTGAAAAGGAAACTTATTGGGCAGATCACATGGATGAGGAAGATTTCAAGAACAACAATGTGCACTTGCCAATGAATGACCCATCATAATTTCTAGAAACAGGGATTGGACTCAATTTGAGAAGAAAGGAAAAGGTACTTCACCAAGAAAACTAATAAGTTAGACTAAATAAAAAAAATAGTGAAAAATGGAATGTAAATGTGTCTGAATATTAGAGGTTTTTTGGAAAAAAAATAGTTGTAAAGGGACTTAAATTTTTGTGTCATGGGGAACTCGTTTGAGGGTTTGGATTGAGCCTTTGTGTTCAATCTCAAACTTGCAAGGAAGATTGGAACATGAAAAGGTTCCCGCTTTGTAATCCATATTTTTTAATAATAAAAATCTCTACTCATTATTTAACAAAAAAAATTATTATTATATAACAAGGAAGAGGAATAAAGAAAGAATTTAAATTGTGAAAAAAAAAAAAAAAGTTCTCGAGTAAATTTCATTAAAGTATCGAATTACAAAGAAATGTAAAAGTGGGAAAAAAAGAGAGAAAAAATTGTACTTTAATAAAGTACTTTAGAGGGAAAAAGAAAAGGGGGTATTATAAAATACGACTCATGTTATAAAGTGCTTAAATTTAAATATTGTGGTATACCAAACGAAGCTATTGAAGAAGTATCTTTTATGAAAGTACAAAAATTAAAAAGGATTAAATATGAGTACAAGAAGTCAATATTTTGGACTAAATGTTCATTTTGTGAAATGGAATTTATGTATTAGTTTATTCTTAAAAATTGCAAAATTTGTTGCCCAACATGTGGGAAAGTATTTAGTCAGAAGAACATCAAGGTAATACACATACACAAATAAAAATATTAGCAAAATAACTCATAAAACTTGAACGAAAAAACAAGGCATCGGAGAAAAAATATAAGGATCTCGAGGATTTGTGTTATGAAAAATCAACAGAAAATGGCATGAAATTTTGTGTCTAAGGGACCATAGTTAAAATTTACTTGTAAATGTCCAGATGGTTAAAATCTATAAAGCAAAAAAAAGGAATGTCTCGAGAAAAAATTCAACGAGAATCTATCAAAAAAGGAATAAAAAATTTGCACTAAAAAAATCCTAATCAAAGGTTATTAAAACAAATCAAAAGTTTAAAAAAAGAAATTTTGGAATGTCAAAATAAAGTTGACTCATAAAATGAAGAACTCTTACGTCTCTGAAATCACAATCAAAATTTACTCACTCAAATTAAGAAACTTAAAAATGATAAGAAATCATTGGTGAACAAATTAGAGGAACTTATGACAAAATTGAAGTCTTCAAACCGAACAACCAAAATTGAAAAGGGAAAAAACATTGATACAAATAACATCACGATTCAAAACAATTCCAATCCAATTGATGTGAAAACATACTCAGAGGTTGCAGTTCAAACGATGGAAATTTCATGTGAAGATCCAGTGATTAACCAAACAACTTCCATACATGAAGGAAATAAAATCCCTGAAGTAAATCAAGAAATTGTCAAAAGCACAATGAAGTAAGATAAGTCGCAAAAAATCCTTATCAACATCCTCATCATAAAAACAGAGACCTTCATTAGTCAACTATCAACATCATACAAAAGGAAACAATAGACTTATGTCTTGAAGACTACTAATGGCATACAATTCAATCTTATGATAAAAATTTATCTGAAGTATACAGTAACCATGAAATTCCACAAAAGATTGATTTAGGATGGTCAGATCCCTTATCAGTTCGACAATTTTGTTTATCACTCGGAGTATCATATCGTCTTGAAGCATCAAAGATAAAAACTCGAAGAATTCTAAAATATGTGAATAAATTACAAGCCGAAGAAACAGATGACACGCATTGTCAACAATAAGCTTTGAGGACAAAGTTTCCTTGAAGGGGAACGCAATGTTATGAATATAATATATAAAATAATATAAATAATAATAATCATAATAATGATTAATTAAATAGCAATTAGTTATTAAAGAGATATGTCCCAGAGGACATGACTATACATATTGAATTTATTGTCAAAACTAGCTGATTTTAATTCTATATTACCTTGTTATGGCTCATCTTATTAAAGCCCCAGTGTTGTTTACTTTATATGATCATATACAATTTAAATTGGATTTGTTCATTTTATTTCCAATTAGTGATAATACTTTGCTCAACATTTGACTTTCACACAAACTCAAACTGCGGCAACGAATACACATGCCCCTCACGCAGATGTTCCATGCCAAATTAGATTATCCCTTCAACAACAAATCAAAACTAGACATAGGAAATAGAATTCTCTTAGGTGTTAAGAATTCTTCGATGGTTTATTAAAAAGTTTATGATCCATCAATTGAATAATAAACATTTTCAGCGATCACACAACTAGGCCATGGAACTAAATAATAACCAAAGCAGGGGACATCATTTCTAACTTCCCCAGCACGTAGCTAGTATTATATGCATGAATCTAAAACCAATTTAGTTTCACAGTTGAAAAATATGGATCATCTTCAACCTCAGGAACTTCGCAGGAACACAATATCATGTTTCTTTAATTTCCACAAGCATCAGTTATTGGCTTCGGAAACAAGTGCCAAAATTGAAGGCTACATTGACATGTCAGAGCTCTTTTAAAAGCTTGATCGAACTCATTTCCCCTTTGGGCTTAGATATTATCTTCAGTGAGTTTTGACTCCACTAAAATTCTTTGGGGATTCAAAACCATCACCGAAAATGTATAGCAATCTCAAACCCATCTTACCCGAGTCAATGCAAGAGATGAAATTTGATAGGTTTTCTTGCCTTTTATCCCTTTTCAATCTATGTGTAGACTTGAATGGTTGAGTGGAGCATTATGTGCCACCAAAGTAATTGAAGAATCTAAGATCACTCTCTTTCTCATGTAAATTATAATATTTGGCAAGATCATTCTTGAATTTCTTTGCTACTTCACTAATAGAAAATCGTCATGTTCTTTTTTCTGGTTTCCCTTACAACGTTGTCAAGATGGACTTCCAAGGTTGGAAGCAGCTAGGTCAGAGGAGCTAGTTTATTCTATCAGCGGGCCTAGGGGCTTTTGGAGGGGTTTTGAAGAGTTTCTATGAGGGTCAATGGTATTCGCTTGGTATATTCCATCATCCGCACAGTTTGTCTTCCATTCCAGTGCATTCTGACAACTTCAAAAAAAAAAGTTATTAATGGGCCTAACTCCATTAATTACGCTTAAGATGGCATTTCGAAAAAAATACTTGACAAAACACCTTAGTGTAATAGCTCATTGGAACATGAACGAGAAGATTTACAAGATGGGATTGTTAGAAGTGAGTTAAAATGACCTGGTGGCCAATTTACCATTTTCCCACATTAAAAATATATTTTAATTCAATTAAAAAGAGGAAAATGTGGTCAATGATTAAAATAAAAATTTAATAGGAGATTCTAGATGGGTCCATCAGATATATAAAAGAGGAGGAGGCCATTGGAGGACATCTTGGATTTGATCTTCTTCTTGTATGAGAGGTTTGAGAACCCAACTCTCTACTTCATTTGCAACTCCAAGACGGAAACCCTCGAGTGATTTAGTGAGACAGGGTGAGTACCCATCTCCCCTTGGTGAATTCATCCAGAATAAGGGAGCTTAGCAATGGCATTTCAATTCAATTTTGGAAGGTCAACACAACATTGGAGCAGATTCTTGAGGTCAATTTTATCTCAACTATATGGCTTGTATCAGCGTGTAAACCCTAGTTTATTTAATATAATAAAGCTGAGAATTTTCCTGTTCATTTTGTTACTAGATCAAATTGCTCTGTTTGTTTTATTTTACATGGCAATCTTTGGTTTATGAATGGACATTTTATCTAAAGTATTTTCGAGTTAAAATATTCCGAAAAAACCCCAAATTTTTGCATTTGGAAGATTACAAAAATGCAAAATTTGCAATATTATTACTTTTAATAAGTATGGTGCCTACATTTCCCTGCTAAAAGTTCAAATGGCACTAGACTTGTCCAAAACTCATTGTCATCTTATGCTTGTTTGAAAAAAAACACAAGTTGTGCCTTTTAATCTCTCTTTGAAAATTAATTCAGACAAAAATATGCACACTTGTCCACTCTCAGGAAAAGCATATCTATGCTAGGCATTTTCCCCTTTTTCAAAAAGGAGGGTTTATATCCAACAAAATTTGCAGAGCAAATAACTCAAAGGGTCGATTGAGAAATTGCTCACTGGATTGTCCTGTAAGAAATTGCCAGAAAATAAACAAAATTTCCTAAACAAGTATTTAGGACACACAGGAGAAATAATTCTTATGAGAGGTTTTGAGAAAAGGCTAGAATAAAAGGCACTCGGAGGAACTGATTTCTTATTCTAGTGTGTTTTAGATGAAGCCCTTAAATGTAGAACTGATCAAAAAAAGCCCATTCTCTTGAAGATCACATTCCTTGACTCGGGAACAATTCAAAATTAAGAGAAATAATGGTGAAATGTTCGAATATGTGGATGAATGAAATTTAAATTCGAAAACAGATTTTCAAATTGTAACAGAAGTAATAAGCATCAACCATATAGCTGCCATAGGCCTTACTGATGAGACTCAGAATTTGCAAGTCAGCACAGATAGGTGCATGTATCTATGAAAAGACATAAAATTTAGATGCTTACAGGCTCCATGTCAGAATCTTCCCTTTATCACTTGCAGTTAGGCTCGTATTTTTCAATAGAATCACGGAATAGAGGATTTGAATTTTGGGCATATGAGAACAAGCATGCAACAAGAAGAGAACTTGGGACAAATCCATAAACATTAATGCCAAAATATTTTGTTTGTTTTCATGCATATCAACATCAATTTCATGTACTTTTTCCATTTCATGTATCCTTAATTTTGTCATATGAAACTTCCGAGTCATCAATGATATCACTGTAAAAGGATATTTAATACAATGGGAATCTAGATGATGGTTCATCGGTATAAGAAGATCAATTTTTCTACATGGCACATTATATTCACAAATGCATATTAGATACTGTCTTAACACAACATCTGAGGGAAGAGACTCAAGAACCCTGGCACTGCAATCTTCCGTAAAGAAAATTCAACTTACTGCCTTTGAACATTCAAAAATAGATATCACTACCAGAAAGATCTTACCAATTTTAGTTTTTCGTTAACATTGTGCATGGCTTATCATGCAACCAAAAATGTTAGCAAGGTAGTTATAAAGTTCACCCTTGCTATCAGCACACTCTCAATAGACAGAGAGTTCATGCATAAAGGGTGATCTGTACACAAGTCATTAATCAGACAAACTAAGCAACCATCGAATGTCTTTGTACACATTTAACTACTAAAAGAGAATAGCTTCTATCAGGGAATGAAATTAGGTCTATTTGCTAGTTTAACTTGCTGACTTTTAGAGTGTTCATTTATAGCTTACAACCTTAAAGCTTAGATACACTAAGCATGCCCAGTATTTAACCCCAAATCCATTAAAAACCTCTACAGACATGCATAGAGGACGAATTGATATCTTGTATATATTTGCAAGCTCACCCCTTGCTATTCCTGATTCTCAGTCCATTTATTTTCAATGTTTGAACAAAAGTAATGCAAGTTGTTCATCAGAAATTTTTTCTTCCTTGTATAGCTTATGTGCATCTGCCATTCTTGCTGCCAGTTGATGTTTACACTGCCAATCCAAAAAAAGTAAATATTATAGGAAGATACAAAGTAAGATGCACAGATAAGTAAAACATGAGGAAGCATTATTCACTAGAAGGAAAAGGAAGGTAGGAAGTATCATTAATATGGAACGGAATCCAGTCACAAGGATATGATATTGTTAGTCACTTGTAATAACAGACATCAAGTGGATGATAACCCAATGTTATCAGAACCGGACAAGTCATCAAACTGGTCGACTCCAAAAATGTGAACCAGACCAGAGCTGGAAAAAACCCAGTTGACTCAAAATACATAAATATTCAAATTAATAAGAAAAAAAAACAAATATATCCATGTGCATCCATATGAACCCAAACCATTCATACACAAAAATGCAAAGTTTCTCATTAATATAGCTCCGACTCTGACTCTGACTCAGTATCGACTCGGCCAGTTCGGTTTCAATGGCTCGGTATTCGTAAAAAATACATTAAATATTAACTAACAAAAAACAAAAAAAAACACAAAACAAAACATAATTTTAAAGATTTTCATTCATGTTTCCAAACACAAAGCATGAATATATCCATTATATCAAAATTGCACCCAGTGCATTGTCCAATACATGATGATGATATAGAGATCAAAACAAAAAACATAACCAAGGAGGCTCTAAATGGCCTCTACAACAAAACATGAATAGTCACTACTACTAGACATCTGACAAGACAATATCCTCTACCTCAAACTCTGAACCAGAGGGGGAAACCGCTCGCTCCTCCACTAAATCAACATCCTCAACTAGAACTATAGCACGTTGAGCCTGAGATAGACGAGTTATGCGCCTCCGTCGTGGCTGACTAGAGGAAGTGCCTGCGGCTGCAACTGGAGGACTTCGAGTTGAGGTTGGGGCTGCTACTAGTGGATTTGCATTGGCTCCAAACGGTTTCTCTTCTTTGTGTGAATCCTCTCAAAGACAGACCAATTGCGCTCACACCCAAAAGCACTGCAAGTTTGACACAAAATGTGGATTGCAAATCTCTGCAATTCATGACAATGGCTCGGTCAGCTCGATGTATGGCTCGGTCACAAACCGGCCTCCGAACCAGTTTTTCCACCGTGTCGGTCCAGCCAGGGGTCTGACTCGGTGACAAACCGGTTTTTTCACAGAAATATCACTTAGTGCAATACATCTTCAAACTAAAACATATCAACAAACAAGCTCTAAATAGCTTCTAGAATCAAAAAATAAGCATAGTACTATTACCAACTATCATCAGAATTATCATCCTCCTGATCCTCGGGGTCAGAATTATTGGACTCTACAGTGAGATTCTAGCTTGATTTCCCCGGCCCTAAAGATAGTTACAACTCTCCCTATGGAAGGGCTTAAATTTCAAATATGCGGGTCACCATATGGAACCAGTTGATTCGATGAAAAAAGGCTGGTTCAGTACTGACCCAGCCTTTTCTGGTTTGGAGCCACCGATTGAACTGGTTTTGCCTCCCAACTGATCGGACCGATTGGTTGTTAGGATATTCTGACACATAGGAAATAGTTAAGTATACCTTGATCTAGCGTAGAGTTCAATAAAGTGTGTTTCTTTACTATGTACATTTGTAACTTATAATTCGACGGTCACGATATGTAGTGATCCGACGGTTCACTCTCTCCTCGGTATTACTGACACTTGATCCCTGGCTTAACACCCGATTGGTCCATGATCTCTATTTAAAGAGCATGGACAGTCATTTGTCTAGTAGCCGTTTGTGAGAGAAACTTATGTAAATTTTCTTTTTTATATTAATAAATTGCCTGAAGTGGCCGCGTTGGCTCAAGTCGTGGACTATTTCCCTCTTCGAGGGTTTTAACCACGTCAAATACGGGTGTACTGGTCTGTGATCTATTTGTGAGCGGTGACCTTTGGTGTTTGATCTAAGGAATTTACCCTGTAAATTCCTACATGATATCAGAGCTATTTTGAGGGCCGCATCCATTGTTGATCCAAATCCGAAGCCAGTTTGACTGTATGTGGCTGTCGTTTTACAGATCTACTATTTCTGACCACTTTCGGGCCGGAAGAACTGCTCTGTTGTGTCGATAGCATCTGTTACAGTGAGGAACCCCTTTCATTTCATGCGAAAAGGTTTCTGGTTGCTCGAGTTATGTCATTTTGGATCTAGAGGTATAAGGTATCTGCTTTGCAGTTATATTTATTAATCGTTTTGTTTATTTCGGTTCCCTCTGTTCATTTCAATTTATAGATTTTATTTTTTTTTGCCGGATCTATACCCTCTTCTCTGTGTATGCTCTTTGCTCTACGCTGTGTGCGATCTCGACAAATCAGAAACATTAAGACGAGATTTTTTTTGCTACGTATGCTCCTTCCCCGCATCTTTATGCGATCTCGAGAAATCAAAAATCGCAGAAAAAATGATAGCTGTCAGTAAGAGTAACCGAAAATCTAACATTTTGCCGTAAGGCTTGCATTTCATTTTTTTTGTGCACGGATTTTTGTGTTTTTTTGCAGGAAAAGGCACGCACATCGGAGAGAAAAAAAAAACCCTTCCTCCTTTCAAACAATTACAGAATCATTTTACTAGCTCACTTGGTATAAAGTTAGTTTATGAGAATAGAGGTTTTGGGTTCAAGTCTCTCTCTCAAGCTTCTTTTTGTAAAAAAAAAATTGTTAAGTTACTTTTTCTTATAAAGCCTTTTAACAAGTTGTCAGTTTTAAAAAGAGGTTTTATTTCAAAAGCACATGTAAAAGTAACATTGTAAAAGTGACTCACTTATTTATAAAAGTGGGTCACATAAAGTAGTTTTTTTTTTAAAGTGAGTTTATTGTATTAAGTTTGAAAAGGGGGGGAATTTTTTTTAAAAGTAGAACTTCATCATCAGCTTTCAACTTTCACGTAACTATTCAGCATCTACAACACATTTTTTTCAGAAAGGCATAACTTCTTCATCTGGAAGTCGTTTTTCGAGCCATTTTTTTTTAACCAGCCTAATTTTTCGAGATCTTTCCATTGGAGTAGTTTTCAGCCTTTCTCAGCTTCAGTTTTTTTTTAAACGGAAAGTGCATGCCTGGTTATTCTTAACAGCACAAATTAATTCCAATGGCTATCCTACATGATAAACTTACTTAGAAGTAAAGGGCTTTATAGAATAGCCTCAGGACAAGAAACTAAACCTATCGATGGAGATAAAGCCGCTAAATGGAAAAATAAACTAGATCAAGCATGAGGATTGATAGGAATGTCCATTGCTCAAGATCTTTGATTTCATATCCAAGAAATTGACAGCCGTGATGCAGTTATGAAAAAGCTAAATATTGTTTTTGGCATTGAAAATGAAATCAAGGCCCACCAGCTTGAAAATGAGTTGCTTACTTTGGACCCCAATAATTTCTCCTCTATTGAAGATTTTTTGTCCAAATTCAAGACCCTTAGACTTCTTTTAGAAGGTTGTAAGGTCAAAAAGGAAGATGGTAGCCTTATCTATTCCATTCTTGCTAAGCTTGGACCTGCATACTCTGTATTTGTTTCCACCTTCCATTCCACTAGTGAAGCCCTTATTTCTAAAGGAACAACCTACAAGTCCCCCTCTTTTGATGCCTTTTGCAATTCTTTAATTAATAAGGGAACAAGAAAAACTCATACACCTTGGTCTTATCAACTAATGAAACTCTTCTAAGAAAGCCTTAGCAGCCCAACAGCAACCATATCAAAAGAATCCCAAGAAGCAGTATCATAAAAAGAATGGTCATAAACCAAACAAGGGTCTTAAGCAATTTCAGACACAAACTGAAAAAGCAACTCACCAAACTGAAAAGGCAAATAAAAACAAAGGGAAGAAAACAAATAGACATTGCAACTTTTGTAATCGTGATGGCCATGTAGAGTCCCAATGTTTTAAGAAGATGGAAGCCTTGGAAGCAGCAATGAAGAAGCACCACATCAATTTGGAGAACTCTTCAACTTCATCTTCAGGAATGGCACTTTCTGCTTGTGGTTGTCAAGCATCAAGATCTGGTTATGCATTAAATGTATCTTCTTCTTCTCATTCTCATGAGTGGCTCATTGATTTTGGAGATTCTTACCACATGGCCAAAAATGAAGCCATGTTTTCTTCTTGAAATGATTGTAACACCAAAAATATTTATGTTGGTGATGATAGATCTCTTAGTGTTGTAGGATCTGGAACCATTCATCTAGATAATGGTCAGTTTAATGATGTAATATGTGTTCCTACCTTGTCCTGCAACCCTCTATCTGTTTATCAGATAACTCATTCAGGTGAAGGGAAAACAGTAGAATTCTCACCTCATGATGTTGTAATCAAGGACCTCAAAGATCCTAGACATATTTTAGCTACTGCATTGTTGATGATTCCACAAGGTTGTGTAAGTTTGACAACTTTGGGTCATCATGTCTTCCCTCCGTTTTTGTTTCTCATAATGATGAAGTGAACAAACTTTGGCATGAGCGATTTGATCACTTAAACTATCGCTCTCTTCAAACTCTATGTAAAGAAAATATGGTGACAGGTCTTCCTATGGTATCTTGTTGAGCTGGTGTTTGCTCCAGATGTGTACTTGGAAAACATCATCGAGATAGTTTTGACAAGCGTGCCTCTTGGCACGCTTCAGCGCCTTTGCAGCTTGTGCGCGGTGATTTATGTTGTCCACTTCCTGTTGTTTCTTTCTCTGGTTGCAATTACTTCTTAACTTCCATTGGTGATTTTTCCAGACGCACTTGGGTATACTTCTTAAAACTCAAGAGTGAAGTTTTTAACATGTTCTTGGCCTTTAAGGCCTTTGTTGAGAAACAATCTGGACATCAAATTCTTAAGTTAAGATCAAACAATGGAGGAGAATATGTTAACAACAAATTTATCAACTTCTGCACTAAGCATGGCATTCAATTGCAACATACTGTTCCATATACTCCACAACAAAATGGTGTAGCTGAAAGGAAGAATCGCACCTTAAAAGAAATGGCTAATTGTATGCTTCAATCTAAAGAACTTAGTCTCAATTTTTGGGCAGAAGCAATTAACTGTGCAAATTACATAGTAAATCGCACTCCTACTAAGGTTTTAAGGATTATAACTCCAGAAGAAGCCTGGAGCTCAATCAAACCACACGTAAGTCACTTTCGTGTGTTTGGAAGTGATGCTTGAGCCCATATTCCAGATGCGAAACATAAAGCCTTAGAGCCTAAGAGTGAAAAATGCATTTTTGTTGGATATTCTGAAGATGTCAAAGGATATAGACTTCTTCAACCAAAATCCAAAAATATAATCATTAGAAGAGATGCAAAATTTGATGAAAATATATCGGCCTGCGAGCCTAGTTCGGCGGGTGTGCCACCTTTGGCCTGCGAGCCTGATTTGGCATATGTGCACCTCTCTCTATCTCTTCTATTTTTGATAGCATTCCTTCTAATTCAGATGATGACAGCGAGGATGACAATCCTCCTCCACCTCTTGAAGATATTTCTTTAGCTCCACAACTTCCAAGATGGGTCTGCTCTACTCGGGATGCAACAGGTTCTCTTGCAGGTGACCCTACAGATCAACATCGTACACGTTCTCAGTTCAAAAGAGCCTCTTCCTTATTGGCTCAAGTTCCAGAAAATCCTGATCCAGACACCTTTGAAGAAGCTTCAGGTCATCTAGATTGGGATGAAGCTATGAATGAAGAATCTCGCTCCTTATTGGCAAACGATACTTGGAATCTTGTTCCTCTTCCAAAGGGAAGAAAACTTGTAAGATGCAAATGGGTTTACAAAACAAAATTTGGACCAGATGGAAAATTGGATGACATAAAGCTCGACTTGTTGCTAAAGGATTTTCACAAGTTGAAAGCATTGACTATACTGAAACCTTCTCCCTTATTGCCAAAATGAATTCTATCCGCCTTGTTCTTTCCCTTGCTGCCTCCTTTAAATGGGAAGTCCATCAAATGGATGTTAGATCCGCCTTCTTACATGGAGATTTGCATGAAAGAATCTACATGGAACAACCCCCTGGCTTTATCCAAAACAACTCTAGCCTTGTTTGTCGCCTTAGGAAGTCTCTCTATGGTCTCAAACAAGCTTCTTGGGCTTGGTATGCCAAAATGGATAGATTTCTCTTAGATAATGGCTTTTCTAGGTGTCATTCTGAGAACACTGTCTACACCAAGAAAGAGGGTAAGTCCTTCATCATCCTTGTTCTTTATGTTGATGATCTTATCCTTACTGGTAGTGATCCCAACCATATAAACCATGTGAAGTCTAGCCTCAAAATGAAGTTTGAAATGACAGAGTTAGGACACTTGCATTATTTCCTTGATCTTCAAGTCTTGCAATCCAAAGAAAGTATTACCCTTTCTCAATCCAAGTATGCTTGTGGTGTTCTACGCCACTTTCACATGGAAGACTGTAAGCCAACCCCTTCTCCCTTTCAGTCTGGAGTCAAGCTTTCAGTCACGTGTACTAGCCCTAAAGTTGATGCTACCTAATACCGTCAACTTGTTGGTAAACTTCTGTATCTAACCCACTCTCGTTCTGACCTTCCTTTGTCGTTGGTCTTGTTGCTCGGTTTATGCACCAACCTCATGAAAGTCATTGGAAAGCAGCTAAAAGAATACTTCGATATATTCGAGGTACAGTTCAGTTCGGGATTCATTACAGTACAGGAGCATCTCCATTGTTGATTGGTTTCACTAATTCAGATTGGGCTGGTGACCTTGATGATCGAAGTCTACTGCAGAATATGTATTCACTCTTGGTTCAAGACCTATTACATGGTCTTGTAAGAAACAAAGTGCCATCTCTCTTTCTTCGGCGAAAGCAGAGTATCGTGGTGCAGTTGAAGCCAGCAAGGAAGCCATGTGGCTTCGTCAGATCCTGTCTAAATTTGGTCTTCATCGGCAACATCCGACTACACTTTGGTGTGATAATCAGAGTGCCATTCAGTTATGCAAAGATCCAGTTCAGCATCAACGTATGAAACACATTGAGCTTCATATACACTTCATCAGAAAGCTCACTCATGATCGTGTTCTTGAAGTGCAGTATTGTTCAACCAATGATCAAGTTGTCGATATCTTTACAAAGGCTCTCACAGAAGCAAAGTTTACAAAACTTCGATCTATGCTTGGAGTTCAGGAAAGTTATCATTAAGGGGGGATAGGCTCTAATGTCTGCTTCCTTCTCCTATTGTGTCACCTTTGTAAATCCTTCAATCCTATCCCAAGTTGTTCTTAAGGGGGGATGTTATGATATTTCAACACAAAGGAAATAGTCTCCTTTTGTGTCACCTTTGTAAATCCTTCAATCCTATCCCAAATTGTTCTTAAGGGGGGATGTTAGGATATTCCGACACATAGGAAATAGTTAAGTATAACTTGGTCTAGCGTAGAGTTAGGTAAAGTGTGTTTTTTTGCTATGTACATTTGTAACTTAGAATCTGACGGTCACGATATGTAGTGATCCAATGGTTCACTCTCTTCTCAGTATTACCGAAAATCAGTTCGAAAGCTCTTCTTTATTTCTGAATATAGCTTTTATAGTGAGACAGAAATTACAGCAAAAATTCCAGCAACTTAACAAATGTACTTATCTCGATTTTCGTGCTTATACACCCTACCTTGGAAAACGTGCCGAACAGTAAACAATCAAAATAGAAATTTTTACAGCATTTATTACAACATTAAATGTTGATTGCCTTTCTTGATTTTTGTGCCCATCTGTATGGTTGTGCAGAAAGTACAGCAAAGCCTCCTCGATTTGTGTGCCTCCTGCCTCGAAAACTATGTTGAAGCTGTTGTACGGCTGCTGTACAGATTTCCTCGAAATTTGTGCCACCAAACAACAGTCCCTCTCCTCGATTTTCGTCCCCATAATCTGCCCAAAAAACTGTGTTGAAGCTGTTGTACGAATTCCTGGAAAACTGTGCCTCCTTGCTGCTGTACGAATTTGCTGAAGTCTCTAGTTGTTGCCCTCCTTCTCTTCACTGCTCAGAAATTTCTCCCTTACTTTCTCTTCTCTTCTCTCAATCTGCTCATGAAAGAATGAATGACCTTTTCCTCTCTTTTCCTCCTTTAACCTAACCCTAAGTGACTTTTGGAGAATCCCTAAATCCAATGGCTAAGATAGCTTTAGATCTAGGGCTGAGATTAAATGTGCATTTAAATCTCACTTTCTATTTTTTAATTCACCCCACTTTAATAAAGACCCTCTAAGTCATGTATTTCCAAAGTCACTTTTCACTTTCTAATTTCACATTGACTTTATTAAAGTCACTTTAAAATTAGACTTGGTAACTTTATCACTTAAAGTCACTTTTAAATTAGATTTGACTTTATAACTTATAAAGTCACTTTAGGAGAAAAATTAAATTCTTTTTGGACACTTTTCCCTAGGCCAAAGATCAAAGCCTTAGGGAACCACCTGTCCTCCGGTAACCAAATTTCAACACTCCCTCTTACCGAGGAAGGTTTTCCTCACCACACCCATCTTGTCTCTGAAGTAGACATGCTTGCCCCGTGATAAGGCTTTGGTAGATATATCTACAACCTGCTCATCAGTGGAAATATGTTCGAGCTTCACAGCTCCCTTCTGAACATAGTCTCTGATGAAGTGATATCTGATGTTGATATGCTTTGACCTGTCATGAAATACTGGATTCTCCGTGAGTTTAATGCAACTCTAATTATCACAGTATATCACTAAAGGTCTCAAAGACTGACCAAATAAGCCAAACAACATCTTGCGAAGCCATATGGCCTCACAACTAGCTAAACTAGCTGCCATGTACTCTGCTTCTGCTGAACTCAATGCTACTGACCGCTGCTTTCGGCTGAACCATGACATAATTGCCGAACCCAACCCAAAAAAGCACCCTAAAGTGCTCTTCCTATCAGAAGCACAACCTGCACAATCAGAATCAATGTACCCTGCCAATCTCACTCCATCTCCCTGCCTATAATCCAGACCATACTCCATTGTCCCCTGCAAGTACCGCAAAATATGTTTTGCAGCAACCCAGTGTACCCTCCTGGGCTCACACATGAACTGGCTCATCGTGTTAACTGCAAAACATATATCTAGTCTAGTGTTGACCAAATACATCAAGGAACAAATCAGCTATCTATACAATGTGGGATCCACCAACTCGGAATCTGAAACGTGAAGCTTCTTCCAGTCGGTGATCATCGGTGTCAACATGGGTCTACAATCCTCCATGTGGAATCTGCCAAGAATGTCCACAATATACTTCCCTGCCCCAGGAAGAAATGCCCCTCCTCCTGCCACACCTCCAAACCCAAAAAGTAATGCATCAAGCCAATGTCCTTTATCTCGAACTTCGATGCAAGATCTCTCTTGCAGCCTTCTATGAGTCTCTCTGCACCCGTAATGACCCAAGTCATCCACATACAGCACCAGAATGAGAGGCTCCTCACCTATCACAATAAAGTATAGGTTCGGATCTGCATCACTCTTTTTGAAACCCATCTCCTGCAAGTACGTATCAATCCTGGAGTACCAAGCTCTAGGAGCTTGCTTCAGGCCATAAAGGGGCTTCTTCAGTCTGCATACATGGGACTCCTTCCCATGCACCTCAAAGCCCTGTGGCTACTCAATGTACACCTCCTCTTGAATGAAGCCATTGAGAAATGCAGTCTTAACATCCATCTGGTGGATCTTCCAACCCATCTCTGCTGCTATCGATATAATGTAGCAAATGGAAGTTTATCAAGCCACGGAAGCGAAAGTCTCCTCATAATCAACTCCCTCTACCTGGGAGAACCCTCTAGCCACGAACCTTGCCTTGAATTTCTCAATGTTGTTATCTGCAGCATGCTTTACCTTGTAAAGCCATCTGGAAGTAACCACGGATTTTTACTCGGGCCTCGACACCACCTCCCAAACATCATTCTTCATGATAGAAGAATACTCCTCCTGCATGGCCTCTCTCCACACCTACTGGCTAGCTGCCTCCTCATAGCTAGAAGGCTCAGAGTCAACGATGTTGGCAACCATTGCCATATAGCTACAAAACCTCTCAGGTGGTATGCTCTCTCTGACTAGTCTCTTTGGCCCAGCAACAGATGTGGCCTCTCTTAAGGTATCTTGAAGCCACTTGGGCTTCCTCTTCCCTAGCACACTTCTCCCACTGGAGAATGAAACTCCTCATCCTCATCAAGAGCCTGAACTCCTGAATGTCTATCTGTTGTCCTCCTACCTGAACCTGAACCTGTAGATGTTGAAGTACAGTGTGAACTGTCCATCAGTGGACTACCTAGTGAAATGCTCTGCAGACTGCTCTGCATACTGCCCGAAGCACCACCCATCTGACTCTGCGAGCCACTGCTCACTGATGGACCTGACATCGTAATCGATGTACCTCCTGATCCCTGCCCACTGGATCCCTGTGCCTGACTCAATTGCTCCTGAGGGTCTAGCCGATCCAGATACTCTAACTCTCTGACCTCCTGAAAGCCCTGTCCTCCTAGAACTTCACATCCCGCCTGACAACAACTCTCCTCTGTGCAGGAATATAAATCCGAAAGGCTTTCGAGGTCTCTCTGTAGCCCACAAAGATACCCTTCTCTGCAGTGGGCTCTAACTTGGTCCTCTTCTCCTTGGGTACGTAGGAGTATGCAATACACCCAAAGATACAAAAGTGACCAACGTCAGGCTTCTTCCCAAAAAAAGCCTTCTTCGGAGTCACATGCCCCAAGGCACGATGCAGACTCTTGTTCTGCAAATATACAGCAGTGTTGCAGGCCTCTGCCCACAAAAACAATGGTAACCCCTGATCATGTAGCATGGCTTTGGCAGCCCCAACGATGGATCTGTTCTTCCTCTCCACAACCCCATTCTGCTGGGGGTTGTAAGGAACTGTGAACTCCCTCCTAATGCCTGCCTCCGCACAATACTCAACAAACTCACCAAGGGTGTATTCCCCTCCATTGTCCGACCTTAGGGACTTCATCTTCCGACCTGTCTGAGTCTCCACAAGAGCTCTGAACTCCTGAAACCGCTTGAAGACCTCGCTCTTGGTCTTCAAGAAATAAATCCAGGTCCTCCTAGAGTGATCATCAATGAATAAAACATAATACTCATATCCACTCAAGGAAACATGAGACATCCGACCGCTCACATCGATATGAATCAAATCAAGTATCCCAGTCGATCTGCTGTCACTGCTGGGAAAAGGGGATTTGGCAAACTTGCCCATAGCACATCCTCTGCATGTATCAATGTGATCAGTATTGAAATCTGGCACACCTGTAATGAACTCCCGCAATGTCCTCAAGGCTCCATGATATATGTGCCCCATCCTGTGGTGCCAAATCACGCACAGCTCTGAACTGCTAGCTCTACTACTGGTACTACTGCTCAATGCCAAAAAGGGCTAAAATGCAAACTTGTACACATTTGCATGGTGTACACCAATCACTCTAGCTGACTCAGCTGGAGCGCCCCTGGGATATATAAGCACCTGTCCTCTACTGAACAATATCTCATATCCTTTGTCCTCCAATGCTAAGACAGATATGAGGTTCTTTCTCATCCCTAGCACATATAGAACATCCGACACTTTCAAGGGAGGTTTAGGTTCCCTATCAAATGTCAATGTCCCCACACCGACTGCTCTAACAATGTTGTTATCTCCGAGTACTACCTCTATATCAGTGCCACTCTCTGAAAGCTCTAAGAAGTACTCACGGACTCCTGTCATATGACGTGAAGCCCCACTATCAACATACCAAATACCTGAAGATGCTCTGCTAGTGGAGGGAAATGCACACTCCCTCTCAACCTTCGTGGTAGGTGATCCTGCACTAGTGGACTCACAAGCAATGAACCCAAACTCCCGGTCAAAGCTCTTCGAAAAGTCCTCTATCTCTGCTGATGTTGCCATGGTCTTGTCCTTCCCCTTCTTCTTCTTCTCCGGACACACAACTGCATAGTGTCCCATCCTCTGACAATTCCAACACTTCACCTTGGAATAGTCCTTCTGCGTGTTCCCCTATTTACCTTTACCTTTGCCTTTTCCCCCACCACCACTTGTGGAAGCTTGCTTCTTTCTTTTGCCCTTCTTGCCTCCTGCTAATAGTGCTACATCCTCATCCTGCTCAACTAGTTTGGCTACCCCAAGCTGGCTCTTTTTGATTTCATTCTGTATGCAATCATCCCAGAACCTCTCCCAAGTGGGAAGGATCTCAAGTGCACAAATCCCATCAGCAAAGTTCAACCATGAACTGGGAAGGCCATTCACAGTAATCCACACCAACTCAGTGGGTGGAACGGCCTCTCCAACTGCTGCCAACTCATCTCTCACATTAATGATCTTTGTGAGGTATGCAGTAGCACTATCAGTCTTTGCCATCTTAATGGCCTTCAGCTTCTCCCTTAGGACCATTTTTCTGTTCTCATTGGTACTCTGGTAGAGATTGGTCAAGGCTGTCCACATCTCATGAGCAAGTCTCTTTCCTCTCACATGAGGAATATAATGGCCTTTAATACCATCCAGAATCAATCTCTTGCCCTTGTTATTCTTCTTATTAAAGTCTGCTAGTTGAACAGGGTCAGCAGGCACATTAACAGGGCATTGTTGGGTATGCACCATTATACCCCAGACTTCTGCCTCCTCAAAGATGCTCTACATTCTTTCCTTCCATACATTGTAGTTAATATGCCCATCCAACCTATCCTCCACCCTCAAGCCCAAAGACATGTTGCTTGTCCTAATAAACTGAAAATGACACTGTTGTGGTGAAAATTCTGTTTTCTATGTGTAAAATCAGCTTGCTGTAATTTTTCTCTTTGTTGTCTCAAACTACACTTTTCAGCAAACTAGCTCTAATACCATGTAGAATTTTAAGACCAACCCTGATTTTCAGTTTCTCCTTATTTCTCCCATATAGTTAAATGCCCATTCCTATAACCATACATTCAACAAGCTAGAAAAATAAATATTTTCTGAAAACACAAATTCTGGAAATTTCAGAGTGCTAAAAATGCAGAAATAAAAACTCAGAAAAATAAATCAGCCACACACATAAATTTGACACACTGATTTTTTGTCAATATGACCCTGGAAAAAGTTCCAATGTTTTGAAAATCGCGATCGGGATTAAATTGGCGAGGGGAAAAAAATCGGAAAAAAATCGTAAAAATCGAGAAAAAATCGGTAAAAATCGGGAAAAATTCAGCACATGCAAAAATATTCATTTTTTTTCAATTTTTTTAATATCTAAAGAACCCACAACATAAAATAAATGCATTGACACATAAATATGAATAAATAAATAAAAAAAACTAATATATAAGATGTGTAATGTGATGTCTAGTGCTACATCACACATAATAGTGAATCATGTCCTGAATACTAAGTCCTGAGTCTCAACTCAACTTCAAAATATCAACAAAAAATATAATAACGTATCTCATATCATGAGTCATAATGTTATATACAAAGGAATGCACCAAATAACCCATACTACTGATTTCCTCTACCCCTCTTGCGAGAAAATGTAACAGCTTTCCCTCTAGACAAAGAAGCTGGCGGGACTGGAAATAGACTCTGTTGTGCTCCAGATCCTGAAGCACCAGGAACTAAAGAAGGCAGACCACGTCCTCTATCGGTAGCAAGGGTAGGTGGTGTCACCTCCTCCTCCTTATGAAATTCATCATTGATTCATCGCTACTAGAAATGGATCAGGAACAAGAGATACATAAACATCATCTAGCTCAAAGTCTTCAGACTTGGATTGCTCAATCTTATAACATGATAGAAATTGAAAAAGTTTAACATGCCTAACCAATGATTTTGGTTTGAGTGAAGGGTTCATCTCCTCAACCTTAAAATGCGGTAGAAAAAGATTAACATGCCTAACCAATCGTTTTCCTTTGAGTGAAGGGTACATTCTTGTTAAGGCCACGGTAGGGGAGTTCAACAATCAATACCACCAACATCAACAAAGTTCAACAATCAATGCCACCAACATCAAGGTTCTTAAAGGACTTCATGCTCTTGATCAAATGCCAATCTCATACCCTTACACATAATAGAATCAAATAGAAACAATGCAAATCCCCAAACCATGAAACCCTGAAAACCATTAAGTCTGCTGAATTTTGAGTGAAATCTAAAATTTTAGTTTCTCCATATGAAATCCAATGAGGTCGAAACCACTCTTAAACATCCTGAGTTTTACTTTAAGAATTTAACATTACCATTCACTGCCAACAGGGTGTGTCAAGAAAATGAGAGGGTTGCAAAAATGACAAAAAAAAAATCGATTTTTGAACTTATAGGGTCGCTGTTTGATGGGCCCACGATTTTTACTGAAAAAATCGCGATTTTTTGGTGATTTTTTCAAATCCAAAAAATCACCCAAAAAATCGCCGATAATATCGTTTTGTTCAAAAAATCGCGATTTTTTCAATTTATCGTGATTTAATCGCGATTTTCAAAACCATGAGAAAAACCCCCTACAACTCTTGGGGAAAACCAGTTCGAAAGCTCTTCTTTATTTCTGAATATAGCTTTTACAGTGAGACAGAAATTACAGCAAAAATTTCAGCAACTTAACAAATGTACTTATCTCGATTTCTGTGCTTATACCCCGCCTTGGAAAATGTGCCGAACAGTAAACAATCAAAACATAAATTTTTATAGCATTTATTACAGCATTAAATGCCGACAGCGTTTCTTGATTTATGTGCCTAGCTGTACGAACTGTACATAAAGTACAGCAAAGCCTCCTCGATTTTTGTGCCTCCTACCTCGAAAACTATGATGCAGCTGTTGTATGGTTGCTGTACGGATTTCCTCAAAATCTGTGCCACCAAACAACAGTCCCTCTCCTCGATTTTCGTGCCCAAAACGATTCCTAGAAAACTGTGCCTCCTTCCTCGAAAATTGTGCCACTCCTGCTGTACGGATTTCTGCCTTAGGAGATGTGCTTCTTTTCTGCTGTACGGATTTGTTGAAATCTCTAGTTGCTGCCCTCCTTCTCCTCACTGCTCAGAAATTTCTCCCTTGCTTTCTCTTCTCTTCTCTCAATCTGCTCATGAAAGAAATAATAAATGACATTTTCCTCTCTTTTTCTCCTTAACCTAACCCTAAGTGACTTTTGGAGAATCCCTAAATCCAATAGCTAAGATAGCTTTAGATCTAGTGCTGAAATTAAATGTGCATTTAAATCTCACTTTCTATTTTTTAATTCACCCCACTTTAATAAAAACCCTCTTAGTCATTTATTTCCAAAATCACTTTTCACTTTCTAATTTCACATTGACTTTATTAAAGTCACTTTAAAATTAAACTTGGTAACTTTATCACTTAAAGTCACTTATAAATTAGATTTGACTTTATAACTTTTAGAGTCACTTTAGGAGAAAAATTAAATTCTTTTTGGACACTTTTCCCTAAGGCAAAGATCAAAGCCTTAGGGAACCACCTGTCCTCCGGTAACCAAATTTGAACATGGTGTACTGATCTGTAATCTATTTGTGAACGGTGACCTTTGGTGTTTGATCTAAGGAACTTACCCTGTAATTCCTACACTGGTTCCACCAGTTCCGGTCTAGTTCCGACAACATTTTAACAAGCATAGCCCAAGGAAGCCCCCATAAGGCATGACACCAAAACTGCTAATGATGTTAGTACAAGAGTGAGGGCAGATGGTATCAAATTAAGCCGGGGACTTACACCCCAAAGAAATCTTCAGGATTGGAAAAGCTTTTGGGATGGTTAATTACTTATAAACCTACAATGTCTTCTAACTGTTATCCACGTGAGCAAGATACTTACACAGAGTTGTTCACCTCTGTTCACTGTTTCATAGAAAAATGCATAGCATGTACAGTGGTGCTCCGCAAAACATAAGTACTGATCACTGTTTTTTGATTCTCCAGCAACCTGAATGTCACAAATAGATGAAAACAGCATCTCAAATGTTATTGTCAAAGAGAAAACTGCAGTAAATTACAAAATAGCTAGGTCACCTGGTAAATTGCACGGCCACTGGGTATGCCAACTATACGTTGTACACCACCCTGATCTAAAATTCGCATAGCTCGCTCAAAGTTCTTCCCATAGAGGAAGTGAAGGCTGTGGAAATGAAATTATCATGCTACAAAGAAAACAAAGTGAATTGATGCATCAAATTTGCCATCTACAAAGTACACAAAGTTAGCCAATAAGTTCTCTGCTGATGAGGGGAAACAGACAGAAGATACAAACAGCCTATGAATAATGATAAAACCTGCTGTTTAGGTGATGATAAAGCAGCATCTACAGTGCCTGATGGACAGACACGTGCAGTAAATCTAGTTCATTTTACTATGCCTTTTGAATCAATTCAGTTAATCAATGCAATACATACCTGCCATAACGTTAAATGGATGTATTAAAATTGAATATTATGATCTTCTAAGTTGTACAAGTTGTGCATTCTTAATTTGAATTCAGTTAGGCAGAAAATTACTAACAGGCTTGCTGATTGCAACAAGAAGATCTATGGAACAGAGGCCAAAATACAAAAATCAAATTGTGGAAAATACCAAATTCCAAATACTGTGAAGTATGCCAAATGATATTTTTTCATGAGAAGGGGGGCATTCTTATAGGTTTAGCTTAGGGACTTTGTTGCAATCTTGGGTTTCAACTTTCATGAGGTATGTGACAATGTGGGGCCAATTGACTGACAGAATGTGCGAAAAGGGTGTTTTAGGGATCTGTGCATCACAGAGCGCATGGACACTCCCTGCATGTCAAGGAGCTTGTGCACATTCCCAATAGGAGAGAGCCTGTAGAATCTCCCAGGCATATATAACTCCCTAGAAACTGCTCCTACTTTCCCAAAACTTCCTCTCAAAAACCTCCAAAACGTTCCTGAGTTCCCTAAATTGCTTCCTTTAAATGCCAAAAATGCCAAAATGCCAGGAACGAGTTTCCAAAAGGCCAGGACCAGTTTGTTGGATGTGTTCTATTCCTCGTAATATTAGGGTGGCTTTTGGGTTTAATGTTTTTGGCCCATGTTTTTCAGCCAATGGCTTTTGGTTGATGGTTTTCGGCAATGGTTCTTCAGAGAATGATTTTTATTGGCAAATGGTTTTCTTCCTTTGTAATCTAATTCCGGTCAAGGAACTGGGGTATCAGAGGTTGGAAAAATTCTATATATATATTGTATTGTACATGGTATCAAATCCTTGGCCCAGGTTCGATTCCCCATGTTGCATCGAAGAGGTGATTCTGGACTAACCACCGCACCTCTGGGAATCGATCTCATGGACTAACTGCCCACCTTGGGAACATGGGACTAACCTCCCACTCAAGAAGATGTTACCAATTTGGAAGTTTACTAATGCCTGAAGGTTTTGGTGTAATGGCAAACCTTTACATAGTTCATGTGCAACTGGGAAGTTTCTTTTAAGAAAAGTAAATAAGAAACTAATGATTTTCTTTCAGCATTTTGTAAAGTTCTTTTTATTCAAGCTGATATTCTTGTTTAGTTCCTGTATGTATTTAATAGTATAAATATGAGTTTACTTCCCATGTATAAGCTCTTCCAATCAGATTTTCCAACATGATAAAGTCCTTGGGATAGTGTCTCTGCCACTCTCACTTCTTGGATCATCAGAATTTGTTTATATTCTGGCAATGTTCCACTTTTTTCCTGGATGCATGTTTTGAAAACATAGCTTTGTCAATTGATACTACAACTGTTGAGATTTGTAGCTTGGGAGGTACTCCAAGCCTTGAGGATTGAGGGTTTGGAAGAAGGAGCTCCATAAGTGGCCTTGTGGGCTTGAAACCCAAGCTTGGATTTTTGTACCCATAGATGTTGGGGGCAAAACCATGGAGAGATTTCTACATGTGATGATTTGAGTTGATAGAAGGCTCTAAGAGTAACCGGATGCAATGAAAATCACTTGAATCCGAGTTGTAGAAGTGGAGATATTAATTTTTGAAGTTTATGTATGGGTTTGAGGCACAAAGGACAGGTCGGCCTTGTCTTGTAAAGGTGCCCTTTGTTGAAAATTTGGAGAGGCGGTGATTAATTCAAATTTTCTCCTTGATAATTACTTGTGAGCTTACTTATTTTACTTCTGTCTTCTCTTCTTAGCTTATTTAGTCTTTCATCAAGTCAATTACCAAAACACGAGAAACACAAATTTAGGCTCTTCGAGCCAGGGCAAAACCTCTCCCTCTTGGAGAGGAAAACCCACGAGAAATTCTCTTATAGACTTTCAAATGACAAGTACCATGACCAAGACTCAGACCCTTGACCTATGTATGCCTCCAAGATATTGTCATTGCTTCTTTTTTACCCTTCAAAGTTGATCCTTCTTTTCTGCACTGTCCTGCACCAACACTAGAGAGCTCGGTCTCTAGGTCTATCTTTCTCAGTTATTCAAACACTTCTTCTCTACTTATTCTTCTTTGTCTTTAGAGCCCTAAACAAAGATCTTTCTTGCTGCTCTAGAACATCTTTGTACTTTGCATAGTAATGCCTTTTCCACAAACTTCTTTATATTAAATATTTGACAAGGTCACTCGAGACCTTTTACTTCGCATGACCCTGAAGCTTCTTCACTTGAGATATACTACTTCTTTACGCACTGTAGATCAAGAAGGTAAATCACAAATTTACCTTCCTTCCTTTCTCGCACTGTAATCTGGAGATAGGTTATAGACTTACCAAAATCCTAAGCCACAAACTTCGCATCAAATCTGGACTATAGACTTAGCAAAACTTAGTTCTTCACCCTTGCTTATTATCACTGTAAATCATTCGAATTTCTTCCTTTAGAACAATCAAAAGATCTCAAGTATATCCGCACTTCTGCTTCAGAACAATCTGCAAAAAATTGATGATAAAAAGAGTCGTGGTTCCTTTGATATACAGTGCATTGTTCCTATTTTAGGCCAACCCTACAATCTTCTTTGTAGGCCGACTTTACCATTGTCCATAGGCCGACATGGAGAGCTTCTATTCTAGCGTTAATGAGGGTTGTCATGAGCCATTCCTTCACAGTTTAAATGACAACGTCTTGGAGCATATCATTTTGACTAGACACTTCATATACATGACTCTAGAATACATTTATAACCAGAAGACAAATCCTAATAGACATCAAGAAGAAGTCTATTGACCTATAATAAAACCTTGCTCATGAAACCCAAGAAGCAAGCATAACAAAAATACATTTTATTATCTTTGTCTTCTTCTTTATATAAATACATCATTACATAGTCAATATGAAGACCAATCCTAGTTACACTTTTCAACACTCCCTCTTAACTATGGAGGTATTCATATAGGTACATGGTCACTTTCAAACTGAAGAATCTCATAAGAAGAATCAGATTGGTAATCGCATTTGTATAGCATCATATCAAACAGCATTGTCCTAGTGCAAGGCCTTGACTAATAGCCCCATTTCTCAATGAGACAATGGGCTACAATGTTGGCGAAACACAGGACTTATAGACACCATAGTCATTGTCTCTCCAAGGTACATACTCCATGTTAAATTTAGATAACCATGGTATGTTCTATGCTTAATGCAGTTTTACTTCAATCTTTCTTATAGGCCCAATTCAATTTAGAAATCACATAAACATGAAAGTAAAATGTTGATAGAACATAATAATAGATCAACAGAAGACAAGCCAAATAATATATCAGAATTTGTAATTCTCCTTGTCTAGCAAATGAATAGATAGATGTTTGTTACAGCAGTCAACAGGACGCCCCAACTAGCAAAGTCTTGAGTTGGTCAAACCAACTTTTCCAATAGCCAAATCAGCCTTCCTCAAGTGTCATACACACACCTCAAAGACAGCTCCAAAAGTCAACGCAATTCAACCCAAACTGGTCAGCGCAAAAGTCAACACAACCCATCCTAGACATAGAGAGTACGGAAATATTCAATGCATCCATCGGTCTTGCTATGGTCTCTATCCACATTTCCCACCACATTGGCCAAATGAGAGGTACTTCCCATGAGTTTGAAACTCCATGGGTAGGATGCATGCGGGGCATAGATAAAAGAGAGGGTGAACCAGCTCAACATCATAACGGTGGGGCAAAAGCACAACAAGGTTCGACAAGCCTAGCCCCGTGTGTACTTATAGCTCCAAGAAGTTATCCCCAAGCCCCCTGGAGCTCCTAGAGCTCATTGTCCAACTCAGGTAGGACCCTCACAGTAAGGTCTTTCCACGATTCCAAGCTTCTCAAGGAAAGTTAGGAACTTGACCTTCCCAAGGGGCTTTGTGAGAATATCTGCGACCTACTCATCAGTTCCTATATGATCGAGCCTTACAGCACCTCGTTGTACCATATCCCGAATAAAGTGGTACCTAATATCAATATGCTTGGATCGATCGTAGAACACGAGATTCTCAGAAAGACGAATCCCACTCTGGTTATCACAAAGGATAACGGTGGTATCTAGCACATGTCCAAATAGCTCACTGAAAAGCTTTCTCAACCAAACAGCTTCACAACAAGCCATACTCATTGCAATGTATTCGGCCTCAGCGGTGCTCAAAGCCACCGACTTTTGCTTCCTGCTCATCCAAGATATCGAAGCAGAACCCAAGGTGAAGCAACATCTAGATGTGCTCTTACGATCCACCACACTGCCAGCACAATCAGCATCAGTACATCCATGGATTCTGAAACTCCCGACAGTGTATCTCAGCCCATGGTTGATTGTGCCCCAAAGATATCTCAATAGATTCTTGGCACCAATCCAGTGAATGTGATGAGGCTCAACCATATGTTGACTCAAAGTGTTCACTGCAAAACATACGTCCGGACGGGAGTTCACTAAGAACATCAGGGCCCCTACGAGTTGTCGATATTCAGTGGGATTTCCCAACTCAGGCCCAATGGCTCTTCCACACTATTAAAGTTGAGTTCCATCAGTGTCGACATAGACTTACAATCCACCATACCAAATCTCTCTAGTAGCTTCACGACATGTTTTCCTTGAGAAAGAAAAATCTCGCTTGGCCTTTGCCAGACCTCCAAGCCTAGGAAATAGTGCATCATTCCGAGGTCTTTCATCTCAAACTCGGAAGCTAGCTCCCTCTTACATTGATGAATGACAGGGTCAACACCTGTTAGGAAGAAATCGTCCACATAGAGAACCAGAATGAGAGGCCTTTCTTTATCAACCTTAAAATAAAGGTTTGGATCAACATCACTCCAAGTGAAGCCCAGCTTCATCAAGTAGCTATCTATCCTCTCATACCAATCCCTGGGGGCTTGCTTCAACCCATAGAGGGCTTTCTTCAACCTGCATATATATGAGTCTCTATCTTGGACTCTGAACCCCAAAGGTTGCCCGACATAAACCTCTTCCTTTATTGAACCATGCAGAAAGGCAGTCTTCACATCCATCTGATGGAGACTCCATCCTTGCATTGCATCAAGGGCGACGATAGATCAGATGGTGGTATAGCGGGCAACAGGTGCAAATATATCATCATAATCTATGCCTTCTTTTTGATATAAGGCGCGAGCAACAAATCTTGCCTTGTACTTTTCAGCACTTCCATTGGCTCCATGCTTGATCTTGAAGAGCCATTTCGAGGTGACAACAGATTTGTCTTATGGTCTCAGGACCACTTCCCAGACATCATTCTTCATAACGGACTCATATTCTTCGTGCATAGCATCCTTCCAAACTTGATTATTTACGGCTTCTTCAAATGATCCAAGCTCAAATTGTACAATTGTACTCATGGTTGCTAGGTACCCTTGGTACCTATTCGGCTTCTTGCTTTCACGAAAATGTCCCCCTTGGGGCAATATGTCTCTCGGCATCTTCGAGAGTGTCCCTGATCCATGAGGGTCTCCTCTTATTTGAAGGAGGTGGATCAATAGGATCCATTGGTCCTTCAACATCGGGCATAGGTTCATCCTTCGATTCTTCCTACCTTCTAGCTTCTTCTTCTTCTTCTTCTTTGTCTTCCTTTGAGGTAGGAAGATTTCTTACTTTCTTGAGGGTAGCATCTTCATCGAAGGTGACATCGTGGTATATCTCCACTTCTCTTTGACCAGGCACATAAATTCTATATGCCTTCAAAGTTTCACCGTAGCCTACAAACATTCCCTTCTTTCCAGAAGCATCCAGCTTGCTTCTCTTTTCTTTCGGCACATGAAAATAAACAGGACTTCCAAAAACTCTAAAGTGGAAGACATCAGGCTTCTTACCAGAGAAGACTTCTTCAGGAGTTTTGGAGTCCAAAGCGAAATGCGGGCATCTATTTTGAACGTACACATCAGTGTTCGCAACTTCTCCCTATTGAGAATTTGGAGGGCTATTGATTAATTAAAAATTATCTTCTTGATAATTACTTATGACGTTACTTGAGTTACTTATGTCTTCCCTTTGTTAGCTTATTAAATCTTATATCAAGTCAATTATCAAAAGACAAGAGACACAAGGATTAGGCTCCTAGAGCCACGGCAAAACCTCTCCCTCTTGGAGAGGAAAACCCACGAGAAATTATTCTTATAGATTTCAGATGACAAGTACCATGACCCAGACTTAGACCCTTGACCTATTTATGCATCCAAGACCTTGTCCTTACTTCTTTGATGTTCTTCACTGTTGGTTCTTCTTCTCTTCACCAAGTAGCATTGTTCTACACCAGTACTTCCTTGAACCTTCAGTTGCTTGAGATATATATATAGGTTGTAGATAGGAAAGTAAATCCCAGATTTACTTTCCTTCTTTCCTTTACTTTCCGACTGCTTCTTCTTTGCAGACCATTGTCCCAACAACTTTACTTTAGATCATTCTGCAAATTATGTTTCACTTTAGATCTGCACTTCAGAGGATATCATTCTCATGCTCATTCATTTGATGGATCCGCACTCCTGCTTCAGTGTTCCGCATCACTTATAGAATACACAGATATGTATATATACCAGCCTAGATCCATCTAACTCTGGATCTATCATGCGCCGAGAGGGATCAAATCTCTAGAGGTGCAAACCTATTTTTTGAGTGCAAAACTTGAGGAAAGGTTTGCACCTCGAGAGATTTGATCCCTCTCGACGCATGATAGATCCGGAGTTAGATGGATCTAGGCTGGTTTCAGTCGTGTGCTGCCAAGGAAAATCTATCGAAGATATGATTAATTTTATCAATAATATGTAAATATATCAAATATTAATATAATCATTTTAAATATGCTAAATATTTCTGAGATTAACTTGGTCATTTTAATTTTAAATTTTCCTAGTTACCTTAGTTCGTTGAGATGATAAATGTTGTTAATAACTATAATGATAAAAAATGATGAAATGTTTTTTTTGAATGCAAAGTGACAATAATAGTGTTGAAAGGTAGAAAATGTGAATAATAAGAATGTACTCATGTTACAAATAGTCTTTATTGTGATCAATCTCAAACTATTTTCTTCTACTATTCGTATTGCCACCCTTGGTAGTTTTGTTATCTTTTCATATCGATTATATGAAAAAGAAAATTTAAATCATAAACCATTTAAATCTTTAGCTCGAGCTGTTGTAGTAAACATGATCCCTTGTCTCTCTTGCTCTCCAATATTAATAGGTTAAATTACTATAACACAAAAATCAATGTACATTGTCAATAACATTTTGTTCTTACACTAAAATCAATGCATATTGTTAATCCAATCACTTTAAAATTAATGTACCATCGTATATTCAATTAAATCAAATCATAAATGAACATATACATTGAAATCAATGCATTTAATGCAATCAATCAAATAAGATTAGAAAATAACTTCTATATTGAAATCAATGCACCTAATGCAAGCAATCAAATAAGATTAGAAACCAACATCTACACTGAAATCAATGCATTTACTCAAAGAAATCAAATAGGATTAGAAACTGCCATCTACACTGAAATCAATGGATTTAGTGCAAACAATAAAATAGGATTAGAAATAATCTACACTGAAATCAACGGATCTAGTGCAAGCAATCAAATATAATTATAAATCGATGTCTAAATTGAAATCAACATATCCAGTGCAAGCAATCAAATAGTATTAGAAATCACCACCTACACTGAAATCAATGCATCTAGTGCAAGTAATCAAATATCATTAGAAATAAATATCTACACTAAAATCAATGCATCTAGTGCAAATAATCAAATAGGACTATAAATCACCATCTCCACTTAAATCAATCCATCTAGTGCAAGAAATATTCTTCCCTCTCTCCACCCTCCATCCATATCTATATCCCCCTCCATCTCTTGTTTTTTGTCTCTCTATCTCACCCCCCTAAACACACACGCTCTCGCACTCCATATATATCATTCTCTTTGCCAATCACCCCCTCTTCCCATCTCTCTCTTCTTCTCTTTCTTCACCTTCCATCTATATCTCTATCTTCCCCTTCTCTCCCTCTTCCCCCCTAAATATCTCTCTTTCCTCCTTTTGTCCTCTCTCCCTCTCTCTCCATCTTCCTTATCACTCACTCTCTCTCTCTAGAAACCAACATCTACATTGAAATCAATGCATTTACTCAAAGAAATCAAATAGGATTAGAAATCGCCATCTACATTGAAATTAATGCATTTAGTGCAAACAATCAAATAGGATTAGAAATCATCTACATTGAAATCAATTCATCTAGTGCAAGTAATCAAATATAATTATAAATCGGCATATACATTGAAATCAACACATCCAGTGCAAGCAATCAAATTGTATTAGAAATCACCACCTCCACTGAAATCAATGCATCTAGTGCAAGTAATCAAATATCGTTAGAAATAAATATCTACACTAAAATCGATGCATTTAGTGCAAATAATCAAATAGGATTAGAAATCACCATCTCCACTTATATCAATCCATCTAGTGCGAGAAATATTCCCCCCTCTCTCCACCCTCCATCCATATCTAGAACCCTCTCCATCTATTATTTTTTGTCTCTCTATCTCACCCCCCTAAACACACACACTCTCGCACTCCATATATATCAATCTCTTTGTCAATCACCCCCTCTCCCCATCTCTCTCTTCTTCCCTCTCTTCACCTTCCATCTATATCTCTATCTTCCCCTTCTCTCCCTCTCCCCCGCTAATATCTCTCTTTCCTCCTTTTGTCCTCTCTTCCTCGCTCTCCATCTTCCTTATCACTCTCTCTCTCTCTCTCTAAAAACCAACATCTACACTGAAATCAATGCATTTATTCAAAGAAATCAAATAGAATTAGAAATCACCATCTCCACTAAAATCAATGCATTTAGTGGAAACAATCAAATAGGATTAGAAATCATCTACATTGAAATCAATTCATCTAGTGTAAGTAATCAAATATAATTATAAATCGACATCTAAATTGAAATCAAAAAATTCAGTGCAAGCAATCAAATTGTATTAGAAATCACCACCTCCACTGAAATCAATGCATCTAGTGCAAGTAATCAAATATCATTAGAAATAAATATCTACACTAAAATCGATAGTGCAAATAATTAAATAGGATTATAAATCACCATCTCCACTTATATCAATCCATATAGTGTGAGAAATATTCTTCCCTCTCTCCACCCTCCATCCATATCTATATTCCCCCTCCCATCTCTTATTTTCTGTCTCTCTATCTCACCCCCCTAAACACACACACTCTCGCACTCCATATATATCAATCTCTTTGTCAATCCCTCCTCTCCACATCTCTCTCTTCTTCCCTCTCTTCACCTTCCATCTATATCTCTATCTTCCCCTTCTCTCCCTCTCCCCCGCTAATATCTCTCCATCTTCCTTTCACTCTCTCTCTCTCTCTCTCTCTCTCTCTCTCTCTCTCTCTTTCTTCTTACCTCCCTCTCCCTCCCCCTCCAAGTCCATCTCTCTTTCCCTCCCTCTCTCCACTCTTTCACATCCTCTCTCTTCCTTCCTCTCTTTCCCTTCCTCTCCCATCTCTCTCTCCCTCTCTCTCTCTTCACCCACCAACTATGTTACTATATCCTCCCCTCTCTCCTTATATCTCCTTCTCCCCCACTTATCTCCATCTCTCCTTATTTGTCTCTTTATCTCAGCCCCAAACATACATGCTCTCTCTCTGTCTCTCCCTTGTCACTCCTTCTCTCTCTCCACTTCTCACTCTCTATATTGCTTATTTTATGTTTCTCTGTCTCTCCCTTATCACTCCTCCTCTCTCTCCACTTCTCACTCTCTATATTGCTTATTTCCTACATCTCTCCCCCTCCAACTCCATCTCTCTATCAATCCCTCTCTCCTCCTCTCTCTCGTCCTTCCTCTCTCTCTCTCTCTCCTAACTCCCTCTCTCTTCCCTGATCTCTCTCTCTCTCTCTCTCTCTCTCTCTTCCATCCAATACTCTCTCTCCCCCCACCAGTCTCCTCCTCTCTCTCATCCTTCCTCTCTCTCCCTTTCTCTCCTACCTCCCTCTCTCTTTTCCCTCCAATCCTCTCTCTTCCCCCATCTCCCTTTCTTTCTCTCTCTCTTTCCACCCCTCTCTCTCTCCAACTACATTACTATATCCCTCCCTCTCTCCTTCTCTCTTATTCTCTCCCCCCTTCTTTCCATACATCTTACTTTGTCTCTTTATCTCACCCCTAAACATACGCACTCTCTCTCCATCTCTTCCTTATCACTCTCTCTCTCTCTCTCTCTTTCTTCTTGGTTATGTAAACTAGTGAACATAAATATTCGTAAATATAAAGCAGATTATGGAGTAAATATGAAAAGAGGTTTTATTTACTTACCATACCTCTAGTTTATTTATATTTTTATTTATTTACCATACCTCTTTTATTTACTATCGTATTTGGCCCATAGGCTTGTTATATAATTAGATAACTATAATGAATAAATATAAATGCATTAAAAAGCAGATTATGGAGTAAATACCATTGTATTACGCTCCTCAGATTCTTGGTATATGAGAAGACGCTCAACGACATAATACAACACCTGCTCAAAACATATTTCGAGCTAGTTAATAAGTGATAGTAGGTCAATTTTTTTTATCAATTCAACCTTAATTTTTTACGATTTAATTTTGTAAATTGGATTAATTTACTATAATTTTCGGATTAATATTTTTATTTAATTATAATTATGAAAATAATTATTAGACAATGAATACAAATTTTTATTTAAACTAAATTTATTTACGCCATCCAAATATTCTTGGTCTCTCCTTTGAATCACAAATCGAGTGGCTTCTCAAGCATCATTTAGAATAAAAAATAAACACAGAGTAGAGGGTTTTGTGGTTGATTCGCCCTGCAAAGAGGAGTTGAGGAGGTACTCTAAATATTCGTTGGCTGTGTGTTGTGCTCCAATTCTTCCTCCTCTTGTAAATAATATTGAAGAGACAGCCGAATTTACGATCACTTATTCCTACAGTTTATTGTACGAACGGATTTGTTTTCTCTGCAATTTTCACCGCAATATTGGTGAGGGCTTGGTTATGAATTTGCAGTGGGTCTCTCCGATGATTCGTAGATCTCTGATGCTAACACCAATCTTCGTGGCACTTGATATATTTCGAAAAATTCTATGTCGCGAACCGTAATCTATGATGCAGTTTAATAACTTTTGCGCTTTTATATCACAATTATAAGAAGATTTGAAGTCTGGCATTGGCTCCACAACACTTAATACAACTATGACAGATTTTGGCTCACATCAAGTTTTTCTGAACTTCAAATTTTGGACAGCGTCGGCAAGATTTATAATATGATTGTTAAAATTTATTTGGTAAGCCGACACTTAATTTTTATTTTTTTATTTTTTTTTAATTTAAAACTTAGGCCGACATTTTGTATGAGGATGTGACATACCTGACATCGGGGTCAAACTGGGCTGTAGATGCACCTCTCGGCGCAATAAACCAATTCTGAAATCCGCACCAAAGTGCAGCACCTTATGATATACCGATATATGTATATAAAGACTAGTTCTGCAATCCTTCAAAACTTCCGCACTGAGGTTCTTCAGCAAACAGTTTCAGAGATGACCGTAGACTGTCTCCATAAATGACCGCATATCTCTTCTCTTTAATCTGCATCAATAGCTACACGAACTCAAAACATATCCGCAATTCTCTTCATATAACAGTCTGCAATTTATAGTATTCGAATCATAGAGAAATCTGCATATTTCTGTCTTGCAAATGATCCACAGCTTCTGTGTATATATAGGAGTACGTTCACAGAATTTAGGCCGACCATACCTCTTACTAGTACGCCGACTTGTCATGTTGTAAGGAGGCCGACTTGATACATCAATATAGCATCTCTTCCAGCGTTTGAGTGAGGGCTAATGAGAGCTATTCTTCCATGGCTTCTAGACTTGGTCTTGGAGCATTTCTAGATCCTTCATATATGACACTTATTACATTTATATCTAGAAGACAAAACCCTAGATAGACATCAAGAAGAAGTCTATTTAACCTATAATAAAATCTTGCTCATGAAACCCATGGAGCAAGTACATAATACATTTTATTATCTATCTTCTTCTTTACATAAAATACATAATTACATAGTCAATATGAAGACCGACCTAGTTACACTTTTCAACACTCCCCATAGAAACTTCGAAAGACCTTGGTCATATAGCATGGCATGGTCAGCTTCCACAATGGTCCTGTTCTTTCTTTCAACAACACCATTTTGCTCAGGAGTGTACACAGTTGTGGTCTCCCTCTTAATGCCAGCTTCCCTACAAAATTCATTGAACTCATTTGACTCATACTCGGTCCCATTGTCGGTCCTCAAAATTTTGATTTTCTTCCCAGTTTGATTTTCCACCAATGCCTTGAAGAGACAAAACCATTTGAATGCTTTGTCCTTCTTCTCCAAGAAATATATCCAAGTTTTGCGAGAGAAGTCATCTATAAAAATCATGTAATAGGAACATCCTCTCAAGGATGTTACAGGCAGCATACCAGATAGATCATAATGTATCAATTGCAAGATATCAGATGTCTTTGTGACACTTGAGGGGAATGGTACCCTTGTATGCTTCCCTTTGGCACAACCATGACATATACTTTCATGATCATCTTTAAACTCAGGCATCCCTGTCACCACCTTCCTTGCTTCGAGAAGGGCTTTGTAATGAAGGTGTGCAAACCTTCGGTGCCATAGCTCGGTTTGAAGAGTTGTATCACATGACATAGCCCCCAACAAACTTCCTCCAACCTGGTAGAGTGTATCAACTCTAAAACCAATAGTAAGAGCTTCTTTGAAGTTCTTCTTCCAGATGCGTACCTTTCCATCAACGAATGCCACCTTGAATCCTTTGTCTTCCATTGCTGAAATAGACACAAGGTTCTTCTTCAAATCAGGTACGTACAACACATCTTGTAAGCGGAGGACTTGACCTTGAGATAGATGAAGGGTCACAATCCTTGTCCCTTTCACGGGATAGGTGGCATTATCTCCAAGGATAATTTCTAAATTATTATCCTTCTCAATCAAATCAGAGAGGGCTTCTTTATAACCAATGAGGTGCCTTGAAGCACCATTATCAATCAACCAGACATCCAGGGTGTCGGGAGGAGATGCAGCAAAGAGGGCAAATACAAGAATATATTCATTTTTCTTATTATCAACAACATTAGACTCATCGTACCTGGAATTTCTTGACCTCTTGAAAGGTTGCCCATTTCCACTTGGATCCCTAGGAGAGTCCCTTTTATTAGGGCACTCTCTTGCATAGTGACCAGTCTTGTTACAAGTGTAACATCTTCCCTTCCTTCCTTTGGGCCCCGCTCTTCCAATGTTTTGATTTCTCGGGCCACCATGGTTCTTCTTCTTTGCATGAGCGGCGAAGGCAGTAGGGCCCCCTCCATTTCCATTAGAGGGGTGGTCTTTGTCCATCATTCTTGTCTCCTCTTGAGTGCATCTCGTCGACAATTCATCAAAATCAGGAATCACATTATTATTAAGAATCGCAATATTAAATACATACCAATCTCGGGGAAGTCCTCCAAGAGCAATGAGGGCAAGCTCTCGATCAGCTACTTCTTCTCCTATGGCAAGGAGATAATTCCTAATTTTTGTGAGCCTCATAAAATATGATTGGATGGATTCATCTTTGCCCTTATTGATATTCTTCAGCTTGTTCTTGAAGAAAAGCACTTGATTAGCATTGCTAGCCCTGAACATGCTAACCAGCTTATCATACATCTCTTTAGATGTGCCCAGCTCGGAGATGTAAGCAACCAAGTGTTTATGTATTGAATCCCTGATAATCATCTTTGCTTTGATTTCCCCTTTTCTATACTTCATCTTTGTGGCATCTGGTGCATTTGATGGAGGCTCATGGATCTTCCCCTGCACATAGTCCATGACATCTTGGTCTTCTAATGCCAAATCCAAGGACATCTTCCATGCATGATTATTAGACTTGTCAGTCAAATTTTCATCAGACTTGAAACCCTTGTATGTGGAGGCCATTGATCCTTGATAGGATTTCTTCTTCGGTGATTGTTTTTCACACTATCTTGGGCTTTGTCTTCACCTCAACTCTGATACCATCTTAAATTTAGATAACCATCGTATGTTTTATGCTTAATGCAGTTTTACTTCAATCTTTCTTATAGGCCCAATTCAATTTAGCAATCACATAAACATGAAAGTAAAATGTTGAGAGAACATAATAATAGATCAACAGAAGACAAGCCAAATAATATATCAGAATTTGTAATTCTCCTTGTCCAGCAAATGAATATATAAATGTTTTTTATAGCAATCAACAGGATGCCCCAGCCAGCAAAATCTTGAGTTGATCAACCCAACTTCTCCAACAGCCAAATCAGCGTTCCTCAAGTGTTACACACACACGTCAAAGACAACTCCAAAAGTCAACGCAAGTCAACCCAAACTGGTCAATGCAAAAGTCAACGCTGCAGTCAAAGACGGTCAAAGTCAATGTTCAGCCTTGATTTTTGTGCCCAGCAGTATGGCCTCCAAAAATTAGAATTTCTGCCAAAAAAACACAATCAAAGTCCAAGCATTGACCCAAAGTCAAGGTTGGTCAACGTTGTCCAGAAACCCTAAAAATAGTTTGAAAATAGCAGCAGCTTCTTCAGGTTCAGATTCACAAGTGTGAAGGAGGGAAGCCTCTCCTGGGCTGTAAGAACCAATCAGATCACAAGATGAATGTGTGTGATGAGTAGATGATGAAATGGACATCATCTCTCTCCAATTTATATCCATCAATGAGGGTGTGACACATTTGTAGGGCTTGTGAGCCTACATTACAAATCTGGCCCCCACCTTGCACATGTGTGGACAATAAAATCAAAATATCTGTTATGCTCATCCAAACAAGATGATCCTTAGATCAATCTTGCACCTCTCGAAGAGAGGAATCCAACAAAAATATAATCATCATCATATGAGTAGTGCAACATGGATTTTGGACCAAGTTGCCCAAAATTAACACTCCACCTAGGTGTTCCCAGAGTATGACCTTCTTGGAATATTCTTCTCTTGGGTAGCCAGCCCTCAAAGAATATCGATCCCCGACTACTCTTATCTTAAATGCCCTATAACATTCTCAAAGAGCATCGAATGCTCCATTCTGTCTTCCAGGTGAAGACCAGAATGATGTGTCTATCCATTCTCTCCACATGGCCTTCACTAAGACATACGGCTATTAGTACTGGTCTAGTGCATGGCACATGTATTAGAGAATCACATACATCACTCCCTCTTAACTCAGGAAGGACAAACTTCAAGTATCTTCCAAGCAAGAAACTTACCACCAGGTTGCCTCTCAACCAAGGACTTGCAGCAGCAATGGTGAGACACCCAGCCAAGGTTACTTGGAAGCAGGAGCGGGAGCGGGAGCACGGAGCGGGAAGCGCCATTTTAAAAGTTTCCGGGTACGGAGCGTTTTCGGGAGCGTTTATATATATATATATATATATATATATATATATATATATATATATTTTAATATTTTTTATATTTTATATTTTGATGCATATATGTCAACAAAAACATGTAGAATGATGAATTAGACATAAAACATAAAAAAACATGGATTGAAATATAACATCAATCATCTAGAAGTTATAATCTTCATCAACCACGCCCACGAGTTGGAAGCATACAACATATTGACTCTTGAGTCTCGCAAATCATCAATCTGAAGGTTTCAAGCTTTCAAAATTCAATATATAACACTTATCATCATTGATAATTTGATATATAACATTTATCATCATTGATTTCAAATTTCAATATCTAACATTTATCATCATTGATTCATTGATTTCAAAATTCAATATACATTTATCATCATTGATTCATTGATTTCAAAATTCAATATATAACATTTATCATCATTGATATTATATAACATTTATCATCATTGATTCATTGATCACCATATACCTTTCATGAAGCATCATATTCATAATTCATAATGACTTGTAAACAGTAAACTTATAAATGCCAACTTCAAAGTTTCACCTTTCAAATTCAAACTTCAAACTTAAATTGTCATTAAATATATGAAATCAGAAAGAGTCAAGTTTCAATTGTTCAACTGTCAACAACAAATAGAAAATAGTAAACAACAAATATATTTTATCTAGCTGGCCCCTTGCCACGCCCACGAGAAATGTCTAATTTTTGTGAGCCACGAGGAAATGTTGGTCTTCTAGTACTCTTAGGAGTACCACGACCACGACTAGAAGGTGGAGGCTGGATCTGCAAAGGAACAGCAGTGTGATATCGAGGAGTGGCACTGGCACTGGCACCCGCACTGCTACCAGTAGATGGTGGGACTGGCCCTCTGTGTGGCGGGGCTGCTGATGCTTCATCATCATCCCTATAAATTTTTGCTTCCAATTCTTCCAGATGTAACGTGTCGTTCTCCAAATTATCATCCTCTGGGTTGTTGTCCCAGACTCTGTATGATTGATCCTCATTTGCCCAATCACAGTAATGGCTCAACAACCTCGAGTTATAATGCACATAAACCAAGCTTTCAGCTCGGTTTTCATTCAGCCTGTTTCTTCTCACATTGTGTATAAAGCTGTAGGTGCTCCAACACCTCTCTGCAGAAGAAGTGTTCACAACTTGTGAGAGAACTTTTTTAGCCAACTTTGGCAAAAGTCCCATGTCGCCATATGCTTCCCACCATGTGAGAGCATCGAATCTGTCCCTGTCTTCCATTGCATGGAATGAACCAAAGTTAGCAGTGCAACTGAAGTATTTGCCTAATTCAAGGCGCAATCTAGCACACTCTTCCCTGTCAGGTACCAATTTGTCCAATGCCTTCATGTAACCTTCTTGTACCTCTGGATCTGTGTGAGGTTTCACCCTAACCCCACCTCCAGGTGCAGGTTGGCCTAACCAAGATGGAGAGTAATATTTTGGCGTAAGGATATATGCCAAAGCATGTAGTGGAACATTGAGTTTATTCCACCGTGCACACACACAGTCATGAATCATAGCATACAAGTTGGGATCATTATCCTTAACAATATCTTTTATTTGCCCCAACATGTTATCCATTTGCTCATAAACCTCTCCAATCACTGGTTTATCAGTATCCGCAAAGCGAATCATGTTATAAATGGGCTTGGTAAAACTCACAATTTCCCTCATACGTGCCCAAAACAGATGGTCAAGGGCGGTCTCCTCCACATGTTCGAAACCTTGCATGTCAACTATTGTTGCCGCCCTGTCCTTTAATAGCTGCCAGTGTGGGCTTGATACCATTGCAGCCAATGACTCTCTTACCTTCAAAAGGCGCCTGAAGGTGAGGTAATAGCTAGCAAATCTAGTTTTTGTTATTTTCAACAACTCCAATTTGGAGTGAGTACGGAAAAGCCCATGGGTATTGCTATGATTTGTAATAAATTTGATCATTTTTTTACCTCTCTTGTACAAATCACCAAGCCATTTGAATTGAGGTTGTTTGTTTTTGATGATATCATGCATCAAAAAGTTCATTGTGTGAACCAAACACCCAGACCAAAAAATGTTGGGGTATTTATCCTCAACAATTGCTCCTGCTGCCTTACAGTTAGCAGCATTATCAGTGATGACCTGTATGACATTGTATGGCCCAGTCTTTGCAATTATATCAAGTAATGGTTCTGCAATGTTAATGCTGGTTTTGAATTTCTCTGAATAATCATAAGCTGCCAGGAAGACTGCACCACTAACCGACACAGCCAAAACATTTATCAATGGTTTTCCTTTTACATTGGTCCATCCATCAGAGACAATGGACAGCCCATGCTCATTCCACTAACTTGTCATTCTAGCCAAAGAATTGTTTATTTTAGCTCTTTCATGATCAAGACCCACGGTTTTGGCCTTGTCATACCTAGGGCTTTTGTATCCTTTGGGGGCATCATTAATGGCAGAAACCATTTCATGCCAATAAGGTGAGCGAAGAACATTGAATGGCACCCCACATGCATATAGAAACCAGTAAACTTTTGAATCCACATCATTCCTACACCCTTCGTCTAGGAAATCGGATATGGTTCTACGCCTTAATCCAATGCCACTGCCTCCAAAACCACTGGCATGGGTGGAAGTTGAACTTGTTTGTCCATGATGTGTTGGGCCTGAATCAACGAAATTCCTAGATCTTTTAAATGATCTCTGTAGGGCAACCCCCTCTTCCTTCCTATATATCTCTCTCTGTGGTGCTGGCACATAAGTACAAACTTTGATTCCAAGATTTTTAGTTCCATCTCCTGGCATTATCCCACAAAGGTGCCTTCTCAGACGGGTGTATGAACCAAGGTATTGTTTATTGCAATGGGGGCAAATAAATTTAGTGGTTCCACCACCTTTCCCTCCTTCCATTTTCTGAACATATTTCCACAAAGGATATTGGTCTTGTTTAGTTGGGGATTCTATGTTCTCAGGGTCTCCACTCCCCACTTCCTCCTCAACATAATCCTCCTCCTCTTCAAGATTTTCTTCAGATCCACCATAACCCTCCTCTTCATCCTCCTCTTCTCTGATTTGCCTCTTTCTTCTAGCACTCTCCAACACCATTATCACAAAGAAAGGAACCAACACGAGGAAAATTCCTAGCCATATAGCCATGATGGAAACAAGTTTCAAGTTTCTAGCCTGCAAAACAAATGGAAAAATGCCAAATGGGAATAGGAAATGCAACATAGGAAAAAAACAATTCATTTTTTAAGTTTTAAATCCAATAAAATGCAACATTCAAGAAAAATTCAAGTTTTTATTTTTAAACAATTTAACAATCTACAAATTCATCCTAGAAAATACAAAATTGGATTAGAAGGCCTACCTCTTTCTTGCAATCCTCCTGTCAGCCTTGCTCCTTGCTCTCCTGTCAGCTTTGCTCCTTGCTCTCCTGT